>PNRQ01000032.1:0-211831 GCA_003439915.1 Trichoderma atrobrunneum | reverse complement strand
AATACAGTGCGAATTTGAGAGAGTATATACTATAAGATTTAATTAAATAGCCGAAATTTAACCGATGTTATTGTACAGCTTTCCTTTTGCGCTAAAAAAGGAAACCTGCCTATGTACATGTACAGGTTACAGGGCAAGGTATGTACAGCTTATCTGTCTAGTCGATTTTTTTTCTCGTATGTCTCATCTCAGCATTCGTATTTTGCCAGGCATAATCACCAACAGAGCTTGAAGCTGCAATATTGCAATACGGCTGTGATGGAAAGCATAGGCACGGCACTATCGGCAGTCGTCGAGCAAAGAGATGAAGCTTCCGGCGATGCCCGCAACCCAAAGTATATTTGCTATTACTATTTGCTCATACGAGGAATCAGTCAGCACTTTGTATAATTGGGCGGCACTAAATATAAATTTCTGGATCACAGTCTCTGTCCGCTGCGCCCATTGTTTGACCCTCTGCGTGGCCCGTTGATCTTTGAGGCTCCGTGACCCCTCACGCGATAATAGGCTGTGAGAGATGCAATCAACAAAACTCGTCACCGTCGGCTGAAGCGGCTCTTTACGAGGTTTAAGCCTGTGATTCGATAGTCGCTGGCAGCGTGTCAAAATAAAGGGCATCTCTCGGCTGCTTCAGGGATCCCTCGGGGCCACCACGGCAGCATTTACCGTGAAGTCATGGCGATTTGTCACAGTTTTGGACTTTTTCCTCTCCCTACTACCACTCCTGTGTTTGACATGCAGATGCTCTCTTTTGCGGCGTGGTCCTTTGATGGTATTTGTACTCGCACCAAAGCATCTCCCTTCAGAATGTAGGATCAAACTGGAGCACTGACGAGCGAGTGGCTCCTTTAGTCATGGCAACCAGATCAACAAAGACGATCGTCACGAACCATGCGATAAAAGTCCAAAGACAGCCCTGCGCCCACGTCTCTATGCCACATTCAACCAGGCTAGGCCCAAACGGCGAGACGGCAGCCGACGTAAATTGCCCTGACCTGAATCATCAGACAAAACAGAACCGCCGCGATGCGTGAGATTTTATCCACCAAACGTGATTAGCGCTGCCGCGTAACTCCACCATTTGACTGTATTCCCAAAATACTCTGTGCCTTGCCCACTCTGCCATCATCAGGTCGGCAGTGCCTGCAATCAAGCAAAAAAGATCAAGCATTGTTACCCACTCCCTAGCTTCCTCGGTATCAAACTAGTAACTCCAATCCTCTGCAGGGCTGTGGGAATCTGGCTACCGAGCGGCACCTTGTCTGAGACTGTTTCAACGGTGAAGAAAACGGGTTCGATGGAGAAAAGGCGGGCTCGAGAAAGGCCTCGGCGTCGTCCGTTGGTTGTTAGTGGCTGCATTGGCGTACAGGCACAAGCACAAGACAAGAGATGAAATTCCTTGGCAACCTGCACGTTACATGTGCATACAGAACGCACCGTTGCCTTGCCGCTTTATTGGCCTCGTACCTGCAAAGACGGCGGATCAACAAGCCCCTCTTGACCGGGCCAGCACATGCTCCGAACGAAGCACCGAGTCGAGTCCAGAGTTGCGCCGCCGCCTGTCTGTCTGTATCAACCATCGACGCACCCCTGTCTCTGTCTCGGATCAAACATGTGGATTTCCTGTGCCTTACAAAGTATGAACCCCAGCAATAAATAGTATCGTAAACACGACTCAGTCCCTAGACCATTAGTTGGCCGAGCTGCGATTCTGGGGCGAAGCGGCATGTGGGCAGGCTCGGCTGTAGTGGTCCATAGAACCGGGAACAATGGCATGTGTCAACCGATGCCGCTTTGGTGTCCTGTCAAATCTCGTCGACTCGATTCGTCTTCGGCTGCATGCGTCGCCCATCACACCTACGGCGTAGTCCGTGATGGTCCCTTGCGCAGAGTGATATCGGCCTGCAAAAACCCATGATTAGCTCCTGTGCCAATGCCAACTACCCATGCCGACATTCATGCCAAACAAAGCCTGAACTGCTACGAGCACTCGGCTGCACGTATAAGGTATAACTAATCCAAAGGGCGTAATTCTTGCCGATACACGCCCCATGAAAGTCCCACTTCCCGCTCACCAAGCCGAGGGCCTTGGACGACTACCTGGATAACGGGACTTGCGAAGAGCGCGATTTAACGCAAGTCCTTGTTGTAAATCAGGCAGTTGTTTCTTACTTATTCATGACAAATGCCGTCCAAAGTTGATCAAGGAATAACTTCATCGTCTCAATCCCAGGCGTACTTTGGCTTCGGGTGATCTTAGCGAGGTGCATCTGGTTCCTGTCTAGCCCAGAAAAGGGCAATCGCACGCAATAGAAGCATATCAGAAAGCGAATCGGAATCTTTCTCTAACCCTGCCCTTGTCATCAGCAAATGTAGCCATCGCTCAAGTTTCCGCAATGGATTGAGAAAGGGCTTTGGTAAAGACGAACACAAACGCAGGCAAAGGTTAACCAACCAATCAATAAGAGTGAAAGCCCCAGCCTTGTCCAGTTCGCCGCCTCAGCCAGAACAGTTACCGAGGGTTCGGTATCCGATTTTGGACGACGGTCAGCTCATTCACGGCACTTGCAGCAGTTGTGAAAACGTCTCCGCTGGACCCAAAGCTTATGTTGGATTCTGGATCGATTTCGCGATAGGAAGGCGGCAGCGATACCAATCGCAGCAGTGGATCGAGGGTACCATTGTGAGGCTCGGCAGGGCTAGCAGTATCCACATCGTTTGCAGAATTCGTGGCCGTTGTCTCCCCAGTTCTGTGCCTGTATGAGCATCGAAGCATGTGAACCTCGCTAGGATGGGCTGTAGCAAGCGAGGGGAGAGAGGGCAAGGAGAACAGATGCAGAGTAGGCAGTTCTTCAAGCAAGGGCAAGGGTCTATCGTTGTAGAAGCCCAAAATTCCAGGGGCATGATTTCATTCTCGTCTTGCTTCTGCCTTTCTCGGTTCGTCATCGTAACTCATCCGGCCGAAAACCCAGGACTGGGGGTCAACGTTGCTTTTCGCCTTTTGTCCTTTCTTGGGTTCCATCGGTGTCTAGAAGGAGCAATATGCTATCGTTAGCCCATCTCAAAGCCCGGTACTTCGTAGTGCCATTGGGATCATACAACGTGGCCGGAGCTGCCGACGGGAATCAACCCCTTTGGTGTCTCTTCTGGTGGATAGGCCTCTGAGCTTATTATGCACACGATGTAACCAAAGCTCAACTTGTCAAAGCAGTTGCCGCTGTTGTTGCTTGGGTTTTTCGTAGCTCCATTCGGCAATTGACTTCCCCTGGGTTCGGCTTTTGCTCAGATCCGTATCAAGCTCCGAGTATCGTGGCAAATTGCAGATGCTTAGAGAGGAACAGCTTCTTTTTTCTCCTGTTTTTTGTGCCTCGGCTCTGAAATCCGTTCGTCCGGCTCGTTGGTTCCATTTTCTGTATTCGTGATTCGAGGTGGAGTTTCCTGGGGTTCTGGAAAGTGTATTTTTCAGCAACGTTCTAACGGAAGCGAAAGGATCGTATCAACTAGGCTCAAAATCGAGGCTAGCCGTTTGACGTACCGGGCTCAGATACATTCATCAACAGGAGCGTCAAGGAAGAAAAAGTATATGTGTTTGGCATTCCAGCCTTATCTTTGGTTGCCACGTGAGCGTTTGAAACAAGTTCGGCAGTATCAAGCAAGGCACGTGCAAAATACTTCAGAGAAAGCCTTTAGAGGCAAAGCGGTGAACCCCTTTGGTAGCCTCGCCAAAGATAGTCTCGGTAACTCTACAGCCTTTCCGAGACATTTCTAGGGATGTTTCTAAAATCTAATAATATCCTCAGCAATTGCAGTGCCATTTTTGAATGGGAGAATCTTCAACAGGAATGCTAACGCCGACTAGCTTGGGCGGATTTAGACAGTCCTCGGCTGAATTAACGGCGTGGCTGAGCCGCTTCAACGTCCGCTTAGAATTCAGCCCGTGAAGGGAAGTTGGTTGGAGAAATAGTAGATAGCAGCAGAAACATGGCCTGTCGTTTTATCTGGCATGGGGAAGAGGCGTTGCACTAGGTAAATCGATTATGTACACGACTTGTCAGATAGTGGGCGGCGGCTGGACGGCGCCATTTCAGGTTTTGACGTGGCGCTAATTCTTTTCTTCTTACGTGGAGATTCTTGTCGAGGCAGGGGTGGTGAGGGTACGACAAGGCAGTCCCGTGTTGCTGGTATACTCCCCTTACGTATTACTTGAGAAATTGCAACTTATCTCGTAAATGGGCGCCTCTGAAGAGGGGAAATAGGTTGTTCAAAAATGTTTCCATCTTGTCTGTTTAACTTGATTACCTACCCGGCAGCTGGGGAACAAAGAACAAGAAGGCTGTATCTCGTGGATTTTTTCTTTGTGTCCGTTTAGGGTTATTGGTGCCTGAATGGCCAAGAAAATCGGCTTACAAGCGGGAGGAGGCGTTAATCTTATGTACCTTCTTGCCGAATCGGCGCCTTTCGAGAGGATCTGCTGGCGGCTGTGGGAATGGGAAGCGAAGCGGCAGAAACCCCGGCCAACGCCATCTCTCTTGCAACCTCTGCCTCACAACAATCAATGGACATTTATTCGGCGCTTAAACTACCAAATATGGTGCAAGGCTATGTGTGATCAACGCAACATGTGCAAGATAATCCAAAACTGGAGCAAGTGCCGCTCCTCCACTTCTGCCACGATCAAGGCCAAGGCAATCTTCAACACCTGCTCCATCCCGCCCCAGTTTAAATAGCATCTCCATCTTGAGACTAACGACGGCTATTAGTACGAGTACAGATAAGTACAGACAACAAAACATCCCCCAGCTCAAACACCCCTGCCAGGCTCCGGTCTCTGCTTCCGACTCAACATCCTTGCTTCAAGCGTGGGATAGCGGCATGCCATCTTGCTTTAAACTGTCCCCCCTAGCCTCTCAATTTGCCTACGGCTAGACTATTTCGTTTTGCATTTGTTTTCTTGCCTTTCTTGTTTTTTCCCGCCCCATGTCGACTTACTCCTGTCCAAGTTGATCGTCCGAGACGAGTCCAAACGTTACATCTACCTTATCCAGATCCAATCCTGGCTGCTGTGGACTCATTGGATCACCTGGGTTCTCTGTCAGATTTGCCTGGCTGCGCTATATTCCGATCCTATTCCTATTCTTTAAACGCCACTTCCCGAGCCGGCACTTCTGAAGTGCCCGAAAATTCCTTCTCGTGTTGCTAAGCACAGACAGATCCTGAGCTAATATCCAGCAACGGCCTTGGTTCTGTCCTTTCTTCTGCTACGTTTCGCTCTTTTCGCAATATTCGCCGTTTCACACCAGCCAAGGAGGGAGGGAAAGAAAAAGGAGGATGAAATGAATGTATAAAATCAAAGAGTTCAGGGCGATCGAGACAACCGTTGCGTTTAGCCGTTTTTTCTGGATTACCTACCTTGACACGACCTGTCAAAAACGACACAGCGCCGCCCCATCTCCATAACCGCTGACCAACCTCAGGAGCAACACAAGGATTCAACATTCACGAAAGCCCCGCTGATGCACGATTTCTCCGCGAAACATTCAGGCACAGGCATCGCTGCGACAACATGGAGATACAATTTACTCTGCCAATCAACCCCGGCAAAAGCAATCGTTCTGCCGAGTGAGTCACGAGTTGTCTTTTGCTTCTGATGGGGGCAAATCCACTGGATGGGGTTGTCCTCTTGCGTGCCCTCTTGATGCCTTGCCTTTCTCTGGAACCCATCTCCTGTATACGCATATACCTTGTTACTGACGAAGAAAAACTTCTGGAGAATAGTAGCTCAGCTCCATCTCAGGCAGATTCCGCGCCAAGCGGCCAAGGTGGCATCCATCGCTTTGCCCTAGATTCAAGAGCAAGACACACTCGACGCAGCTCGACTCGTGCGCGTACTGGCTGCACGACTTGTAAGTAGAAGCATACTGACCCCTTTGCTTTGGTTTTTCGATATGCCGCTAATCAGACGCTGTATTGACGAGCAGGCAAGTAAGTTGCACCAAAGGTTCCATTACTGCAAGCATCTCCATTAGACTCTTTGCCCCCTTTGTCATCACTTTGTACGTCTACACCTTGGTTGCCAAAGCTGACTCCCTTCTTCCTCTTCTAGAAAACGCCATGTTAAATGCGACGAGACTCGGCCAGCATGCCTCAACTGCATGAAGTGGCGCGGCTACTGTGACTCCTACGTGGACAACCCCTCCTCTTCTTCCTCTTCCTCCTCCCAACTTCAAGTTCGTGCCCAGTCGTCCAAAGGCAAACTCATCCATTCCAAAAAGGCACCTTTACTCATCATCGAACCCTCCATCAACACTATTCGCTTCGCCAATAGCGACCAACACGATTACTTTGTCGAATGGTCCCACCTATCCGTTACCTTCCTAGGCGGATTCATCGACCAGACTCGCCTTTGGACTGCCACGATGCCCCAAGTTACTCTGGAAGAAAACACGCTGCGGTACGGAGCCATGGCTGTGGGAGCATTGCGAAAGGCATACCAAGTCCAAGGCTCAGAGCTGGGACTCGACAACAATAATCGGCACTACTTAAACGCCATTGTCTACTATTGCGAGGCTCTCCGAATGCAGTCGGAGATGAAGCCTACCAGGGAGGGCCTGCGAACTGCTCTACTTTCCTCTCTCCTATTCATCTGCTTCGAAACTCAGCGAGGAAACGTCCCAGCCGCCCTTAAACACATTACCCACGGCTTTACGATGCTGAACGAGCTCGCTAATTGCACTGACAAAGCGCCTGATCTTGTTAGCATAGCTCCCGCGCCACCAGCCCTGGTCCAAGATATTCTAGACTGCTACAAACCCCTAGAGCTGCAGTCGCGATCCTTTATGGGATCCTATAGGAAATTCTTCTTCCCACCAAAACCTCCCCAGCAATCTTCATCACCATCGCCATCAGATCCCTCATCCTCGCCGTCCGCCTCTACGTCATCGCTGCCACCGCAGAACCCGCAACAACAAAACCAAAAGAGACTCGAATATTCAAACACAGCCCAGCCAGCAGGCAACAGCCCCTCGAACCAGCCTCAAACACCCCCTATGTCGTCGCCTTCGCCTCATAGCCCCCAAGCCCATACGACGGGCCTACCGAGCCCTCAAAGCCAGAGCGACCCTTCTTCTCCTCAGCCACCCCCTGCTCCTAGACGACCGCCAGGAATCATCCCGTTTACGAAGCACTCTCCATATTTTCGACCAAAGCTAACTCGAATTGTCTCCTTGGACGATATGCCGCGCACCTTTAGCTCGTGGGATGAGATGCGTGACTATTGGGGGCTTGTCCAGAGGCAAATGGTTCGCCATGTCCCTATGCTAACCAGAGTGACGTCGGAACTTGCCCTTCACAAGACAACCGACCCGGCCGAGTTGGAGAGGAAATTTGGAAGCCTCAAGACGAACGTAACGCTATCGAAATTCATTGCAGAGTCCCGATATTGGCTCCAGCGCTGGACCGAGGCATACCAACCCATGTATCAGTCCGTACTTCGCAACGCTGCAAACGATCGGTCGCTTTACCTACAGGCTATGAGCATTCGAATCGAGTATCTAATCCTCTATATTTACACCACTGTCCCTCGTTACTCCAGCCTTATAACCGTCAGGGGCCTAACGCCACAATACCGCGAAATTACGACCCTCGCCGAAGAACTGCTGCAAGCTCGACCTAACTGTGGTTTTGCTATGGACGCAGGATGGACATGGCCCCTTTTCGTCGTCGCCTTTGGCTGCCGAGATCGCGCCGTTAGGGAAGAGGCAATTCGAATCCTTGGCCAATACCCCATTCGCAACGCCTTGCGCGACAGCAGAGTCTTTAGGGCCATTGCCATGAAGAACAACGAGACCGAAATCACAAATGGCATAGAGGGCGACGAGAATGAGCAATGGATGCGTCTCAGGAGGCGCGAGCTGGTCTTTGAAGATTTTGGCTCCTCCATCATCTTCCGGTTTGTGCAAAAGGATCCTGTGACTGGGAAATGGGAGCTGGTGGAAGAGGCGAGCGACTTTTTGGTCGGGCCTGATGGTCGGCTTCCATGGCGGAGACAACCAATCTCTGAATCAGAGTCAATTCTTTCTGGCGTATGTTGATAACAAACACAAATAAAACTTTTTTTTTCCATCCTCCTTTCTCTCTCTCTCTCTTTCAGACTGCATACCCGATATGCTGTTGCTAAGCATCGCTAGGTAGTCTGGCTTCCGTTTCGAACTCGCTTTCTTGAGGTATTGTCCCGATTACGAGGCACAGTTGGTTTTCTAGAGGCACTTGGAGATGTGATTGAGGCAAAGATTTGGGTATTGCAATTAACTTTTCAATATTATACTGGGTTGTTTGATCTACCTCTTCTCCTACACTGGGGAGTGTTGAAGCTACTCCTAGATGTTAAAGCCATCCTAGAGGCCAAACATAATGCATACAGAACCCGTATTATTGACTGTAGACTTGTTGGATTTTGTATCTCGGAGTTGCGCGTGGTGTTTTGATTTTTGGCATCTGTACTAGATAATATAGAGCAGAAGTTGCAGCAATCACAGCATCTACAAGCGTAATTGGTTTAGTGGTAAAATTCTCCGTTGCCATCCGAGCAACGTCGGGGAGCCCTGGGTTCGATTCCCAGATTACGCATTGAAGTTTCATTTTTTGCAAAATCCCAACAAAGAGATTTTTCTTTTTCTTTTTCTTTTTTTCTTTCCAATTTTTTATAATTACGTTAAGAAGGTTGTTTGTTCGGGGCTGCTTAATTGCATCTGCGGTTGAGTAGTTGAGCGTTGTCGCAAGGTATAATTTCCAGATATCCGGTTCAAAGTTCCGACAGGCTGATACATCAGGCCATAATGATTTGAAGACGATATGCGCTGAAATGGGTAGTTCGATTGAAATATACTACTGTGATATTATCTATAGTAATGAAGATTGCCATGCTGGCATCATTTCTCAACAGCAGGATAAGCCTCTTGTGGACGGCTATGGAGTAGCCCTAAGGGATGGCGGTAGCCATCCCCTTAATGATATTAGTGCCCATGACATATCAACACGAGATACATCCTGGCCTGGAACTTTAGCATCTTAAGAAGCACTCGGACCTATACGATTTAAAGCAAAGCGATAGGAAGATGGTATCCATACTATTATCTCAAGTTGCAGATGAGAGAATATGCTATCTCGGAGGTCGGACGACAGTTGCGTGAGTACAGCAAGGCCTACGAAAGGTTGAAAATCAATCGCTGGGTTAATGACGTGGATATTATCAAGTTCGAGGGCATTGAGATTATCGGCTGCACAATGATAGGGCTGACCAAGTACCGTGGCCTGATTTCTACCCTGATGCATACTATTATGGTGATCGTGAAGCTTAGCTTCCCGGTCAAGACTCATCAAGTGCAGCGGCGCATGATCTCCCAGATACGCGAGATTGTCCAAACATTCTACCCGATGCTGCAGGACCACGCATTGCTGCTGCTGCGGCAGAGGAATCTTCAATCAATATTGCCAAAGTTTCTGGGATCATCGCAGGTAGATTTGTATAAGACGGCGGCGGGTTATCTAACAGGCTTTGCTGCAAGCCTATTTATATAGGGGGTGACGGTGTATGCCAATTTTTTGCAAATTTCCTGTTTTGTTAATATTCACCCGGTTGGCTCTTCGGGATACTTTATGTATCGTGCACGGATTTTTCGTGTGGCAACATATCGGGATTGCGAGACATGATGCTGGATATCAGCTTAATGTCTTATGCCGAGATTGCACGGGCTGATTGACTAGCCTTTTAAAGACCTGGCAGTTGGTTGAAAGAGACAAAAGATTGAATAAAAGAGATGAAAGAAAGGCCTGCTATTAGTGAAAATAATGAAATACTATAGTAGATACTTTCAGTCTGCAACCTTGGTATCATCTGCAAGCCATAGGGCCAAGTTAAAGTTGCAAGGCTTCCATGTTAGCTCCTGCGACATGGACGCAGCAGAGCTTCCCGCCTTAGTCATCAATTACGTAGCTTGCTTCTTCCCCGGGCCAGTGCAAACCGACCATCTTCTGCTCATCAATTGGAAATTCGGTTGCGTTGCGCGCCTTCATTCTTTGTTCCCTTGTCGCTCCCTCTCTTCTTTCACGAGCGACTGTAGTTTGTTCGTGCTCTACCCCCTCTTTGAACCGACCAGCGCTGTAGCGACGACGAAAATGGACGAGGAAGACCAGTCACGAGGCAGCTCGCCCACGTCGGATCGCGACAACGAACCCGATGAAGTGATGGAGGACGCCGACGAGGGCGATAGAGAGGAAGATGGCGATGGCGATGGCGACGCTGATGCTGATGCTGATGCTGACGCTGACGGCGACGGAGATGGTGAAGGTGAAGGCGAAGGCGAAGGCGAAGGAGAGGGCGAAGGTGAAAACGAAGGTGAAAATGAAGGCGACGGTGATGCCAACAATGATGAAGAGGCGGCTGGAGAAGACGACAATGGCGAAGACGAAAACACCGTCGTCGCCGCTGGCGAGGGCGAAACTGCCGACAGCGATAGCAGAGTCAATGGCAAGCAGCCCGAGTCACCTAGGAGAAAGTCCGACACGCCCCAGCTCGACCAGCTACCGTCTCTCTACCGAACGTGGAGGCCCAAGATCCGTTCCGAGGTCTATAGCGCGCGTCTGTACGACATTGTTCCCACAATGGCAGCGCCCATGTCGACGAGCATCAATGCCATGGCCATCACGCCAGATCTGCGGTACTGGATCACGGGCGGTGCCGATGGCTACATCCGCAAATACGACGGCCCAGGCACCATCAATGGCAAGCTGGCCTTGACCGTCGCGCAGAGACACCCATTCGTCGACTCCGTCACAAAAGCAGGCATCCTCATGTCGTACTGGCCCAACGAGGAGCCAGCCGTGCCAGGGCGCAGCGAACAGGAGCATGTCTTGTCCTCCGTCTACTCGCTGGCCGTCCATTCCGAAGCTCTCTGGCTTCTGTCTGGCCTCGAGTCTGGCGCAATCAACTTGCAGAGCGTCCGCCATGATGAGGGCAAGAGGATAGCATGTCTACAAAAGCACACCAACGCTGTCAGCGTGCTTACCTTGGCGCCCGACGAGAGAAGCGTGCTCAGCGGAGCGTGGGACAAGAACATCTTCGACTGGGATCTCGATACAGGGCACATCAAGCGAAGTTTCGACGGTAGTGGCGGACAGATTTCAGCGATTGAGCTGCGGCCCGCGAGCGGCGCCCCGATACCAGCAGACGCTGACGAGCCCCTGCCTTCAAGTACCATATCTACCAACAACGGGGCACCGATGGCCAGCTCGGGTTTTGCAGGAAATGCGAATAGTAGGAGCCCCAACGGACAAGATAGATCGATCACAGTCGCAATGAAGGGAGAGAACGATGCTGCTGACGCGGCTTCTCCCGCTCACGAGAGTCTTTTCGGTGGAAGCGACGCCGGAAGTCTGTTCGGTGAGACGGCGGGAGAGCAGCCTTTTGGGCATGATGACGATGAGTTTGGCGGTGGCATGAACATGGCAGCAGGGCAGGAAACAGGGATGGACCACTCAGCCGACAAGGCAATGAGCAGCATGGCCACCACAGAGGCGGATAAAGAGCCCAAGCAATCAGGACCAGAGGACGATGCCATGGATGTTGATCACCCGAATCCAGAGCCAGCCCCAGCTCAACCATCGGCTGAGGTTTCTGCTTCAGCTCTAGGCCTCGGAGATACCCAAGTCTCGACGCTCTCGGGGGTAACAGAACAGACAGAGATGGCGACGGATACTGACACGGTCAAGGCGGAGGAGTCTAGCCAGACACTGCAGCAAGACCAGTCAATGGAAAGCCAGTCTGCAGCTGACACGTCTGAGCGACAGGGCATCAAGAGACCACACTCTCCAATGATTGTCAGCTCACAGCCACCTCCAACTCAACACGATGCCACGCAGGTATCACAGACAACCTTCTTGTCGTCAGCCATCGATGGGACGATTCGCGTCTGGGATAGGCGAGTGCCCAGCGCAGTGGCTAGGATTCCTAATCGTGTCGGCGTGCCGCCTTGGTGCATGAGCGCTTGTTGGAGCCCCGACGGCAACAAGATTTATGCAGGCAGACGTAATGGAACAGTGGAGGAGTTTGACATTGCCAAAGCAAGGAGGGGATGGCAGCCCGAGAGGGTGCTTCGATTTCCAGCGGGGAGCGGTGCCGTGAGTGCAATCAAGCCCATGGTCAACGGGCGACATTTAGTCTGGTAAGTTGATTCAATTTCGCGTTTCTTTGGTAGCGATGAAGGCAGATTGTGAAGAAGGGGAAGGTGTGACTCGCAAAAGAAAGACGAGGCGATTTCGAGAGAGAAATGGAAGAAATGCGCAGAAGATAGCGTAGGGGAAGGAGGCGGAAGTGGACAAGGAGGGAGAGAAGGAGAAGGAGAATATGCTTAAACGAGGAGCAATGGTCATCCCCAGGGCTCATTCATGCATTTGTTCAAGGCTGACAAGTCCTCTCTGTGTTTAGCGCATCACACGACATCCTCAGACTGTATGATCTGCGCGAGTCTCGCGCTTTCAAGCACTCAACCGTTCCATTCCTCATTATCCCCGGTCCCCCCAGAGCGGGTGTCATTTCGAGTCTGTACGTCGACCCCACGAGCAGATTCATGCTCAGTGCCGCGGGCAACCGTGGATGGGACGGTACAAACACCGAGGTGTTGATCGGATATGAAATTCAAGTCGTTTCGAGTACTTGAAGAGACAAGCGGCGATGCTTCTAGGGCAACGGGATAGCATTCGGTTCTGGCGACAGCATTGTTAGCCAATGAGAAAGAGCGGAGTTTGGGGGCTTTTTGGGACCTAGCATCTGCAAATATTATGATTTTTGGTGTTTGGGAGTTGGTGATTTGCAAAAGGCGATACCATGGAGAGAAGGAACAGGCCTGATTTATGCGACAGCGCGGGTGGTTCACACACTGAACTGGCTCAACCGGTAAAATCAATCGATAGAAATAACTAAGAGTAGGCAGAAAGGTATTTGACAAGATTTGACTAGGAATGATAAGTCGGACGAAAGGACTCAGAAGGTGGAGGAGAAGAGAAGATGGCTGTTTGGCAAAAAATAAAAATAAAGTATCGACGAATTTCTCTATTTCTGCCCCCACCCCTTCCTTCCTTCTCTCTTCTCATCCCCTCTGCTCCCCTCCCCTCCCCTTGGTAAAAAGTCCATTCCCTAGAAGACGATTGAGATATATAAATTTCATCACCCCAGCCCCCTTTCCCCATCTCTCTCTCTCTCTTCGCTTCTTCAAATTCCCTGGTATTTAGAACTACTTTGTTCATGAATTCCGCCCTCTATCCACCGCCAAGCTGTTTGATATCATCGCTAGAACATGGTGGTGATTTAAGCGATTTGGCATGCTCTCCAGAAATGACCAAGAAACTACTTTGTTCATAAATTCCGCCTTCTATCCACCTCCAAGCTGCCTGTTCTCTTTTCTTATCCTCTCCCCCCTCTTCTATCCACCGCCAAGCTGCCTGTTCGATATCATCACTAGAACGTGGTGGTGATTTAAGCGATTTGGCATGCTCTCCGGTGCCCTTCGCCGCGTCTAGGCCAGCACCAGTTCGTCGCGGGGGAAAGGGGCTTCGGGAGCGTGGCTCCTCCTGGCATGCTCTCCAGAAATGACCAAGCCATTTAGCGTCTGTATCAAAATGTCCGTTGCCTTCTTGTCAACCTTGGGCCTGACTGGCCGGTCCGCCTCACCGGGTGCACTGGTCCGGCCGGGCCTTTCCCTCTGCAGAACCCCATGCCCTTCACTGGGAGTGGCGTCAACCTTGACGACATCTTTTGCATCTTGCTCCCACTGGGCTCCTTCAGTTGGCTTTCTGACCTTGATTGAGTCTCGATTGGCCGTTTCGTACTCATCTAGGATATGGTGAGAAAGGCATACAAATGAATTTTGCGGAAAATCGGAATGCGGCCACGAGCCCAATTCTGGCGGCCGACCCCTTCCATTTCAAGGATATGCTGAGAAAGGCAAACAGGACTGAAAAAAAAAAACAGGCGAAAATGATATGGGGAAAAGAGAAGAGGAGACAAGGGAGTCAGAGTAAAACAAAGATGCCTTACCTTTGTACACACCGCCCGTCGCTACTACCGATTGAATGGCTCAGTGAGGCGTCCGGACTGGCCCAGAGAGGAGGGCAACTGCCACTCAGGGCCGGAAAGCTCTCCAAACTCGGTCATTGAGAGGAAGTAAAAGTCGTAACAAGGTCTCCGTTGGCGAAACAGCGGAGGGATAGAGTTTAATCAAGATTGGGCTGGCGGCAATAAAAGAGATTTTACAGCAGTTGAGATTGGCGTAGGTTAGAAATTTCAATTGAAATGGAGGAAGGGGGAAAATGTGCGCTCGCGTAAAAGGAGAAAGGGGATATGAGTGGAAGTCAACAGTCATGTCACATGCGGCGGTGCCTTCCTCGACAATCAAACAACACCTGGGGCAGGCAATTACTCAGCAAACAAGTCAATCATTTTTACCAAAGTACCAAAACATGTATTTAGCTATCTCTATAGGCAAATCAATTGCACTATGTTCCAAAAGAATGTCCAGAATCTATCTCCTTTTCTGGGCATTCCAGATGCTATTGTCCAATCAATTACTCCGACTCCTGTTTTAGGCATTCCAGATGCCATTGTCCGTCCAATCAATCACTCCGACTCCGTTACGATAACTCCTTAACGAACGACCAGCCAAAACAAAAAAGCAAACAAGGCGATGGGGGAAAGATAGATAGGTAGGGGCAGATTAAAACCAAAAAGGAAAAAGGAGAGCAAAGGAAAGAAAACAATCGAAAGCCATTAATACCAACCAGTCAAACAGCCACCAGGGCTTCGTAGTCCTAATCAACGTTAGTGGCGAGAAGACGAGCTCTTGTGACCGTGAGAAGAGCTCTTGTGACCATGAGAGGAACTGCTGTGACCATGAGAGCTCTTGTGGCCGTGAGAGCTGCTCTTCTCCTTCGAAGAGGATGACTTGGATCCAGAAGGCCTCGAGGAAGAAGAGCCATGCTTTGAAGAAGAATGCCTGGACGAGGAATGCTTCGAGGAAGAGTGCTCCTTTGACGAAGAGTGCTTCGAAGAGGAGTGCCTCGAGGAGGAGTGCTTTGACGAAGAGTGCTCCTTTGACGAAGAGTGCTTCGAAGAGGAATGCCCATCACCAGACGGTCTAGAAGCAGAAGCCTTTGGAGTAGCATCCGGATCCTCTGCGCCGGCATTTCTAAGCTCTTCTCGAAGCTCGGCATAATCCTCTGGGATCATGCCTGGAATATCGGGAGTGTTGGGCCGAGAATGCAGGTTCTTGAGCGTTTCATGATCGATTTCGGGTTTCCGCTCCCTAGTACGTCCACGCTCAGGTTCTTTACCCTTACATTTGTTGCGCTCTTCCTGGAAAATAAAGAGAATATTCTCAGGGGATCGTCCTTCTTGAGGGTAAAGCGTGTCTTCTTCGACATTGTACCCATAGTCCATATTTTCGGGAAAGTCGCGCTGCCAGTCGGCGACCCAGTCCTTCAACTGTTCATCGGTGGTATCTTTGAAGTTGGCCTGCAGCTGTTGAGCCTTGCTCTGTTCTTCTTCGGTCAGCGTTTTCCACGCAGGATGGCTCTCGAGGACGAATTCCGGGCTGGGCAGCTTTTTCAAAAAGTCGTGTCTTAGAGCAAACACGGCCCGCAGAGTGGGATCCGCATTCTTGCATGAGCTGCCCTTACAGCATTTGGATTTGGACTTGTGCTCGGACGAAGAGGCATGCTTGGACGAAGAGGCATGCTTGGACGAAGATCCGTGCTTGGACGAAGATCCGTGCTTGGAAGAAGATCCGTGCTTGGAAGAAGATCCGTGCTTGGAAGAAGAGCCGTGCTTGGATTTGGACTTGTGCTCGGACGAAGAGGCATGCTTGGACGAAGATCCATGCTTGGACGAGGAACCGTGCTTGGACGAAGAGCCATGCTTAGAAGAAGAATGCTTCTTAGAGCTCTCCTTAGAAGGTCCGTTGCCCATTTTGAATTGGGAACTATCCTGTTTTGGTGTCAGTGTATCGGTTGACTGTGGAGGTTGAAAACTGTCCTGTTTAGTATCAGTGTATCAGTTGACTGTGGAGGTTGAGAACTGTGGTGTTTGGCGTTGGTGTATCGGCTGAGTGTAGCTGAGTAGGTAAGTAGTATTGATCAAGATTGCGATTGTGATGAAGAGTGATGAAGATTTGAAACTCCAACTTTTTCCCGGAAGAAGTGACGGTTTATATGCTTTTCGAGATTGCCAAACAGACAGCAGTAACTGTATTGCTTCGACACAAATCTTTGTCGAACGTCCATCCGTGATTTGAACGTCGTCAACGCTTCCCATGTCTTGATGAATGTTGTCGAAAGCTGCAATTCACTTAGAGAAAAACAAAGCCATGGCTCTGAACGAATTTGATGTAATCCCTGAAGCGCTTATTTGGACACTCGACGAATGTTGAACACATCAGTCGATACCAGACGAAAGCTGAATCAGATCGTCTTTCTTGCTTTGAGATTGGGTATATTTAGCACAGCACGATGCTGGAACGAGACGTGGCACAGTGAATCATTGCCTTCCGATCGTGTTTCCGAGGAAACGAACATATAGTTTTAGAAACGAACAGATACTCTTAGATCGATCTTGGAACGACGCGGACAAAACTTGAACCTAAAAAGCTATTATTAGCCACCACGAAAGCGCCTTATACTTTCGAGCGACACGGTCGT
The DNA here is from genome assembly GCA_003439915.1 of Trichoderma atrobrunneum. Lineage (NCBI taxonomy): Eukaryota > Fungi > Ascomycota > Sordariomycetes > Hypocreales > Hypocreaceae > Trichoderma > Trichoderma atrobrunneum. The sequence continues at coordinate 195,088 of PNRQ01000032.1, read as the reverse complement.
TCAAATTTCCAAGCCATATCTTGGATATTTTTAGGTTATCAAGAAAAAAGAAAGGGACAAAAGAAGGTTTCTCGAGTGAAAGCGTTGTAAAGAGAAGTGTTTGAAAGGATCGGAGAATCAAAAGGTGGGGTGGAGGAGGTATACGCAAAACACAAAGTCAAGCAGGCGCCTTCAGTCTACCAACCCCAAGAATTGAACCAACACAAAAACAATTACAACAATCAAAATCACCGAGTCTAGAAAAAGATACAAAGAAAGAAAAGTCTCAACCGATATAATCATCATTTTAACCGTCTATTCCGCTGCACTAACTACATACCCAGTCCTGTTGCAGATTTCCATCCCCTACCCTCATACCTGTGTACATGGCCGATTAAACTGCTAGGAACAAACACACAAAAAACAGCAAATCCAAGTCCTCCCTTTTTTCATCCGCGGCGCATATGATTTCGAGCATTCCAAAGACAAATAGAACACGAAACTAGCCATGCAAAGCTTGCTTCAAAATAACGACAATGACAAGACCATTAACCCGGCTCGATAGATTACCTCCCAACTCCTTCCTCGAGTGGATTCCACAATAAGATGTATATATAGGACAAAACAAAAAGGAAAATTAAGGAAAAGATAGATTGGTATAGATTGAGATAGATTGGCTCAAATCAGGGAGGGCGGATAGATAGGTGCCCGTGCTTTTTTCGTAAGAAGAAAAAAATAGGGGGATTATCATTATTAATCAGGGCAGCAACAATATGTAAGGCAATAGTGTTTGTTGCTGCCCTGAGATGCTCCATGCCCGTTAAATAGATATGATATGACAGAGACAAAAAAGACATTGTAGGAAAAACGTTCGTTGTGTAGCGCTGGTTTGCTGATAATACATGGGATAAAAAAGAGATGCCGCGAAGGTGAGATTAAGGAAAATAGCTTGATGCAACGTCAACATAAAGACTCGATGCCAATAAGGGCTGTAATAGTAATAAAAGAGTGTCGGGGTTTCTCGAGTTGATTATTTTTTGTTTTCTTCTTTTTCGCTTGGTCGCTTTCGTTTAATTCACATTCGGATTGCCGTAAAATTGGGATATCCCCCAGTCAGCACCCTGGTTGGGCTGCTGCTGCTGCTGATGGTGTGCCGATGTGTCGAGAAAGGTTGAGCTCGCAATGCTCTCCCAGTCCTCAAAGATGACTGGGGCGGCGGGAGAGTACTCAAAGTCCATCATGCCGTCTGCCAACGAATGGCCTTGGGGAATAGGGGGCAGCTCCCGCTTGTCGAGTTGAGAGGTCATGGGAGAAGGTGTTGATAGATCGGGTGAGGAGGAAAACGCCTGGGACGGGACAAAAGCCGCCGAGGCTCGGTAAGGAGAGGTGCCAAAGGGATTCGAAGTGGGGATCTGCTGCGGTGCTTGGGACGGCAATGCCGTGAAGGACATGCGACTATCCTGCTGTTGCTGCTGCTGCTGCTGCGGGAAGCCGGAAGGAGGAGCCATCATGTTGGGCGCAAACTGTGGCTGCGGTGAAGGAGCCGCAGCCGGCGGTTGAGCGCTTGCAAAGGCCATATCGGACAGGTCAAAGGCAACGCTGACGATCCACTGGGCCTCACCCTCGTCGCCAGAGAAGAACTCGAGCAAGTCCTGGAGCTGGCCGGGATTCTCCTTCTCCAGGAAGCCCTGAGCACGTCCCGTCTTGCTCGGGTGCCAACTGAACTGGGGACGGCGTCCACCAAATTCAGCCTGCTTAGCCGTCACAAGAGCATCCCAGGCCCCGTGGATGAGTGGCTGATGCAGGAGGCCGTAGACGACCCTCGAGTGCATCCACTCGGCCTTGCCCAGGCCAGACTCGAAGTGCCGGGCCACATGCTCAACATGTCGCTCGCGCGCTGGGTGAAGGGCAGAGCAGAAGCCACAGGCCCAGTACTTGCGCTTGCGGAGGAATTTGACCACCTTTTCTGCGTGGGGACACGTCTTGCAGCCGTGGCACTGCTTGTGGTGCTGGTTGAACGAGTTGGAGCCCCAGAAACTGCGGTTGCAGCCTGGCTCGGGGCAGGGATACTTTCTCCAACGCTCGTGAAACTCATCCTCGTGACGCTTCCAGTCATACTTTCGCTTGAAGCTAGTCTCGCATGAGGTACACCAGTAGATGTTGGTCTTGTTGGCTGAGGAAGAAGAAGCGGGAGTCATGGGAAGCGACGCTTGAGTGCGCGAAGACGAAGCCGACGCCCAAGACATGGATGACCGTGCGGAGTTGACGGACCACACAGAAGCATGGCCAGAGGATCCTGAGCTAGTTGAAGAGACGGAGATGCGAGGACGGTGGTGGAGATACGGCATCGATGGCGAGATGAAAGTCGAGGCATCAGACTTGACGATGCCGCCCGCTGCAGCCGCCCGCGATGCCTGGGCCTGGGGGCTCCGGACATGGAATTGGGGGCTTGCGGCAGCACGGCTGCTGCGGCCCAGGCCCTCGACACATCGTCGGCGAAGGAGGAGGGCTCTGTTTTGATTATTGCGATAGAAGGAGGTGCGCCGTTGACGGGAGACGTCGAGCTGGCGAGAGTGCCGGAGCTGGAGACGGGAATGGGAGAAGTAGCGGCAGATGAAGCCGAAAGAGACGCGACGGGAGAGGAGTGGACGGCGGCGGAGACGGGCGTAGGAGCCTGGTTCTGAGGAGGAGCGAGAGCTGAAGCCTGAGGAGACTGCAGATGATGCGAGGGCGAGACCGAGACGGGATGAGAGAGCAGCGGCGAGGGGATGGGAGTGGCGGTAGAAGCCGGAGGAGTAGATGTAGATGCGGATGGCGGTGCCTGGCCCGGGAACGAAAGCTGGACAGAAAAGGAATCGTCGTCAACCCATTGGTGAAGCAGATCCTTGGACAGACCCGAGTCGATCAGGACCTGCAGGTTCTTGCGCGCTTCGACGAGGACATCCTGAGGAGTAGCCGAGTCGAGCTGCTGTTGCTGCTGCTGCTGTTGTTGCAACTGCTGCTGGAGCTGCTGCTGCAGATGTGGCTGCTGGAACTGAGACACCATTTGAGACTGAGGCTGGCCCAGCTGGTGGAGCTGGTGAGACTGCAGAGTTGGGTCCATTGAGAGAGAGCGCCTCACATCTGACGGCCCTGGTGAGCTGGGGAAATGGTGTTGATCCTCCTCTTGTTCCCTTTCTGTCTTGTTCTTTTTCTTCTTCTGTCTCTTGTTGTCGCAGCAAATATAGCAGTAAGCGAGTGGCGGCTGTTGCGGTTGCGATGCGTTGATTTTCTGGCTTCGAACAGGCGGGATGGCGGATTGTTTTGTTTTGGTTCGAAAGCGCAACTAAGAATTGGAATGAATTGGGCGAAGCGAACGAGGAAGCAAAAGCAAAAGCAAGAAGAAAAATCAAAGCAAAAAATCAATAGAAACACACAAGAAAACGAGTGAAGTGAAGTGTAAAAAGAGCGAGGAGTTGTGCGCGAGAAGAGACAAGAGACAAGAGAGAACAGGGAGGAAGAAACGCAGGGAGAGGATAAGGATAAGGAGGAGTTAGGAAGAAGAATGTGCGTGTGAGAGCGCGAGCAATGGGAAGGTGAGGCCGGGCGGTTGTGGCTGCGGGAGGGAAAGAGAAGAAAGGAAGGAACGGCGCCTGTACGAGAGTACGCCGCGCAAAGTACTGCCAGGTACTGCTGCGCGGTACTTTGCAAGGTAGCGCAAGGTATGGCCGTGGCCTGGGGACCGCTGCGGAGTAGCCCAGTACGGGGCCGGTACTTTGTCGCAGGTACACGTGCTAACGGCTGGCCAAGGCTCCGGCTGCGCGAGCGTGCTAGCGGGCTTTAGCAGGGCCCAAGTAGCTTCTAGTACCTGGTTTAGCGCTGCAGCTGGCCTTCAGTGGGCAATCGCAGCGCCCGGGACAGCCCGTGAAATTGTAGCAGGATTAGGCGAGCCAGGAATCAAATAAAAGCAAATCGAGAGGCACAAGAGAGGCGACGAGGGGCTTGCTGTAGCAAATAGAGTGGCGGGCAGCAGAATCGAGGCTAGCGGGGGCTGTTCTGCTCTGTGCTGTGCTGAACTGTGTTGTTTTTGCGCTGTTGGCGATTATTGCTTGCAAATAGTAATTGTAATTGTAATAAGACCTTGCTATAGCAATAATACCGTACCTGGATGGGTAAGGTACAGTACAGCACAGCTGAGGTACTCGCGCGTCTTGTAGATGTCTTGTGCTGCGTCGCACAAATGGTACCGCCGGCCGAGGTACTCGTGCTACCCAGCAGGTACCTTTCTTTCTAAGCTTCTGGGCTCTCTTCTGTGTCGGGGGGGTTTTCGAAAAGTGCGCCAGCTCCGGGGGGGTCAGGCCTTTGGGCAGGGAGACGAGGTAAGACACAAAATCATCATGTTAATAAAAATCATAAAACCAATGCCTGCCTACCTAGTACATGTGCTTGTTAGGCAGAAGAGGCAGTAATAACCATGACAGGTAATAATGGAATGTACTCGTAATATAGAATATAGTAGGTAATAAACGGGCTGAAACAAGGTGATGGCCAGTACGGAGCCAAGTAGCGCCAGTTAGCACCGCTAGAAGCAGCACGATACGATATGATACGGTGCTGGGTGGGTAAGGGAAAAAAGGCCCCGAGTTTTGCGTGTATCGGGATGAGTGAGAGAGAAAGATGGCGAGATGGAGAACGGAACGGCGGAGATGGAGAGATAAGGAAAGGGCGCGGGAAACAAGGAGGCCGAGAGCTGGAGAAGAGGAAAAAGATGCGCAGACCAGAACCAGACCAGACCAGACTGGGGGGTCGGTTCAGGCATAAGACTGAACAGATCAAGTCAGTCCAAAAGCAACCGTACAGAGTACAGTACATGGATCAAGTCGAGTCCAGCTCAGAGGAGGCATGGAGTTTGCCTTGCTCGGGGCCAATCCATGTCTCTTTTGGCGTGGAGAATGCGTGCAATCAAAAACCAAAAACCAAAAACACCCCCGAACGGATTAGCGGTGGATTGTCCACCCTCTTCTGCAAGATGTGAGCCTGTATGTATGTATGTACGAGTAATAGTGGTTGATTGGGCTTTGCGCTTGGGGGCTGGACCGTCATCAATATCATTTGCAGCTACTGAAGCAAAAGCAAAGCAAGCATTCAAGTTTGGAAGCATGTGCGAGGGCTCGATCGCGGAGAGAGATGCGGCGGCAGTACTGGGTACAAGCCCATGTAAGAGGGAATGGGGGGAGGAGACGCAGGCTTGGCCGCATTACGATCAGGATATGTGTGTATATTATACAGGCCCTAGGATTGCAGCACAGCCAATGAATGGGCAGCTGCAGCAGTAATAGCAAGGAGAAAAGAGGAGACGGTGAGGCCCAGAGCAGGCAAGACGACACGACGATGCAAAGTAAAAACCAGACAAAAGACAGCGAAGACGCCGAACTGGATGCAGATGCAGACGCAGATGCAGACGAGAACGAGCCAAGGACAAGAGAGAAGCTAGGGAGGATGTGGGCAGAGGCGAGCAGGCAAGCGAAGGCCGGGGGGAAGCAGAAAGCTGGAATTTGCATTTCTGATTGCTTGCCCAATTGTTTGTTTCCTTCACAAGAAAGGAAAGCCATGCAAGCCCCGGCGGTTTATTGGCGGAAGCTGAAAAAAACAAAATGATGCATCCCGGGCTAGCCTCGATGGACAAGACAAAAAATGACGAGGTAAAATTAAAAAATAAATAACAAAACAACAAAACGATAAAATCACATCAAATGACGAGAGAGAAAGCAGCTAAGGGCAACTACTCCAGAGCTAATACAGGTACCACGCCCTCACTCTTACCTCTTCCGGGCCAAGTGCTTCTCTTCTGTACGTGCTACTGCACCCTGGATCCGTCCGGCTGATGAATGGATTTGTAACTTGGGTTGCTTGGATCGCATCCGGGGGGGAGAATAGACGCAAGTCCGTGCTGGTTTAGCTGATGATGGGTTGCTTGTTCCTTGTCCCCCAAGTTACTGCTTGTCTGGGCAAAGTGCGAAGGCTCCGGCACTAGCACTCGACTCGGGTTAAATTGCTCGCAGCTCTGGGTGTACAAGTCAGAAGAGAGGATTTGCATTTGCTTTTTTGATTAATCTGTGAGGTAGGACCGGGCTTTATTAGGTACATTGAAGCTAGTACTAAGAGCTTGGTTTAGTCTCGCGGGTCCGCCTAGGAAGGATGGGCGGATCCCCAGTGAGAATGTCTTGGATTTGGAGCCTTTTTTCTCTTCTTGGTACTGCAGGTCTCGATCGGCATGGAGGGCCACGGCACGGCATCTGTGTAAGATGGATCAGTTGGTGGCTTGTCGGGAAAGCGCTGAAGAGAGACAGCGAGACAAGTGACAAGAGACGAGAGACAGAGAATCAGAGAGACAGAGAGAGACAAAGAGACTGTGGTGCGTTGCTGCGGTGCCTGATTCGTGCGAGCGAGCACAAGCACCTTTGCGTCGGTGCTACCGTGGTCTGTTTATTTCTCTCGCTGCCTTCTATTTGGCTGCCTTGTGAAGGTAGCATGGATGCATCTCAACGTGTGATTACATTACCTTAATATGTACTGCAGCTCTGTCTCAGCCGCGTACAACCAAGTACCCAACATGAACCATCGCCATCTCCAGCCCGTACCCCGACTCGACACAGGGCGGTTGATGTCACCTCCATCGGACTTCCGTGCTCCTCCATCTCCATCTCACTGCCCGCAAATCTCTGTCGATCAAATAGCAGCCATGACAAGGGCCTCCCCGAGGAATAGAATCAGAAAAGAAAAAAAAGAAACGAAAGAAACGAGCCATGACGATGCTGTTCCCACTTCTTCGTGATGTAGCCCCCCCGTGTTACCAGCAATAGCAGCAATCCGTGCGCTCTCTAGCGTGACAAGCCAGCAATTCCCATCTCCGTTTTGCTTCTTTCTCCATCTCCCATCTCCCGTTGTCCATGGATGGATGGATGTACTCACAAGTACGCGGTACTCGTATCGGTACATGGAGAACCATGCAGCCATACTTAGATGTACTCATCGTGCCACTACGAGTACAGTACCAATGGAATTGAAGGCAACGTGAGGTAGTACTTTATACGGAGTAGACAGTGTGCATGGACGGCTGCGAAATCTTGTTGGTCCATGTGCAAAATACGCGTTTGCGTTTACAGGCGGCCGGGTGTCCGTCTCTGTTGATCAATGTCTCTCTGTAATTATTTATTTTAATCTATGTGCTTTTAATTGCTTTTGACTTCGGCGATTACTACGGAGTTCAAACCTTGACCTGCTGAACGGCTGGAAAATGGCGGAACGTGACTGGTTCGGGTAGGGTAATATCGATCCCCTCGTCCCCTACCACACACATTCTTTTTTTCTCTTTTTCTCACACTCTTTTTCTTGGTCTTCTTTTCTTTTTTTGTTTAGCTCAGGGGTGCGCGGGTGTCTTTGAGTTGTCTGGGCGTAAAGTGCGTGTGAGAGAGTGTGTGTGTGATTGTGTGAGTGTGAGTGGGAAATCAAAGCTGTGTGGCAGCAGGGATAGCCATGGCTTCTCCGCCACGACACAGAGTAAAAAAGACAATTAATAAACGGCACTAACATGCTTCGAACCAATGACAACATGCAGCCCCTGTCGCTCCATTCCACGCCAACAGAATTTCATAAAAAAGGAACCGAACGAAAGACAACTACGTGAAAAGCGAACAAGCCTGGCCTCTCCCCCCCTGTTGGCGTAGCACTCAGTAGTAGCTCGCAATTAACCCGCAGAGGCGCGTCTAGCCAAGGCCGAAGGAGGCGACGGGTCGTATTGACTTGAGATGGTCGATGCTCATATGCATCTCATCAGCGCCTGTGCCTGTGCCTGCGCGCGTGTGCCGTACGCTCGGGCTTTTCTCGTCTTGCTGACCTGCTGTTTTCTCTCTGGTTTCTTTTTCCCCTTCTTTTTTTGCGCGCTTCCCTTTTGCGTGGGAGAGAAACGGGACAGGGGCTGCTGCTTACAGAGAGAAAACGGTTTGCCGGTTCAGGGATGAGCGGGCAAAAGTGAGTCAAATGTCTCAGCCTCTTCTACAATTGTTCACTTCAAAAAGCCCCCAAGAGGGAAAGGGGAAAAAGGAAACGAGCCGAGCCAAAGAAATTTCTTCAATCCACGAGATGTGTTTCAAACGGCTGAAACCTTTTGCGACGATCTCTTGGCCAGAACCAGCAATAAACCAGGCACATCGACGCCATCTCATTTTTTTTCCTTTCTGATCTTCACTGACACTAATGCAGCGTCGACACCACAACTCCTCTCTCACCTTGTTCCGCCTTTCTCGGTTTCTTCTTTCTCTTTTTCATGCTACTATACGATCTTCTTGAGCTAAAGATTTAAAAATACTTCAAACCGTCATCACAGACCACTTTCCCCTCCCAGGCACAGAACTAAGTCGCGCATTTATGGGAAAAGCTGCCGTAGATCGAATGGCGATGGCCTTTCTGAAACACTTGAGCTGCGGCTGAGTTCGGAGCTACTCGCTTTAGCACCAGAAACAAGCCAAAAGCCATCATCGCGAGTACCTCCAAGTACCTCCTCTTCTTTGTGACGCCCGTATTTGGTAACAGTAATCACGAGTAAACTTGGCAGTGGTTGAAACATCAAACGCTCAACATGCTCCATCATTCTCACGCGCCGGGCCGTGAGACTTGGATGAGGATAAAGTGCTAGTACTGGCGCTGTAATACAACCCGCGCGTCATAAACGGGGATCCCCTCTTCCCCCTTGTCTTGAAATACGGAGTGCTCCGTATTACCATCCCCCATCCCGCTCCGTAATGGCTCTACGCCGAATCGAGATTTGCCCATCACGTATCATGTCATGGCTCATCTAGTTTCCGTACAGTAGAAGCACACTGTTAAACTCTCTTCAAATCTGGTCTGATTTATGATGTAATGTCAATGCCAAGAAGATATTGACTCTACCAAAGCAGCTTTGCACATATCTCTCTTACTCCGTGACGATGCATCTCTCACGCACAAATCTCGTCTTCAACTCAAAGGAGCAACGCTCGACGCCAAGCAAGTACTGCAATCATATGAGCATGGGATCATGATACAGTCCAAGGTTGCATCTCCAGCACAGCCTCAACATCGCAGTCTCGTAACCGATTCAACAAGTCGGCTCATTATCAGTCAGAGAAACAGACAGAACAAAACAAGAAACACCCAGAATCAGCTCCAGAAAAAAAAAGACCAAACCCCCATGCCTGCCTGACTAAAAAGCCCCTGGCGCAGCCGCGCTGTCGGAGATAGATTGGGGCTTCCCAATTTTTTCCCTCTTTCGCTGTAACAGAGGTTGAGAATGCCGAGGCTTCCCTTCTCTTTTCTCTCTCTTTGCGAATCCTTCGCTTGCCACCAACCCCGAGTTCTCGGTGATACGATATGAATCTACAGTAGTAGTTGACAAGACTGGTCGTAAGAGGAAGCTCATCTAAAAAAGATTTGCACACACTGCACCCAACAAGCGTCTTACACGCATCAAAAGCGTTGCATCGCCCAAGCAAATCCCAATCCTTCACTATTCCCAGCACCCGTCATTCCCGCGCGAGGCTGTCATCCAATGTCACCCTTACCACCCCCCTCAACTAAACAGAAAACGAACAACTCGGACAGAGATTGAGAGAAAAAACGTGGCTTTCAAGATTGGATATCCCCCTCCCCTCCCATCTCTCTCCACTTTGGTCGCGAAGCCAACCGGCACGTTTCCCTTGGTGGTTTCTTCTCTTCTTGTTCCTTCGCCACCCCCGGGATAGAGTCTTTTCGAGGCTTACCCCTGCCAGGCTGCAGCTCCTGTCATTTCTTATCATCATTACGAAGACAAAGCCACCAAAGAAGACAAATACCGGTCTATTCTTCCATTTCCGAATTATGATAAGCTAGCTAGCTAGTATTAGAACGAAAACTCCTCGTGGCATGCCCTTTCACGTTTCATCATCTCTTCCACCCCTAGTCAGGACTCTCTTCCATTTGCCACCCCAATCACGAATATAAGCCACATCTATCTATAGACACCACGCGTCCCGACACTCGTTTATTCCAAAAAGTGACTTTGCAAGATCCTTCATTCGCAAGATCCTTCATTAACGCATGAAATCATCAAAAGACAAAGGTCCACTTCCCGCTTAGACCCGGGTCCGGATCCCTTCTCCACGGAAATCGTGTCAAAGTGGAAACAAGGGGAAAGCCAAAACCCTGAAATTCTTCTTCTGAATACGATAAGTCTACCGAGCAGGAAATGAAAAAGCCACAGTGACAGCGAATCCCGATTAATAATGCTTGCGGAGAAGAAGGAAAACAAGGTTAGTCATTCATTGATTGATCACATCATGTATGCCAAATAAAAAGAACAAGGGACGCATGAATTGTGTGATATCAAACCACGAGGTTTTTTGCCTGTCAAGCAAGGGTCCGTAAATTAAAGATGGCGCTTCTCGCTTCGCAAAAGAAGTTCGATGAAAAGAAATTAGATGGAATTAAAATCACGTCACATCACATCAACGTCAAATCATGGCAGTTCCTTGATACACATGCATGTTATCAACCTGTTCCTGCATGTGTTCGTTTGTCTAGTTGTTTGGTTGTTTGTTTGATACAGCAACTCAGCACCGCCGCCCCCTGAATTAATGAACTGCAGCAGAAGTGTACTCCGCAGGCCATAGATAGATACAGTGGGAACTCGTATTTGCCGGATGTGCTTGGAGATAGTAGATAGATAGTTGATAGATGATACAAGTTGACAAAAGAAAAAGAGCTACAAACATAGTCTTGACTCCCCAATTCATACAGGTATACAAAGAATTCCCCTTCTTTCACAAAATACAAACTTCAGAATAAAATAAACGAGCACAATTAATCCCGTCCTATCCGACGCATCAAACACAAAGCAAGAAAACCTCTCGTAGCATGACCAAAACCCTTCGTTTTTCCCTCTCAAAGAACACCAACAACACGAGCATCATGCAATAGTATCACCGAACCAGGATAACGCTTCGTGTCTATGACGAAAACAGTTCTTCTTGCGCTCGCTGCTCCATGGCTATTCTTCTTCTTTCCGTTATCCCGAAAGCTTGTCTCTCATCTCCGTTCGACAGGGGCAAGGGACCTGGAGCACGTAAAAAGCAGCCAGGATATATAGTATCATTCTCCTCCCTCACCCTTGCCCAGCTGATAGCTTCTCGTTTGAAAGAAGAAGAGAGAAGAAGAAGAAAGGCAACGCAGTGATGCCGTGGCAACTGCCAAAGCAGCCCCCAGCCAATCCCCGGGTTGGCATCCATCTCACTCTCCACTCGTATCTCCGCGTATGCCGGCTGCGTCAGAGTTCGTCTGTAAATGCTTCCATCACGATGCCTGTGCCTGTATTACAGCGGCCTTCTTCTACGTCTTGGTACTGACAAGAAGGGGCCGCTAAAAAGAATTGTCTCAAGTTTCCACCCCTTCATATATAGAAACAACAGCCTGTACGCCTTTCCCACTCAAGTCCAGATGAGTCCAGTCCGGTCCAGTCCTATCCAGTCCAATCCGCTTCCCTCCGAGACCAGAACCGAACCGTATCACATATATATCTCGCCAAAAGATAAGACAAAGTTGCGCATGTGCTTCGGTAGCACCAATATAAGTTATATAGCGAGAGAGAAGATGAATGAGCGCCACCGCTCCATGGCTGACTCAATAGTTATCAGCCGCTCGTGCTAAAATAGTAATTCTCCCACAGATATTCGTAGTCTTGTAGGATTCCGCCGATGAAGCCCGGCATTCTGTTCGTCACCCCGTTGACAGCCCCTTTAGTCACGTTCTCGTAAAAGGCACCACGCATCATCCACCAGATCATGGCCCAGCCTCTCTTGTTCCACTCGTCTCGCTCCAGAGCCGAGGTTCGCAGGCTGCGCTGGCGGAGCTGGCGAGCGACATACTCGACCGCCACACCCACCAGCCACGGCGTCCACGACTTCTTGTTCTTTGTCCTAGCCAGCGCCACTGCGTAGATCAAGGGCGTTAGAATGTGAAGCATCTCGGCAAATTGGCCGCCTCCTTGCAGAGAGTTGAGGAGCTTGTTGGCAGGTTTGATGTCGTCGGCCGTCAAAACACGCCCCAAGAGGTACGAGCCAACATCACCAGGGTTGGGCAACGACGGCAAGCTCATGCCTGTCCGCGGCATCGTCCATTCCTTCTCGTACGCAGGCTTCGGCGGCGTGCTGCTGCTGACGAGGACAGCGGATCCGTTGGGCGAAGTCTCGTCCATCAGCTCGCTCTCGCTCTCGCTCCTGGCCGTAATCAGATCCTCATCGACATCGTCGTCCTCGGGGATGGGCTCTCGTTCCGGCAGCACCGGTGTGACGAGCGGGCGCGACCGCGTCACGCGCAGCAGGATGAGGCGGCAAAAGGCCTTGATGGCCTCGAGCAGCACGATGACGTTCCACCGGCTCTTTTCGCCGCCGCGCCGCTTGGCGCTCATTTCGCACAGCAGCTCCGTGTAGACGACCATCTGCAGCACCATGGCTATCCTGCGGTACGTCTTGCTCTTCTGCGTCCAGTATCGCGTGTAGCGCGCATGAGCCGACCGGACCGGCGGCGTCGGCAGCTTGGACACTGCCTGCGAAAGGATGCCGTCGTGGTAGAGCGACAGCAGCTGGACGCCCGAGTGAATCGACTCGGAGGCGATTTCAGCATCGCGAAAGCGGCCTTTTTGGGAGGGAGCAGCAACAGTTAGCTTGAGCTGCCACCTTTAGCGGAGGAGAGAGAGATGGACAGAAACAAACCTGGAATAATATATGTCAAGCTCCTCAGCGCGCTTTCAATCTGCGACACCTGGCCGGCGTTCTTGGTGATGAAGTCGTCGTACATGCCCAGCCATTTCGGCGGCATCGACAGGATCTGGCCGGCCGTTACGCGCCGCTGCGGCCGATTGGGCGCCGGCTTTGTTACATTTGCCGACATTGCATCTGCTTCCTGCGTCTGTTTGCTTCGTGTCTCGTCCAGGCGTCTCGTCTCGTCTCTGGATGGTCCTGGTTCAGTGTCCTTTTGCACTCTATATCGCGTGCCGCTGTAGCTGTAGCTGTAGCTGTGACTTCGGGCTACTTCTCAGACGCCCTGCGCTTGTTTGCTTCGCGTCCCGCCTATTGTACTCCCTCGTAGTCGCCGAGCACCATGTCGAGGCGGCGATTGGCGATTGGGCGGCTGTTTCGTTGTTTGTTGTTTGTTGATGGCAAGTTGAGATTTCAGCTGTGCGGCACGAGGTCCAATGATACCGGGAGATGACGCTCAGTGGAAGCCGAGGTAACATACGCCATTCATTAAACGCCCCTTGTGGCGCATGGCCGAGGAGCTGGCCCGTGGCTGTGGCTGGGATTTCATTGCTGAATGCAGCATTGCCTACCCTGCATCTTGCTTGTGATTTTGGAGGAAATCATGGTGCTGTTTACAAAGCATCGATATATGGAAAATAAATTGTAGACAGGAAAGATCGTCTCCTATAAAGCATACGAGTCTAACATTTGAAAGTTAATTACTGCATGGATGAGTTGTATTTGGACGGTTGATTATTCGAATCCAGACAGCGTGATCCGTAACCATCCACCATGATCCGAGGACAAATCCTCCAGAACTTCATCAAAAGATCAATGTCACATCATATAAAAAGGTGGTAACAAATAACAAATTGGTTTGTTCCTTTTACTATATTCCAAAATCCCTCCACACCATGATAAAGCAAGTTCCCAATGGTATCCAAACCCAGTCCGCGTCCGTGAGGCGCACCGCTTCGTTTATATGTACGCAACCCCGAAGTATTACTACAATAGAAAAAGAGGAAAAAAGAGTAGCAGCATCAAATCATGATGAAACCAGCCTGCTCCAGTTCCGGGCCAATAGGCAGCAGCGGCCTCCCCTGCATCGGAAACGGCCAGAAGAGCGGGTTTTCCGCCGTCTCGGCCGTCTTCTTGAGATTGGGCGCCTGCAACGTTTCCACCATCTCGGCACTGGGCCCCCAGCCGCACATGAAATCGCTCTCCTGAACGTTTGGCGCAAAGAAGTTGAGGCTGCTCGAGTACGGCCTCACCAGGTTGTCGGGGTCCTCCGGCGGCAACTTGTCGCCGTCGACATTGACCTCGATGTTCCACTTCTTGGCCAGGTATCGCAAGATGTTCAACGCTTGCTCGGCAAAGTGGTGGCACGGCGCCATCTCCGTCAAATCCGCAATGCCCCGGGTGAGGGCCTCGGACACACGCGGGTCCATTTTGGCTGCCTTCTTCATCTTCTCTTCGCTGGTCTCAGAGCCGTCGCTCTTGACCATGCTAGCACCTATCGCCAGATGCATAATGGCCGACGTCAGGACGAAATACGGTACAAATGACGGCGTCCTACGAAGCGTATAGAGCTGGGCATAGGACGTTAATAAGCCCTGGATCGCGTCGGCAGCCTGCGAGCAAACGTCTCGCGGCGAAACCTTGGACCCGATGATACGGAGCTTGATCAGGGGCCTGAAAAGAAGGAGTATGGCGAAATGGTAGTACATGCTGTTTTCCCAAAAGTCACAAACATCAGCATCAAGTAGCCACGAAAGGCCAGGGTAGGAGGGAGAGGATTCTGCTTACTGAGCAAACAAGACAGCCGGAGTAAAGTTGTGTCCCAGCCTCAACACCTCGGGGATGCGGTCGTACCAGTTCAGGTACTGAGTGTAAATATTCAAGAGATCCCTCGCGGTAAGGGGCCTCCCGGGAGAATGGAGAACATAAAGAGACTGGTGCACAAGCTCACTGAGCTCGCAAAAACACTTGTAAACTGAACGTACATTGGATGGCTGTTCGCAAGACCGCTGCAACGGCTCGCCTTCGGATTCATCATCGTCAGCATGTAGGCCCTTAGTATTCACTCCAAAGGTAGTCGTGCGATCCTCACCGTCGTCGGTATACGGTACCCAGAGCGAGGCTTCTATGTCGCTGATGATGGCCGGTTTGGGTGGCAGGTGAGGAAAGCACGAGCACTGCGGTAGCGAGCCCGTGGCCAGAGACCATGCACTGGAGGGGGGGATTCAGGTTAGATTTTGTTCAAAATGAAGAGGTGATGGCCAGATTCAAAACTCACTGATCCAAGGCAAAGGCTCCCCAAAAGGTTGCCGACTGGACAGCCAGCTCATCTTCGTCGTCCTCGTCGTGGATGCGATGCAGGCCCATCTCCACAGCGAGCCTTATGCTCTGGCCGGCGTAATACCAGCTCTCCGAGTCACGGCCGCAGCTGGCCTCGCGGATCGACATGATGCCCAGAGCCTGGATGGTCGTCAACGAGTGGTGGTCTGTCTCCTCGTTGAAGAGTCGTTGGCTCTCCTTGAAGAAGTGATCGCCGGAGGAGTAGGGGTCGTTGGGGTTGGCTCTGGTCATGGGCTGGGTAGAGAATCGACAGCCAAGGGCAAGCAGCGCATTGACGAGTATTGGGGAGCAGTACCGATGTCTTCCATCCTGAAAATCGCGGAGAAAGTGCTCCTTGCTGAGCGAAGCAAAGGTGGGATACTCCCAGCAAAAGTACAGGGCCAATAGGTGCTGGACCAAGTTAAAGTCGTTGGTGATGCTGGTCCAGGTCCCAGCCGGCTGCTTGATTTCAGGCTCGTTCAGCGGCGCCAGAACTTGCTCGATCCCCCGGAATCGATGCATGCCGTCGGTGAGGTGGTCGGTGTGCATGCTCTCTGCCCATGAGCCAACCCGCGACTGTGGTGCAACACTCATCTCGGAGGTCCAGTTCATCAGGTCCGGGTGAGAGCCGCTCCGGGTCGAGCCGCCCTGGCTTTGCGACGAAAAGTGCCAAGGGCTGCCCGGACCCCCCATCTCCATGGGAATCGACCCGGGATCCATTGTGAGAGACATGGTCGGAATGGGAGCTCCAGAAGCACCATAGGCTGCCATGGCCAAGTCGTGGCCCATCATGGTGGGATCAGCATGCTGCGCATAGATGGAGCTCGGGGCGGCCTCGGTGACATTGACGTTCCCAAGCCATTCGGAGATGCTGTCGACGGACTGGCCTCCGCGAAGGCGCGCCAGCACCTCTTCCCACAGATGCGGCTGTATCAAGGCGCCAATGACTTGGTCGGAGGAGCGCTGGCGCAAGCGCAGGGACTCGATTTCCGTGCGCAGGGTTTCTTTGGATTGGCGAACGGGAACTTCGTAGACGCAGTCAGCGTCCTTTGTGGTTATGCAGCGCGCGCAAGGCTGCTGGCCGTCGCACTACAAGATGCAAAAGCCGCGTTAGCATTTCGATACGGCCCTTTCCGTGAAAAGGGGCATTGAGTGGATGAGCAGCAAAGAGCACACGCGACCAAGTCAACGCTGACATGGCGTGTGTGCTGTCTTTAGCTCGGAAGCCCTCTCTCTCTCTCTCTCTTTCTTACCTTTGCTCGCTTCTTACGGCATTCCGTGCAGGCATTGGGCGTCACAACCCCCAGCCCACGTCTGCGCTTCGACAGCTGAAGCAGCGTGTTGGACGTCGACGGCCCAGCCTGTGTCGTCTGTGACTGCGGCGTCGTGTCGCTCCTGGTGCCGGCGCTGGTGCTGCCATGGTCGTCGTCCGCAACGGCCTTGGCCTTCCCCTTCCCCTTGTCAGCCGCCAGAGGGCGCTTCGGGGGTGTCGAGCCCTTCCTCGGCATGGCGGCAGGGCAATGTTGAGTGTTGAAGGCTCAACTGAACTGCTTCAGCGATGGGGAACCAGGGCGGTTGCAAGGCTCGAAATGCGGTAGCTGCAGCCTCGTGGTGGGATAGACATGCTGCGGGGGGAAAGCTATCCGAGGGCCTTCGAGTTCGGGGGGAGGCAGGACGGGAACTCAGAGGATGGGGCAGGAGGTCTTGCGGGAACCAGCTCAGTGTCGAGGAGGCATCAGAGCCGGTATAAAAAGCACGAATACGGGTGAGGGTGAGGAGGATGAAGTTCTATGCAAGGGAGAGGAAGCGTCGCGATGGATGGAGGCGAGCTTGGCCAGAATAGCGGGGCGGGACGGGCTGCAGTGGCTCCAGCACGTCAGTGCGCATTTCATTCAGCCGCTAGAGCTGTGGACTGGCCGCTATTCGACCACTAAAGCTCGGGGCCGATTCACCACTGCGCGGGCCCGGAAGCCGCTAAAGCCCACGGGGGGCAGCGAAGCTTCCAGTGCGCTCCATGTGCTGTGCTACCTAAGATAGCGCCAACACCCTTCGGCACTTTGGCCGCTGGCGCTCTACTGTATCAAGTCACTGATATCGAACCTCCAAATTCAAGCCAGCCAGCTCGAGCCTCACAGTGACCAGACTCCAAAGATAAACCCTGAATAGTGGCTGAACGCATCAACTTGGGCAATCCATGTTGATCGTGCCATCAGCTGGGAAAAACCAGCAGAAACATGACGACAGCAGCAGGGAAGTAAAACGAGGCGCTGCGACTCTGCACGCCCAAAAAGCAAAACCTACAGTTGGAGCGCTTGGCTACCTTGCCTTTAATCTCGGCGAGTTACTTGTATCTCTGCCATTGGTGGCCTTGCGCGCTCTGGAATTTGCAGTTGCAGGCTCAACTCACATATGCATCCAAAATACGACGGTCGGTCTAGTAGGCGAACCGATGGTCGTCCAGCAGGGTCTTCCAAGGTTGCGATAGGCCTTTGCAGCAATACCGAGTCCCCACAGGCACCTCTAGAATAGCAGCAGCTGCAGCCGCCCCCAATCCCGAGTGGGGGAGCCGGTACCTGTACGGAAGCCAGTGGAGGTGTAACGTCAATGCTACAGGTGATGTATCAACTTCAAGTTCAGCTCAGCCGGGGCAGGGTCTTATTGCAGGGCCAAATAAAATCAAGGGAATCAAAAAGCAAGTCCTACGAATGCAAGGCGAGAACACAAGCGTTGTTTCCTCATTGACGTGTCGTGTGAATTCTGCACTTCTCATTCGCTGTGGTCTTTGCAATGCAGCCTTTTCCTTGGCACTGATATTATTGAGGCTGGCACGTATCTCAAGGGGACGCGTTATCCAGCACCCCAAATCCATTATCCAACACCCAAGGTACTTGCGCGCACTATGACGCGCCCATAGAAAAAGGAAGTACCAGCAGCGCGATGACTCAGCAGGAAATTGATGACTAAGCACAGCTTTTGGTTACGCAAAGGTACTTTCTCTTCCATTTTTCAACTCAAGAGTTTACATAGAATCCTTACATATTTTATAAAAAGAAAAACCTCAGTATACTCTTCGATATTCAAATTATTTAATTCTGAAAACGGCTTCTTCTAAAATGTTTTTTCTGTTTGGGAATTTTGGAAAATTCTTTAGTTATTCAAGTTCCTTCCGGCATTTCTCACCTAAAAATTGGGGTGTTGGATAATGGATTTGGGGTGCTGGATAACGCGTCCCATCTCAAGGGCTCTCAATCAGGACTTTCTTGTTGCTGCTCGCGGGGAATGATGCGCCATGAGGTCATTCGAGACTTGAGCGCTACTAAATGGTACCTGTTGTTACACCTAGCTCAGCGTCGCACAAGCGTACAGCAGCTGTAGCGCCTCCCGTACTGTCGGGTAGCGGCGGTGTTCCGTAAGGGACCTGGGGCATTGAATGATCCAATGTGAACATGAACAGCTTGTACAGGTACAGCATTCAGCACTTGAACCCTGAACTTTGGAATCCTGATATCAGTCCACTTTGATAGGCTCATGTAGTCAAAAGCCATTGACACTCAATTCCGATCTTGTTATCTGCTAAACTTAGTAACAGGCACTCTACTTTCGTGGTAATTGATCAAGTGCCATTCAACTCATGGCCATTTCCAATTCACTCCATCTTCGCTTTGGGTAGGTATGTGTAGCACAGTCCTTTCGAATGATTAATACGTAGCCTTGTGATACCCAGATACGGTAGTATTACCCTGAAGATGGACCAAATCATGACACAAAACACCGACTACTAGACGCGAGTTGCTCTGAATACCGGTTTTCATAAATACTGAATAACACTTTTTTGCTCAGCCTGCCTTTTGCCATAAAACTTGATGCCCGATCCTAATCCCAGTTGCCTACTCAGACCCTATCCTTGCCAAAGCCTTGCCGCCAACGCCACACATGTAAAAATATGCAAGCCCTTTTCCTTAGTGTACACCTTCAAATTGCAAAGCAAAGCAAAGTCCGCCGTTTGCCGTCCCAATCTCACTACTACCAGCGCAGAGAGCCCCCTAATCTATCAACACCCCTGTCAGGACTTCGGTGATACTTGCTGGGACTTGCTGCCCGCTCTCCCTTGCCTGGGCTGCGTCGTCCTACGGTGCCGTATGAGAAGCCTGAGCCCAGACTCATTTTCCCGAGTGACATGTCACTATCGATCCTATCATCCTCGATAAAGGCATACCGCTGTGATCTGGGGGTCTCGAACCGCGTTCTAAAGTGAGCTGGCGTCGCGTCTGGGCTCATTATAGGCACATGAGAGAAGGCTGGCGGATGCGCTGGTGCCACTTGTGCCTTGGAACGTCCCCATCCAAGCATGACGTTGGAAAAGATGACGAAGACGGCAATTGTGGCAAACATGATCTAGAGAAATACCTGTTAGTGACTGGGCTGGGATGCATTAAGTTGGGTTGCCCTTTGCTTACCCATGCCTTGAGATTCATAGCGTCGGCAAATTCGTTGATCACCTCTGCAATCTGCTTGATCGTGACTCTGACACGCATAATGGCGTCGGAGTCTTGAGACATGCAGTCATACCAGTCGTCACACAGGGCACGCAGCGCTGGCAGGTCTCTCCTCTTGGCGCACTGGTTGCTGGTGTAGTGGTTTTGGCATTCTGTGATGCGGGCCATAATCTCCATACGGGCCATCTCGTTGGCATTTCGAACATCTGATCGTACTGCGTCCACAACGCTCCATCCAAAGTACATGATGATGCCCATAATGAAGCAATTGAGGCCGAGCTGTAGCCACCTGTATATCTGATCGGGAGCTCCTGGGTATCGATCCATTGTGCCCAGGGCGGACAAAAACCAGCCTTCACTCGGCGGAAGAGTCGGGGCCATCTGGTGCGTCTGCTGCGATGAGGATCCGGGTCGTGATAACACTTTGCTTGGTGATGTGACTCGATAGTCTGCCATGCTCGTCTCCGAATCCGACACATCGCCCTCCCAGTCTCGGGGCAGATGCCTGATCACGCTGCTAACGTCCTTGTCCAGATTGTGCCGCTTCCGCTTCCTAAGCACCTGCAGCTCCTTATCCCTGCTGAGAGGTCGAAGCTCTCCTTTGCCTGTCGCATGCCTCCGAGGGGAGCTCCTGCTGTAGCGAGTGTTCTTGTCAATCTTGGTCGGAGTCGTGTTGCTTATCGTTGCGTCGCTCATGCGATCTGACTCGGGGGTGTCGTTGGGTAAGATAGAAACGTCGGTTTGCGCTGGGCTGTCGTCGGCGCACGAGACGAAAGAGGCATCCGTGAACGAGGTCTCGGCGTCGGTGAAGGAGGTATCAGACTGTTCGAGCTTCCTTGGTGTTGTGAATGCAGGGTTGCGAAATGGCGGTGCCACAACCTGGGGGGCGAGCTGGGGAGTGAAGAATGATCGCGTGGGCGGTTTTGATGAGGGTGTCCCAAAGACGGAATACGAAGCTGTCGGGGGCGTTGTGGATGGCTTGAGAGTCGAGCCACCAAACACTGCGTTTCAAATCACGGTCAGCTTTTGTAGATTCAGCCAATTCGCAGATCCAGACTCTCCTAGCGCGAGCACTTACAATTATCTGATCTCTTCCTGGCCACCTGGGCAAACGGACTGGTCAGATCGACAGGCCCAGAGTTCTGGTACTCCCACTCCATGGGAGCTTCAAAAGTTCGACGCTCCATGGCGACGCTGAAAAAACGGTGGTGATGCGCTGCGATGCGATGTGAAGCGATGTGATGCGATTCTAAACGAGCGAGGTGCAAAAGTAACAGCTTGTGCAATGCATGATGAAGGTTCCGGGATATGCTGCACTCAATATGTAAGCGTAGATTTGCATGGGTTGTTTATTGGCGACTTGAATGCCGGACATGTGCCAATCGTCAGTGGCAACCAATTAGCCCGGGCCAGAGTAAACAAAAAACGGCTTGGTGCCTGAGGCTGCACTGCATTAGTTCCGCCCCAAGAATGCTTATGTCATCAACGCGCTGCATCTCAAAGGCAGCCAGATGGAATGAACCTTTTTCCCAGCTCAGGACTGTCTCACTTTCTGCTCAGGTTTAACTCATTGCTGACGACGAGAATTCCATTCGAATCTCGGATCCATTCCCGCGAGATTAGACGTTTTATTTACTTCAGTCTTCTCTCACCTGCCGTCCCGATCAGCACGAGCTGAGCTTCGAACAATGTCTGACCTCGATTCGCCGGCCAACGAGCCAGTCGATGATGGCCAGGAGCAGGAATTCCAGGATGAGGTGGCCGATGCCGACTCTGACCGCGACTCGGATCTCTTATCGGAAATCGACGAGAACCAGTTTGAAGATTACGATCCCGAGACGGCAAACATTGAGGATCGGCCGGTGGAGATTGACGAGGACATTGCCCGTACTCTCAAGGCCACCAAACGCAAGCGTGCCGAAGGCGAAAAGACCTCTAAGAAGCCGAGAGAGACTCGCCGCGAGAAGCGCAGGGAACGAGATGACGATGCGTCCATGAACGATGGCTCCAGCGGCGAAGCAGAGAAGAAGCCGCGAAGGAAGCGAGCGGAAACCGAGAGGCGCCCAAGAGTCAAGCCTACGTCCCCCCAGCCCGAGGAGAACGATGAAAACCTCACGCCGGAACAGCGACAGAATCGCGAAATCGACAGGGCTTTGGATGCGGCCATGAAGAGTCGGGGGGCTGCCCCGAAGCGCCGGAGAAAGGACGAGATTGTAAGTTCTCTTCTACAAGAATTCTCGTGGAGGGATCTGGAAATTGACCACCGATGACTAGGACCTCGAAGACGAGATTGACGAACAACTGGCTGCGCTCAAGGTCCAGATGGAGCGTGCCTGTCAGGCGGATAACCAAGCGCGTGAAGCTGGACAGCCTGCCCTCCACAAGCTCAAGCTACTCCCCGAAGTTGCTGGCCTGTTGAACCGCAACAACGTACAACATGCCGTGCTCGACCCCGACACAAACTTCTTGCAACATGTCAAGTTCTTTCTGGAGCCGCTCAACGACGGCTCGCTGCCCGCCTACAACATTCAGCGGGATATTTTCACGGCTCTGACGCGTCTCAACATAGAAAAGGAGGCCCTTTTGAGCAGTGGAATCGGCAAGGTCGTCTTGTTCTATACAAGGAGCAAGAAACCAGAACCCAGTATCAAGCGAATGGCCGAGAGGCTACTGGGAGAATGGAGCCGTCCGATTCTCAAGCGAACCGACGACTACAAGAAGCGCCACATTGAGACTCGCGAGTTCGATTACGAGTACGTATATTCTTTGTTGTCCTTTCATGTCCATCACGCATTTGCTAACACCATGTTACAGGGCTGCCAAGTTGGCTCAACGCCGCAAGCAAGGCTCTCAGTTTACCCTGTCTCAGCGACCTGCTCAGTCCGCTCGTGATGCCGAGCGTGAGCGGATGCTTGCTCCTGTTGGCGGTGGTAACCGGGCTCGCATGGTTAATCTCCCTGCCAGCTACACCATTGCCCCCAAGAGCACCTTTGACGGAACTAGAAACACCGATCACCGACCTCTTGGTGCTGGAGGTATGGAGGCTTTCAGAAAGATGACGCAAAAGAGCAAGAAGAGGGCTGCCTAGAGGGCGTTCTAACCATTATGTGCCTTTTCTACCTGTATAACATGCCAGACATGATGACATTGACGCCATCAACCAACGAAGTCAGGTTGTGTACCGTTGTGTCAGGGGGATATTCTTTTTATGCTTTTTAATTCGGGGCATATCGTCAAAGACTCGTCTGGGAGGGGCATCCGGCGTTTTGGGAGCCAAGGGAACAGTAAATACTACGTGCAAGAATGCTTTTACGATCAAAAAATCTATTACCAAATGACATTCGACATGTTTATCGTTGAACTGACTTATAAGTGATTCAGCAACATAGAAAGGAGTCGATGCTTCACCCTCCTGTAACAAAACGGCCATGAAACCAAGCCGGACGGCTATAGATATCACCGTATCCATCTCTGACAGATAGGGTCAGTAGGAACCTCAACGCCGTGGCCATTCCCCTCTTGACACAGGGATTTTGTTCATTTTACGGGCTTTAACGGAAATGGTCGTTACACGAGTAGTGTCAAATAAGTGCACAGCAGCTTTCTTCGTTCTTGAGCCAGTTTCGAACAATGCTTCGGATATGCGGATGAATTTACTCAACCAACGGGACGCTAATCACAATTTTCCCTCAACTTCCTCCATCGATCGCGCCCATCATTACTCGAAAGAGCAACATAACAAGGAATTATAGGCATTATCTCCACCCCTTTCTTTAACAGCATATAAATAGCAGAGTATATAAAGGCATAGTATTCTCGTTGGTTGATTGCGTAAATATCATTATGTCTGGCATGTTCTATAGCCCGGTCTGAATTGCTGCAAACCAGAATCATCGATCCCCAGTATACTGTTCTACTTGATCTCACTACAACTACATTCTCACAAAGTATTTAGAATGATCTGCCGTCGATCAATTGCATTATGAGGAGATCTATATAGTTTTGCTCAAGGATCAATCGTAGATCAGATAGTACATCATGTGAGAGGCAGATTTGAAGAGACATCCGTCATGCCGTTTGACATGCCAAACCCCCCGTTATTCATATCTGTCACTAACAAATATCTGCCTCAGAGAGGATGGCTGCCACCTCGTCAGCCCTAAGATTCTTGTCAAATGACTGATCTAATTGGGTGAGGATTCCCGTTCCGGTGAGCTCCCCATGGAAGTCGACTGAGAAATCGCTCCGGTGAATCTTGGAGGTAATTGTCGCATAGATAGTTGGGCCAACCGCACTGATTTCATAAGCAAACTCTCCAGAATCCCGATATGCGCTGTCAAAGTGAATGCGAATCCATTCCCTATCCCCCAAGTTGAACGGTCCGCAAGTAATGTTCAGATTGACATTGATGTCGAGGTAGTCATCGGTGAGGATGTACTCTGTTATATTCCACTTGAGGCCGAGATTGCAAATCTCGATGGGCACAGTTGCATTTCCTGTGATATCTATGGGTGATACTTGGCGCATTTCATGGACATCGGCAAAATGAACGTGAAAATCGTTGGCCTTGTTATTCCAGCAGCATTTGGTCACATAGGTGTCTTCAGGAATACTTGGAGTCAGAGCTTGAGAGTTGTACTCGCATTTGCCTTCGCTGAAGATAGCACCACGCTCGCCATCAGTGCAGCAAGTCCTGCCATCGTGCGAATAGGTGACTTCGGCTGCGTCCGAATTGGCTCTGTTGGCGATGCCAGCACTAGAGAGTGAAGCCAGCTGGAGCACGGCGACAGTCATAGAGAGAAGACTCTTGACGAAGATCATGGCGATGAGTAGGTGGCTCTGATTAAGGTTAGCTATTCGGTCTTCTTGATGATGGAAGTGGTTGATGAGGCAGGGGACAAACTCTCGGGGCTATGGATCTGTAAAGTATGAGTTTTTGTCGATGATAGATGCTCGGCTGCCGTTCTTGTCCGCCCGGTTTATGAAGGGATTTCCTTTGTCTTTTATAAGAACACACATCTTTGCCGGACCCTCTGTTTATGTGCCATCTCATGCCTCCCTTTCCTCACTTCATTTTCAGTGGTCTCGAATCACATTGAGATGAGCAGTAAAGTCTCCTTGCACAGCAATCCTTAGCTCCGTTTCATCAATCAGGTCTCTTTATTTTTGCCATGATAGGCGTCGGGAAGCAATGTGCTGAGATGACTCGGGTGATAATCCACAAGGGCTACGACCTATCTCTCACGGGACCAGCTTTTGATTCAATCCTGCATTGGCAGTCGCACTTCTGCGATAGATCTCATAATACCAGGAGGGGTTTTCAAATAATGCTGGAGCCTCTGGCCAATCTGAGCATGTACCTAGGAAGCTATGCCACTTGGCTACACGTCAGGTACTCTGGCCCCCATCTCATCATATCCCACCTCTGTTACAACGACGAACGAGATTGCCCTAGCTTATCATGAACCGATCCATAGTAAATCATTATCCACCATTAGACTATTCTCAATTGGAGGCTGAGAACGTAATTGCGACTTCATCAAATACATTTTGCTTTCCGACATGGCGCTTTCCCGGCCACTCGTGGTGACATCCGTCTTATCTTCGGCGAGGAAAGGCTGAGACACGGCTCGTAAGTTACGTCACTAGAGCGGCCATCAAACGCTGTATCCTACATCAAAAGATTTGTCAAAAACTGTATTATCAAGAAGATTCTCCTGTCAATCGTGTTCCTGATGATTGTAACGCACGGGTGCCTTGATACGTCAACATCCTCGTTCAACAGCATCATCCACGCAACTAAGAAGAATAGCAACATTATTCTGAAAGGATAGCCGTAACTCGAAGCTGATGGATTCATAGTAAACTGGAAAGTTAATGCGCTACCTCGCGGAATATTGACCTCCCAAAACAGCTAGGTAAGGTAGCATTTCTGCTGTCTCACCTGCACGTCACAGACCGGCATATTCGTCGCATAATCTTGAATAACAGCCTAAATACTTTATATCTGACCGGATGTAGAAATGAACACCATAGCGGCAATGAGGTTTATAGTTATTGGGGGTCGCAGAAAGGTGAATGAGGCTGAATGAAAGCTACAGTCGCCAAACATTGAGACATCGCCAAGGCCACTTTCAGTCCTCGGAACAGTATATCCCTTGAGAATGTGGCCGTGACACATTTTTTGACTCACAATAAGATAATGGATGTTATGAGACAAGATTCTGAATCGCCATATAAGAGTCCCAGAACCTCTTCACAAACTGGCTTCACTAAAGGGCTGGGTAGAGCGAAGGGAGACGTGCGGATTACGTGGTGGACGATGAATCGCTTTATTTGTCATGAGATGGGATGATTCTCATCATGCTCACTTCAACTCAATGAATGGTGAAGAAAGTTCACCTGCCACTTCAAGGAGCAATGACTTGGTCCATGTTTTCCTGTTTGACTTCCCATGACCGTTGATTGGCTTTTCCATACATAAGACAACGATGGTGTCACAATACAGGGAAATTGATAGGAGAGGAAAGCATTGAGCATTAGAAGAGTTATTTAATATAACTGGTCTTTAGATTTGCACAAAAAGTGACACAGATGTGGTCTCCTAGTCTTCTTGGAGCCTGATATTTTGCAAGAGATTCGAGAGATCTTGAACGTGCACACTCGCTAGAAATATGCGCTTACGGCAGTGCTCGCCAACCAGCGGGGCAAGGTGCCCATATTTAGAGTTTTGTACGTCCCACTTATTCATGCTGCGGTCTCTACTAGGCAGTGCTTGGTGCTTTTCGAGCTGTCCTGCCGCTTGACGGTGCATGTCCGGAGCTGAGAGTGCACATTCCAACATGAAGTCCTGACGGCATCTCACGGCATCGAATGTCAACGTAGCTGAAGTCGCAGCAATCTGGGCGATTGAAGCCCGTCGGACCAATGGCATTCCCAGCTGTTCATGCTAGATGACTCACGATTTCTAGGTTGTTGAAGCTCCATCTCCGCTGCTAGATACCTGACAGATGCATCGAGGTCCAATCCAATGCAGCTTATCGTTTAGGCGATCGCTGTGGCCTATAAATCTGCAAAACCCGCTAAAGCATGCCTAGTACAGGAGGTGGGGCGCTGTATCTGCACGCTGCAGGCTTATCGATTGCTTGGTGGGGGACGACCTATGACTGACATCTCAAAATTTATTTCCAGTCCTTCGGCTTCCTTACTATCAACCCCATCAATCCCAATCCGACCGCCGCAGCGTCGCCTCCGCCCGGGCCTTCGGAAACCGAATCGAATATCATGTCTTTATGATAGACAGCGCAAATCCAAGCTCCCCAAAGACGAATCCCAATCCAAAAGAGGCGACACCATGGCGCACGCCGCGTTTGTGAGCTCCACCAAGGAGCAGCTTGCGGACAACCTGCCCAAGCGCTTCAAGGGGATCAAGTTTGGCATCCAGTGAGTGTTTGCTGCAGGGAGCTTCTTTGAGATTTCTGCTTTCTAACAGCGGCTGCTTGCTAGATCCAACCAGGACATTGTCAGCCAAGGTGTGCTGGAGGTTTCCCAGCGCATGCTCTACGATATCGACAACAACCGATCTCCGCTCATCAATGGAGCTCTCGATCTGCGAATGGTGAGTCTGCAACCCCAGAAGCTGCTTGATATACAAACGCTGCAATTGTCACATCCCACACAGCACCCTGCTAACCCTCTTGTCCCAGGGAACCTCGAGCAAGTCCGGCAAATGCGGCACCTGTCAAGAACCCCTCAAGTTTTGCATCGGTCACTTTGGCCACGTCCGACTGGCTCTCCCTGCTTTCCACATCGGCTACCTTCGCTTTATCCAGACGATTCTCCAGAATGTGTGCAAAACCTGTGCCAAGGTTCTCCTCACCGAAGAGGAGCGACGGTCTTTTCTACAGGACCTGCGCCGGCCGGGACTCGACAACATCCGCCGAACTCAGGTTTGCAAAAAGATCAACGAGCAGTGCAGGAAATGTAGGCAGTGTCCGTACTGCGGCGAAATCAACGGCCAGATCCGAAAACTCGGAGTTCTCAAGCTCACCCACGACAAGTTCTCCGCGTACAAAAAGTCAACCTCCCAAAAGAAGATGCCTCCGGAAAGCAAACTTGCCTTTGATGCTTCGTTTGATGAGGCCAAGAAGCTGAACCCCGATTTGGATAAACATTTGGTGAGGGCCATGGAGGATCTGAACCCTCTTTGGGTTCTCAACCATTTCAAGATGATCACTCCCGCAGACTGTGAGCTTCTTGGACTTGACCCTTCAGAGGGTCGCCCCGAGATGTTCATCTGGCAGTTCGTTCCCGCTCCCCCTGTCTGTATCCGACCATCAGTCGCACAAGAGGGGGCCAGTACAGAAGACGATCTTACCGCAAAGCTGGCCGAGATTGTCTACATAAGCGGATTGATACGGACAGCCTTGAACAAAGGAAAGCCAATGCAGACCATCATGGAACAGTGGGAGTACCTTCAGTTGCAGATTGCCATGTATGTCAACAGCGATGTCCCCGGCCTTAACCA
The DNA here is from genome assembly GCA_003439915.1 of Trichoderma atrobrunneum. Lineage (NCBI taxonomy): Eukaryota > Fungi > Ascomycota > Sordariomycetes > Hypocreales > Hypocreaceae > Trichoderma > Trichoderma atrobrunneum. The sequence goes on along the minus strand of PNRQ01000032.1, from coordinate 166,961 downwards.
ACCGGGCTTCGGGAAAAGCATCAGGGGCTTCTGCCAGCGTCTCAAGGGCAAGCAGGGACGATTCAGAGGAAACCTGTCCGGAAAGCGAGTCGACTTTTCCGGCCGAACCGTCATTTCACCCGATCCCAACTTGGGCATCAACCAAGTGGCGGTGCCTCAGCTTGTGGCCAAGAACTTGACGTTCCCTGAACGAGTTCAAAACCAAAACATAGAGAAACTACGACAGTGTATATTGAATGGGCCAAAGGTCTGGCCCGGAGCCAATCATGTCATCAAAGACAACGGAAACTGGAAGCAAGACCTGCAGTTTGGTGATAAGGCCCTTGTTGCCCGAGACCTCCGGATCGGCGATGTCGTCGAGCGTCATCTTGAAGACGGAGACGTGGTTCTCTTTAACCGACAGCCGTCACTGCATAAACTCAGTATCATGAGCCATCTTGCAAAGATTAGACCGTGGCGAACCTTTCGACTCAACGAATGTGTGTGCGGACCTTACAATGCCGATTTCGACGGTGATGAGATGAACCTCCACGTTCCGCAGTCCGAAGAAGCCCGTGCCGAAGCAATTACCCTCATGGGTGTCAAGAACAACTTGGCTACGCCCAAGAACGGAGAGCCCATTATTGCAGCCACCCAGGATTTCATTACCGCGTCCTATCTTCTCAGCAGCAAGGACAGATTTTATAACAGAAAGGCTTTCTCTTACATCTGCACTCACATGATGGATGGTGCTACTCAAATTGACCTTCCTCCGCCGTCAATCATCAAGCCCGAAGCCCTCTGGACAGGCAAGCAAATCTTCAACGTCCTTATGCGTCCGAACAAGCAGTCGCCCGTCCTCGTCAACTTGGATGCAAGATGCAGAGAATACTCAGCCAGGCCTGGACAATGTCCTGATATGGATCCAAACGACGCTTGGCTAGTCATCCGAAACTCTGAAGTCATGTGTGGTCGCATGGACAAGTCCATCATCGGCTCCGGCAAGAAGAATTCAGTGTTTTACATTATCCTCCGAGATTTCGGTCCCGATCATGCCGTCATGGCCATGAATAGGTTGACCAAGCTATGCGCAAGACAGCTAGGAAATCAGGGCTTTTCGCTCGGCGTTGGTGATGTCTTCCCCATAACCCAGTTGACCAAATCCAGAGACAGGCTTGTGCAGGACGCCTACGACAAGAGTGACGCGCTTATTGAGACCTTCAAGCAGGGCAAGCTGGAAAAGGCTGCCGGATGTGACATGGAGCAGACGTTGGAGATTTCCATTTCTGGTATCCTCAGCAAGGTTCGACAGCAAGCTGGTCAACAGTGTGTGGATACACTGAGCCGCAACAATGCTCCTCTGATCATGGCCAACTCCGGTTCCAAGGGTCTGCACATCAACGTCGCCCAGATGGTTGCCTGTGTCGGACAGCAGATTATTGGTGGTCAGCGTGTGCCTGATGGTTTCCAGGACCGTAGTTTGCCTCATTTCCACAAGAACGCTCGCCAGCCAGCATCCAAGGGTTTCGTGCGCAACAGTTTCTACTCTGGGCTGTTCCCAACAGAGTTCTTTTTCCACGCCATCTCCGGACGAGAAGGTCTTATTGATACCGCAGTCAAAACGGCAGAAACAGGATACATGTCAAGACGTCTGATGAAGTCCCTAGAGGATCTTTCGACGCAATACGACAACACTGTCAGGACGTCGTCAGGAACCATTGTACAATTCCAGTTCGGTGCCGATAAGCTCGACCCTGTCGACATGGAGGGTTCTGCAGTGCCTGTCGCGTTTGACCGCACATGGACTCACGCGGAGAGCACTACCTGGGACAACAATGAGAGATCATTGCTCCCTCACGAAGTACTTGAGGTGTGCAGTAGCATGCTGGACAAGGAAAAGCTTCGCTATCAGAGACGGCGCTTGGTGGATAACGCGCTGCTCGACTATTCCGATCCTACCGACGAAGCTCTGGACGAGCACGAAAGCGCACGAGGCTTTATCGACACAATCTATTCATACGTCTCTGATCGAGCACAGAAAATGTCCAAAGCCCGCGCACTTGTTGGGTTGGATCCCAACCCGAGCCAAGACGAGGTAGTTGCGGACGCATCAGCAGATCTCAAAGCTCAGCTAGCTCGCGTTGACCGAGTTTCCAAAGTCTCCATGACAACGCTGCAGAGATTCGTCAAGGAGTGCCTGGAGAGATATCACAAGGCCCACGTCGAGCCCGGCCATGCTGTGGGTGCTGTCGGAGCACAGTCGATTGGTGAGCCGGGAACACAGATGACGCTCAAGACTTTCCATTTCGCAGGTGTCGCCGGTATGAGTATCACTCAGGGTGTTCCCCGAATCAAGGAAATTATCAACGCGTCGAAGAATATTAGTACGCCTGTCATTACCTGCCCCCTGTTGAACGACAAGCAGATTGAGGCCGCAAAAATTGTAAAGGGACGAATCGAGAAGACATATGTCATTGATGTGCTGAAGGCGATTGAGGACGAATGGGTCAGCGACCGAGGTACCATTGTTCTATACATTGACATGGAAGCACTGCAAAATATGCACCTTGGCATTGGTGTCATAGACATTGCAGAAGCCATTCTCAGGTTCAAGAAGCTCAAGATCCAGCCAACAGACATTTCCGTCGGCCCCAACTATATCAAGATCTACGTCCTCAACAGCTGGGTGGATCCCGATGCAGCCAAGAAGCGACAGCGCAGTCTTGCCTCTCTTACCTTGACGGAGGAGGCCCCTGATTTCCTCTTGCGAGTCAACCACCTCCGCCGCATGCTCCCCAAGGTTCCCATCTCGGGCTACAACGAAGCAACGAGAGCCATCATCCAGACCTCTGAGCAGAGCGAACACACCGTGCTGGTCGAGGGATACGGATTGCGCGCATGCATGACCACGGAAGGTGTGATTGGCACCAAGTCACGCTCCAACTCCGTCATGGAAGCTCGTGACGTGCTGGGCATTGAGGCAGCTCGAACCACCATTGTCGACGAGATTTCCAGCGTCATGGCTGGTATGGACATTGACCCGCGTCACATCCAGCTGCTGGCCGATGTCATGACGTTCAAGGGAGAAGTCCTCGGCATCACCCGTTTCGGTCTCTCCAAGATGCGAGAGAGCGTTCTCCAGCTGGCCTCGTTTGAAAAGACGCCGGACCATCTGTTTGAGGCCGCTGCTGGCATGAAGACTGACCGCATCGAGGGTGTGTCTGAGTGTATCATCATGGGACAGACGATGAGCGTTGGCACAGGTTCGTTCCAGGTGGTCAGGAGGCTCAACATCCAAGAGTGGGAGGTCAAGCCGAAGAAGACGCTCTTTGAGGATGCCTGGGCAGAGACGATTAAGGCGAAGAAGGAGCGGCGAAAGCTAAAGGGCATTTAATAGATGCAAAGAATTGAAGGGAATGTTGCTGCATGCTTAATTTACGAGACAGATGCTGAGGGAGTTTCTCTGTCTGGCATCGTCAAGGATGGGTTTTACGTCGACTTGCTCAATTTTGTATATATCCGGCAAGTCTGTGCCTCAGGAAAGGTTCATTTGCAAAAAGCATATAGGTTACATGGGATTGAGAACTAAGCACCAAATGCAACATTGAAACAACAACTGCTCGCTGTCTTATTGCCATCGTCTGCGCCATCATTTGCTAGACCGAACTTGTTTGCTATTTGACACTCTTCTTCCAAATGGAAATCCAGCATTCACTCATGATTCAAATTATGGTTATCAGTTTCATCCTTGGCTATCGCATCATGCTTTCTGACATGAGGAGAGTAGCCACAGGAATTGACCCCATCATTATGGTATATTAGATATGGCCATTACGTTCAACATTAATCAGACACAGGGCAACTCCAAGTCATACGAGATGAAAGAAATCACACTGAGAATTATCTTGGATACATGGCCCATGAAAAGAGTTGAGTGACCGTGGGTATTAAAAACAGAAAAATGACACATCGCATCCGTATCCCCGCCTCCAGCATGCAGAGTTCATCCGTTACTATTTGCCGCCATGATGCTAATGCTGTCCCGCAGTAGTAAACGCAATAGCCGCATCCACAAACTTTGTCCATACCCCAAACTCCTCCTCATCCCTTGGCGCATAGATCATGACATACGGCAGCGGAATCCGTCCCATCACGCCACTTAGCGGGTGCAGCTCAGCCCACCCCTTCGCCATGGCTTCCTCCGCGTCCGTCAGGCTGAGGACCATGTGGGAGCTGGCTTCTGAGTGGACGTGGACGATTTCTCCCTTTGTGCTTTTCGTCAGGTACTTTGGCAGCGGAGTACCGATGAGCCAAAGTGCGGGATTGTCTCTGGCTTCCAGGCCGGATGGTTTCACGGCCAGTTTCTCCGGATGACGACTTGCCAAGTCTTGCAGATGGTTGTTCATGCGGTCCATGAGAACTTTGTCTCCCTTTTCTGTCGCTTGTCTCTGGGGCGCGACGTAGTTTGGGATAACTGGTCTGTCGCCCCGACGCTGTGCAAGTGGCTCCTGAAGGAATCGGGTGGTGCCATGAGGCTCGTATGAATCAGAAACGCCGGGCTTTTTGAAGATAGTATGGTCAACGGTGCTTTTCAGAGTGAGTGGGCGTAGAGCGCCTTGGAGAAGCCAGCCGAAGACGTTGTGCGGGAGGCCACCGGGGCCAAGGTCGATGTAGCCGCGGTATGAGGGCATGGCGAGAGCGGCCAAGGGGATGATGGCTATTGCAGAGGTGAAGAGTATAGGGTGATTGCGGATATTAGAGAGAAGGGATGAGGAGAGCTTTGAAGGGTTCCAGGCTGGCATGGCGATTGTTGTCTCAATCCAGGATCTGTCGCTGTTGATGGTTGCCAAGTGATCAATGATTGTGCGAAGCTGCTCACAGCATTTACATCAGCAGCGTTAATGTTCGACTAATGAAAGCGCAGTTGATATCGATGAAAGATGTCAAAGACGATGCAACAGAGGTTGTAGGAGCTGCATATATACGATTATGACCTGTGACATAATAGCGACTCCCGAATGACATGTGCCGTCTTCCAAGTCCGAAACCCGAAACCCGGGAGACACAAACTTCTTGACGGAGCAGCAAGTTATACCGCACTGCCGTATTACATGGTCTCTGAGACAAACTGAGAGATGAGACTCAGCACAGTTAAACAAAAGTGGCTATTCTTAACAGAGTTATTTGCTGTATTGATAACTATGGTGCACAATGGCATCATCTATAGACTTGCACTGACATCGGAGAGACCCAGCTCTGCCATCCATGCCACAATTTCTTGCCCAATGCTATGAGGATGGTCTTCCTGTACGAAATGACTTCCTGCTCCAAGATACATGGTCTTGACGTTCTTCATCTGTGCACTCAGCCTCTCAAAATCTTGTGGCCTAACAAACGTTCCGGGCTTCACCCAAAAGAATAGCTTTGGCAGCTCTGATGCAAGAAGCCAGGCCGTGTACTTTCGGGCCTTTTCCACCACTTCCTGCGGGTGACCTTCAATAGGAATCTCATTGGGGAATCTCCAGACCGGTTCACGGTCTACGGGGTTAAGAAATGGTCGGCGATAGTGAACCATTTCCTCGTCGGTCAGCCCTCGAATGACACCTGTGGGAAGAAGCTTATCGACAAAGAAGTTTTGCTCAATGATCATGGTGCGGCCAAGTTCCGGCGTACGAAACTTTTGAAAGAGGTCTCTGAACATTTCATCTCGAGTGTTCCAGTTGTTCAACGCCGCAATCCACTCCATCAGTACAAGACCCGCGACGCGGTCTTCATGACGACTGGCCCAGTCTAAGCCGAGAGCAGATCCCCAATCGTGAATGACAAGAATGACACGCTCTGATGGGAGGACAGCGTCTAAGAAAGCATCGATATAGCGCTGGTGGTCGCGGACTCTGTACTCCAGGCCAGCGACCTTGTCTGAATCGCCGAAGCCGATGAGGTCGGGCACAATGCAGCGGGTGTTCTTTGCTACATGTGGAAAGATGTTTCGCCAGAGATATGACGATGTTGGGTTGCCGTGTAGGAAGACGGCGACGGGTCTGGAAGAGGAAGAGGTGCCAACGTCGACGTAGGCCATGTGACTACCGAGGACTTCGGCCTTTTTCTTCTCGAAAGGGAAGGCAGAGGAGATTTCTAGGCCTCTATCAGTCGCCATGACGAAGGACTAATGATAGTACAACTATAAAGAGTCTGTAATCAACAAAGATTGGCGCTATGCAGGAATGTTGAGCGGCTATATCAAGGCCTTTGGTCAACACAATTCTTGCTGAAGAATGGCGTCCCAACAATCAGCTTTATATACCTACCCAAGCGTTCATTTGGGTCAGTAATCAACACAAATCCTTGTGTTGACCTCATCACGTCGGAATTACATCTAGTCGAGGTCCATAAATGTTTGGTGTTTACTGATCTCTGCTCTTGCCAGGGGTATTGTGCTACTGAGTTTAGTAATTATATCAATAGATATAGCATCGTTTATACCCATGTGTTTCATATCAAGCGACTATTGACTCTAATATATGAGTAATCAATCTCGTTCTTTCGCAATTCAACAATGTCCCGCTTGGGGGAGTTTCGCTTGAGCTGAGCGCGAGTATAAGAGATCCGCATAAGACTTTTCGTGCAGCACTCGGAGGTCTGTGTTTCAACTGATCATTGCTCATTATGTCTGCTACTAGGTATGTTAATGAGTTCCTTCATGCATTTGAGCACGGCGCTAATGCATATCTAGCCCCAACCTTTTACAAAGCGTCATCGACGCCCATGGTGGTCGAGAGTACTGGGAGACAATTCAATCTCTCAACGTGGAGTTTGAATTCTCCGGATTGGCGTTGGAGATGAAAGGACAACCTGGTCCTCACGACGTCAAACTAATCGTCGACACAAAAGTCCAAAAAGTTACAATCCTACAATTTGGCGACTATTACGGGTCATGGACTCCGACGCAGACAGAGGTCGGCAAGATTGGCTCCAAAGACCCAATCAACGTCCGAAAGAATCCCAAAGACGTCTTTGACGACTACACCGCAGAAACGAAGTGGGACGTACACAATCTCTTCTGGTTCGTGGGTTACGCATATTGGAACTACTTCAACTTTCCCTTTTACCTTGAAACTCCAGGGATTCAGATTCGAGAGGTGGATGGACCGACGCGCGAAAATGGGGAGAAGTGGACTTCGTTGGAGGTTGTTTTCCCCGACGGATACCCTACGCATACAAAGGTCCAAAAGTACGATTTTGATTTCCAACATCGACTGATGCGCATGCACTACTCTGTGGATGTGATGAAGCGAAATGTCCCGTCGTGGCACAATTGCTACAACCACGCGGTTGCGGGAAAGTACCTTTATCCGACTCTGCGAGTTGTGAGCTCGTCTGTTCCGGGGATGACTTTCTTTTCTCCGTTTACTTTGAGGGGAATCAAGATCGAGGTTAATCACGTCTAAGCCGATACGCGGTGGCTTTGTGTTTTTGCAGCCGAGAATTCGCAGAAGCAGAGGATTGTTTTTGTTGTCGGGATAGTTTTACCATATTAACGCAGAACGATCTGGAATTTCATGATCGAAAACTTTGACCGAGGCAATGGCTCCCAGCGTGACGTTATTTCCACCCACAGAATCTAGACGATAAGGTACCCGTAATTTATACTTAGAGTTCTCACGCAGCCGAGGGCCGCCGATCTCGACGTGTTTGTGATCAAGATTCCCCACGGTTCGCATTGTTAAGCAGCTGAATTACTCAACACGGGACTTCGGCACTCCACATTTGGCTTGGACAGCGTCGTGTTGACAAAACAGAAATTATTCTGCTTCTTTATTGTTGATCAATACAATTGTTCAATGACTTTGATAGAGGACGAAGTGATGTTTGTAAGCAAGAGTCCAATATGTAAGGAGAGGCTATTCCGATCCACGTACCCTCTTGCTAGACCAAGCGCGACAGGGGGTTCTTTATCAACTGGTAGTTCAAGACAAGCATAGGAAAGGTGTGAACCAATAAATATGTTGGACGGTAATGTTCTGACAATGGAAACATCTTGAGGGCTCCTTTGACTTGTTTAGTGAATGGGGGAGACAAGTTAGGCCCGGATACCATCGCCACATGCAGCTCCTTTTACAGTGTATTGCCGGAGCGATTTCTCTCGGAAGTTTATCTAAGAAATATAAGTTCTACCAGAAAAAGAGGAGCATTGTTAAGTCGTGAGTAGGGTGTAGGTTATGGGATCTTGAGAGTGGTTGATACATGTAGGTAGCCCATGCATGGGAGTACTTGTAGCGCATTCTATGATGCTACTTTATTCAAGCTATAATCACTCCAAGCTTGTATCTATATTGTTTGAGAATGAATGATTATCGCTGTCCTGTGTCCTACCTAGGTAGATTTACATTCATTGCCTGTTCGTAGTAATGACAGCGGATGGTGGAAAATAGAGGGCAGTATCGGACGATTGAGGAGAGCAGTGACAGTAGAAGCAAGTAAGGGGTAGTAGAACAGAATGACAATAGCAGGAGAAAGTACCGACCATAAGAGAATATAGCGATAATAGAACGCCAAATGCTTATCACGGTAAGAATTTTGTGACTTGATGCCACAAGTCTAGGGTAGCCGCCGCTATAGAATGTTGAACGCTTGTACGTTGAAGTCTGGGGCTGGTGTTTTTCAACCCTACAAACCATCTTCCCTTCCCTTAGCTTGCGCAAACCACAGCCAGACACGGTTTCCCATGGAAGAGGCAATACTGAAGATCTTCGATCCTAGACGCGCCCTTTTTGCATCGACGTGCGAATCCCTGAACCTCGCCGGTTCTTCGCCCAACGTCCTCGGCCAGCTTGACCAATGGACTCTTCAGAGACTCCCACGAAAGTTTTCGGGAAATTCATATCACTCGATTCAGCCCGACTTCTTCGCTCTGCTGGTGGAGGCCCAAATCTTTCCGGCTTGCCTCCACTATCTACTCAGACGACTTCGACTCTGATCGAGTTAAGCCCCTCCTCCAAGCAGCCCGCGACAGTAACGCCAACGACGGCTTTATCTGAGGTCAAGCCTACAGCGTCCTCACGTTCCTTGGATAATCATGTACGAGAGAAGCCTTGTGATTATCAGAGAAACCCCCATTAGGAACGGCCAAGATGCTATTCACCCCCTTTTCGTATCAACGTACAAATCCCAGACCCTCGGTTCTTTGCTTACCGTCCTTGATCATCGTGGGCTTCGGAAGACCATGCTTAGTTTTCCTTTAGCCCTAAAGATACTATAGGCAGCCTAGATTCTTCGTTCTGCTGCCAAGGCAACCCTAACGTCAAACCATTGTGGTACACCACAAGATTAGTAGGAGGAAGCGAACAAGGAGGTACGCAAAGCGTTACTCAAAGAACAGAAGGAGATGAGAGCAGGACGGAAGAAGATGCCGGCAAACATGGAAGCTGTGCGCCGATACCTCGAAGGAGAGGGAAAACGTCGTGGAAAACGCAGAGTCGAAGACGAGGATGATGAGGAAGAGGAACGGTGACCTAAAAACACCATCGGACACGTCAGAAGACGGAGGAGGATAAAGATGCCGAAACTAGGGAGTGGGCGAGACGAATGCTGGCCAAGGGCGGACTAGGACTGCTGGTAGGGGCAAATACCTTTGCTTTGAGATATTGCAATTTTTCCCTACTATCGTCCAAACGACTTCAACTTTGATTGCGTTAAGCCCCCTCCTCCTCCACCACAGACAAGATGGTCATATGTGGCAATCACTTGAAACACGAGCAGCATTCTCAACTCGTCGGAATTGCCTTGCGAGGTGGAACAGGTCCTTAAAGAGGAACCTGATCTCGGCGTCGACATTCCCAAATTTCGACAATTCTCCTTTTCTTCCGTCCAGTGCCTCGAAGAAGCCGCTGAAGCCGTCCTGCTCAAGTGTTCCGAAGATGAAGAGCCGCTCTTTGGCCAAGAGGGATAGGCTGGATGACCAGCTGCTGCAGGAAGGCAAGATGTCCTGGCTTGGCTCTGCAGTGTCGTACCCAAGTTGCAGAGTCTTGCGGTCAATTTCGCCCCTACCACCATGACACAACAACAGAAACTGCTGGCACAGCCGAAAATGCCCTTGCTCGGAACTACAGGAAGACGCAGAATGGATGTCGGCTTTATGCGGGAGACGCGCGCAGATGCCGCTGGTCTCACGTTTCGGTGCAGGGCAAGCTAAAGAGCAATCCAAAGGCAGACTCAGCCCCAATGGCGTGGATCGACCTTGTAACGTGTGCGATGGAGGTGTTATCGGCTCAAGACACTCGACGCTTCGTCCTGGCCCTTTCGCTATACGGGTGCCTCGTACGGTTGTGGAAATATGATTGACTAGGAGGGATCGCGTCTGAACTCCAACATTAATGAATTCAAGGGTGCGCTAGAGTTTGTGGCTGATGGCAAGCGTTTTATCGAAATTGAACGGAACAGTCAGTCGACTGGAGCGCCTCATGATCGACGAGGTCGTTGTGCAATACTGTTGTATTGCCAAAAGAGCAACCACTTGTTGGAAGCCACATCTCGAGGACAACCCGCAGACGGTCTTTGCCATCAAGTATTCATGGTAATATCCGGAGCGAGACGTCGCGGACGAGATTCGGAACAGTGTTCGCAAGGGACGTTACCACTGCTATTGCTCCTACAGCGACCGCTGATGCGGTGGCTACTCCCGAATCGACGGCTACGACAGTAATGGGCCGTAGCTACAGCCACAGCTGATTCAACAGCTATAACGGCCGTGGTGGGAAAGGCTTCTGCAGATGATACAGTAGCCCCTACCAGGTACTACTACGACATAATAGCAAGAAGGTCATCTGCGTCATTCATCTCTACGGCTTCCACGAGAGCTGTAGCGGCTACAGCTAGACGAAGACGCTCCACCGCTCAACAGGGGGGAGAAAAAGACACTGAAAGTGCAGCGGCTCCGCCAAAGCGAGAGACTACCTAGGTACTGACGGCCAATCTACAGGGCCAGCTCGCCAGAAGCCCTCGTGGCCGCTGTAGAGAGCTACATTCGGGGCCACGAGTCTCTGAGAAAGGCCGGGTTTCTCTATCGAGACATATCCATTAACAACGTTCTAATCAACCAAAGAGAAGGCGCCCAGAAGGGATTCCTGATAGATCTCGACCTTGCCATAAGAGAGTCAAGGAAAAAGGCGTCGGGAGCAAAGGGGAAGACGGAAACAAAGGCCTGTATGGCGATTGGATTGCTGTTTGGTGAATCACACTGTTTTATGCATGATCTCGAGTCCTTCTGAGTCCTCTTTTGGGTTTGCGTTAACCACGGCGGCCCAGACAGGAGTGTCAAGAAGAATCCATCGATCACTGGAACTACGCAAAATATTACGAGTTGGTACGTCATTACCGACTCGTTCATCTTCCCCAAGCGGGCTAGGGAATGCTTCACAACGTTTTACGAGCCACTTATTCTAACGATGGATAGACTGCGGGAAGTGGTGTTTCTAGGGGGGGCTGAGGCAGAAGCAAGCTGACAAAGGCTCTATTCCGCTATGAGAGACATTCTGCGGGACGAGGAGAAGGAATACGAGTAATGTTTGCAACCGATTTTCTGATGTTTGATTGACGGTTTGAGATTAGCGAGGCGCCTGGGGTTATTTTTGATTTTCTTTTTTCTTGTGTTAGATGTGATACTATCATATCAGGACGGTCATGGGAGCGGTTTTGAGCGGGCTGAAGCGTGAGAAATTATTGGATACCGGGGAAGAGGAATTGTGCATACGATGCTGCATGAGGGTTAGCGAGAAGGATGTGGCGGTATGTACGAGTCCAGAGGAAAGCATTGACTGACTGATTGATTCGACGGGATGTGGTTGTGGGAAAGAAATGTGACAAATGACAGCGAGCTCGCTTCAACTTTCAACTCTCAGCTCAGCTCGGCTCAGCTGCTCGCCTGACTCACTGGCTGGGCGGGCTGAAGGAGAGATGGTCATGGATCAAGATGATGAATGCTGCTTTTCTGCAGGGCTTGCCATGTCTCTGCAAGGGCTCGAGAAGCCTTCTGCGTTGTACTGTAAGTTCTGCAAACTGCAAGGGTTTAGTAGCTAACATCCCAGACAGCAGGTCGTAATGGAGACTTCCAATGGAGACGTTCTAGGTTCAATGCAATGCAGGTATACGGGAGTGATCCATGATGCTACAGTAGCTTGATTACCTGTACAGTAAGAACCGGTGTGCGAGTTCGTTTCGTTTCGTTCCCAGCACTACGGCCACAGAGTTGAGGCTATTCCACAAACATCGCTTGAGGCTTGCCTTCGCTTGTCTTCCCGTTTGGGCCGGCCACATGCAATCGTGGCAAGGCGGCGGCATGGCTTGAACGAAGTCCTAGTTCCAGTCCTTCTAGTTTGCCTAGTCTGGTCTGTAATATTTTAACGCAAAAAGTTGAAGCATGCATCCACCTCGTCTTTGACTGAATCGACAACCAACATGCATGAAGCTTTCCCCCGTCCGTACCGTCCCGTCACCGGTACATGCAGCGGTCGGCAGCACCACTCGGTGGCGTCGGTAACCCTGACCTGGCCGCTATTGTTCGGCTGTTGCAGCGCAGGTACCAGTACCACCTCAGCGGCCATCTCTCGCTGTACTCAGTACCTCTACTTGATAAGATACAGGTCACTTTTATCAAGTTTGGCGAACTGAATCCACCACACTCTTTCATCCTCTTCTCTCTCTTCTCCTCTCTTCCCAGCTACCAACTAACTAACAGACTAAACATCTGCAGTGACACGATCCTAGTTCGCTCCCATCCATGTCTGGCTCAAGCGAATCGGCACTTCCCCGCCCCTCTGGTCATTTTTTCCATCCCGTCGCAAGTCGCAGTCACAAACGCCTCTTCGCTGTCTTTCGTCTTCGACCCCTTTCAGGGATAAAGATACGCTTGGCCCCCAAGAAGAGTTAAACCTGGGACCGGGGTCGTGGTTTATTATTTATTTTTTTACTCCAGGCTTCTTTTGCCAGGGTTGATAGGCGAGAGCTAGTCCAAAGCGGTCGTTTTCTTTTATCGATTTTTCAATCTTTAACGTTTGTGACAGTCTGTGCCCTCAATGTCGCGTCGTGGAGAGGCTCTGAACTGATGCGATACGATGCTACAGACACCACTAGAGCAGGCATTTATAACAAAGGCGGCCCGCTCCATCTAAGCTGCTAGTGTCCCCTCTCATCATCGTCTTCTCTCCTCCTCTCCGTCGCTTCATCAATCACTTGAAGAAGCAGGAAAGGATTGTCACTCCCCCTTTCATCCCTCCATCATGGCCGCCGACAAGGACGAGGTTGCCGTCGTAGAGGCGCAACAACACCAGCGCCTGTCGACATGGCGATACAACTCGTGCGTCTCCTCTTAAGTTTACGCGTATTGCGAATTGCTGACTGACTCGTGCCAAACCTCACAGACCATTCGTTCAAACCATCATCGTCGGCTTCGTACTCTTCTGTAATCCGGGCACGTACCTCGCCATCACCGGCCTGGGTGCGGGAGGCAAGCAGCCGCAGCTCATTGGAATCGTCAACAAGGCAAACGTCGTTCTTTACTGCCTATTCGGAGCATCTGGTATTCTGGGCGGCAGCATCATCAACAAGATTGGACCACGATGGGCGCTGATGATTGGTGCCACGGGCTACCCGATGTATGCCGGATCTCTATGGTACGTTTGCAGACAATCCCCCCTTTCCACCTGAGCAAGGTGAAGAACCAGAGGCTAATCGTTGCGCGCTCAACAGGTGGATTGACAAGGGCGAAGGAAGCTGGTTTGTCATCTTTGGCGGTGCTTGGCTGGGTCTGTCCGCGGGTCTTCTCTGGTCGACTCAAGGTATGTCTCGCCATCCTCAGCGTTGAAGCAAAGAGGCCGTACTTACATGCATCGATTTTTCTAGGCTACATCACCACTTGCTACCCAACAGAGGCGGAAAAGGGAAAATACATTGCCACATCATGGGTTCTCAATGCCATGGGTTCCGTTGTTGGAGCAGCCATCGTCTTGGGTGTCACCATCAACAACACTTCCGTCTCCGGAGTGCCTTCGTCCGTCTACATCATCTTCATCTGCCTTGAGTGCGCTGGTCTGCTTATTGCTGGTCTGCTGTTGGATCCCTCCAAGCTTCGACGCAATGACGGCCGCCCAATTGCCTCCTTCACGCCTCTTCCATGGTACCAGGAGCTCAAGGCTCTCGGCCTGACTTGTCTGGAGCCCAAGATGGCGCTCATCACCCTGTCCATCTACAGCAGTGAGATGTACCTGTCCTTGACGGGAGCCTTTAACGCCTGGTATTTTAACGCCAGAACTCGATCCCTGGCCAACGTGAGTACCTGTGCCCTCGCTTACTCAACCATCTTGTTGAAAGTTCTAACAAAAGTGTGATTTCTAGTTTTGCTACTGGATCTTCCAAGTCCTGGGAGCCCTCGCCATTGCCTGGATCTGCGATGCCAAAATCTTTGGGTCCCGTCGACGCCGAGCTTTTGTTGCTGGAGGATTCGTGGCCTTTGTCATCGGAGGAACCTGGATCGCCATGGTGTCGTTCCTGTCCGTCAACCACATTGACCGATCAGAGACGCCGCGTGCGATTGACTGGACCGAGACGAGCAAGTTTGCCGGCCCCTTTGTCATCTACATCTTGTTTGGAGCCTGCTACCCCATCTTCCAAAACTTCCACCACTGGACTTACAGCACCTTTTCCAACGAGCCACACGTTCTGGGACGCTACAGCGGTTACTTCAAGGGCTTCCAGGCATTTGGCACGGCCACGGCCTTTGGAATCGACTCTCACGGTGTGCAGTTTATCAGGGAGGCAGGATCTTACTTTGGCATGATGATTGTGGGACTGTGCCTCACCATGGTTGCCATCTACCTTTACACGACTGATACGAGGTATGGACAAGAGGAAGGTGTGGTGATTCCCGAGGCGTTTGAAGAGGTCGTAGAGGAGCACGAGCACGAGCACGAGCACGACCAAGTTCACGAGAAGGCCGTTGACCAGAGCGAGTCGGCGGGCTCACAGAAGGAGTAGAGCGATTTGTTCTTCTCTGCTGCTGTTTTTTTTTAACGAACGTACAATGAAGCCTGGGGTCTGGAGCTACCTTTTACTTTTTTCAGGGGGCTGTTTTAACGATAACACATATATACATACTAATGGTTGCATGTCTGTCACGGCATATCATGGAAATGGGAAATATTGGGATATCTTGGGGCATGCTCATGGGTATGAGCTCGATGCCATTAGCATATAAATTGCGAAGCTTTTGAATATGAATTATTAAATGACGATAACACGCACATTGACTACTTGCTGTTGGTTCTATCACCGCTCATTCTACGACTGGCATTTCTCTTCGCAAACAAGTACCAAGAAGACCAATGTGTTATTCATGGCATCACCGCAAATAATTACCGAGAAAGCCAAGATTGTTATTCATAGCATCAGCACAATCAAGACTCGCAGCCGTCGCACCCGGGCTAGCGGACAGATACCCTCGACACCCACTCAGTTTACTCACATCGACACCATGCCGTTTTGCAATCTTCAACACAACCAACACAGCGTCGCAATGCAACCCACAAGCCCACCAACCAACCCTTGGCCCAAGCAACAAATCCCGGGCCCCATCCCATTAACAGCCCGTTGCTAGTCGCGGAACCTAGGAACAATGCATTTAAGTACCACTGGGATTAAGATAACTAAAATAAAGAACATGAGCTAAAATAAAGACATTGATGTGCTCCGTACGAGTACGATTTAGAGAAAGGACCCCCGGGCTAGTCTTGACTCCATTTTCCGCCGGGAAACCCCGCGCGGGAATCAGTCCCGTCGAAAACAAGTTCCCGTTTCCCCGTCTGTTTGATCGCTTTCGTTCTAGAGTTGCAGTTGGCAGCTCTTTGACAATGAAAAAGTCCGTTCAGTTTCTCTTTCTGCTAAGCTCGTTCTTTCCGGCTCCGGCTTTGCGTGCCGGCATTGACTGCTATGCCAAAGGGGGCAATATATACGCTAAGAGGGGTTGAGGGTTTTTGTGGGCATTTTGGATGGTGGTATTGAGCTGTCTATTCTTTTATTTTATTTTAATTTTTTACTTCTTTAATTCTTAAATGTTGGATGATTTTCCTCTAGATGCATGTTGGGCAGCCATGGGGTAGCTAGATGCCGTTTTGGGAGGGAAACAAAACATAACTGAGGGGTTGGATCATGGTTGAAGCTCTCTATCTATCTATGTCTGTATCGTATCTGAATTGCAGACTTGACAGCCTTGCATCAATCAATTTACTCACCTTTCGATTTCCTGGTGCCTCTAGCTCTGCCAACCAAATGCTTCCCTCATAAACACCATCACCACCATCACAACTCCGACAAAACAAACAAAGCAAAACAAAGCAAAGCAAATATGACTGAACAGCAGGACCACATCCGCACGGCCATCTCCCTGCGCGATGCCTCCCTCGACAAGAGCGTGCTCTTCTCGCTCTCGCAAATCACTGCGCTCCCCCAGGACGTCACCTCGGTGCCCCGGTCCAGCGGCCTGCTGTCCGACGCCGAGCTGCAGCTCACCGAAGATTACGATGCCACGGCGCTGCTGGAGATGCTGGCGGCGAAAAAGGTGACGGCCGTGGAGCTGCTGTCGGCGTTTCGCAAGAGGGCGACGATTGCCCAGCAATGTGTGAGTTTTAGTTGACGATATTAGATCCAACATCGTCTCTAGTTTCAATCCATGTCTACTTCATCACCATCACCTCTGTTCGACTCTGTTGTCAGTGTCGACGCTTTCCCCCTCCATCAATCAACCCCCTTTGCCCCTCCAACCCCTCTCTCCGTCTTTTCATCATCAACTCTACCATAACTCTCGCATCACTTCTATACTCTCTCTATATTCCTCTATCTACTACTGGTACTTTATTGCTAACTCATCCGCCTAGACCAACTGCCTCACCGAGCTCCTCGCCGAAGCCATCTACGACGCCGAGGCCTGCGACCAGCATCTCGCCCTCACTGGCCGCCTCATCGGCCCCCTCCACGGCATCCCCCTCTCCCTCAAGAACCAGATCGGCGTCGCCTCCCACCTCACAAACGCCGGCTTCGTCACCTGGATCAACAGCACCAGCCACGATGACGCCGCCATCGTCAAGACGTTCCGCAAGCTGGGCGCCGTCGTCTTTGCCCGCACCAACCAGCCCCAAGCCGGCATGCACCTCGAGACTTCCAACAACATCTACGGCACCACGGTCAACCCGCGGAACCGCCAGCTGACGGCGGGAGGCAGCACGGGCGGCGAGGCGGCGTTGATGGGCATGCATGCGTCGGTGCTGGGTATTGGAGGTGACATTGGAGGTTCCATCAGGGTTCCCGCAGCGTTCAACGGGGTAAGAAATGGGGAGAGATTCTGTGTTCTTGTATGATTTGCTACCGTGCACTCAGTAATGCTGACATGAATCGTTCTACAGCTCTACGGCTTCAAGCCCTCGCCCAGTCGATTCAGCGGCAAGGGCGTCGTCGTCCCAACGCCCGGCCACGACGCCATTGCCGGCACTCTGGGCCCCTTTGCCCGCTCCCTCCGCGACCTCGAGCTCTTCTGCAAGGCCTACTCCTCTACGCTCCCCTGGATCGATGACGTCTCGCTCATCCCCGGCAGCATCCTGTCGTCCTCAATGGGCCGCCAGCTGGATGAGACGCGCCCGCTCAAGGTCGGCATCCTGTCAGACGACGGCGTCGTGTCGCCGCTCCCGCCCGTCAAGGCCGCCATGCGCAAGATTGCCGAGAAGCTGGGCCGCGCCATCGACGTCCAGACTGTGTCCTTTTCGCCCATGGACCACGCCAGGGGCTGGAGCATCATTGCCGCAAACTACTTTGAGGATGGCGGCGCAAACATCCGCGCTCTCTGCGCAAAGGGTGGCGAGGCCGTGCTGCCCCTGACGGAGTGGATCATCAACGAGTGCCAAAAGGGACGTGCTTCCGTGGCTTCGTCTCCCGAGGGCCTCAAGGAAGCTCGTGATGGATTCCGCCAGGAGTACAGCGACCACTGGAACCAGTTCGACGTCGACGTGGTGCTCGCTCCCATCTACCCAAGTGTGGCCGGCCCCCACGGAGCGACGAGATACTGGGGTTACACGTCCATCTGGAATCTGCTGCAATATCCGGCCGTGGCGATGCCAGCGGGCAAGCTGGTGGGCGATGCCACTCCCGCAGAGCTCAGGGAGGAGTACAAGCCCAAGAACGACCTGGAGAAGCACTACTGGGAGATTTACTCTGCCGACGACGCCGAGGGCCTGCCGATTGGTATCCAGGTCGTGGGCAAGCGGTATCACGAGCGGATGGTGCTGCAGGCAGCGCGGGTGATTGAAAAGGCGCTGCTTAGCAAGTGATGAAGAAGAAGGTTGTGAATTTGTGATGCTTGAAACGAGTATGGAATGGAAACCAAAGGAATGTTGATTCATTTGCTTGAGCAAGAAAAGATGCTATAGATACCTATGTTACAATAGATGACTCCTGAAAGACTGTCACGAAGAAAGGCTTTATATCAAAGCTAGTAACGAGATGTAAAACAATACAAATCCGCACACGTCCCTCCCAGTTTGCTCGTAAACTCATCGTCTCGTCAACGTATTCCGTCTTTTTCATTGTACATACACAACCATATATCGATCGTGATATCAACAACCATAACAGCTCTCTAAACATCACAGCAGCCACATCTCTGTATCATGTCCAACATACTCTACATATCCTCATCCTTCATGCTCCCCCATCCCTGCTGTAAAATCAACTCCCTCACAACTTGCTCGCCGTCGTCGTCTCGCAACACACCGCCGCCTCTCCCGTCGCCTCCACCAGCGTCGACTTATTCTCCGCCTGCTGCGAGCTCGGCACATCCAGCGCCGGATTCTTCTCATGGAACCCCACGGGCTTAAAGTGCACGCTCAGCTTCTCCACAGGCATGACGGGAAAGTCCTCGGGCCGCGGGTTGTGCGTCAGCGCAAAGGTATGCCAAAACACAACGTCCTGATCGACAATATCGTCACCTCTAGCGGCATACGCATCCACCCCCGTGCTCAGGCGGCTCTGGTTGGTGAATTCCCCCGCAGCAAAGAGCTCGTCGTCGCGGTGGCTCGTCACCCAGACGGCGTGCTCGTGGAAGCGCGCGCGGCGGGCGTTGAAGGAGCGAGCGGACATGAGCATGCGCTGGCTGGCGACGGTCTGGACTTTGTAGGCGACGGGCTTGCGGCTGATGGCGTTGATGATGCTGTCGTTGCGGATCTTGAAGACGCGGCCCAGCTCGACGTTTGTGTCTGCGAAGCCCGCCTTGTCCAGCACCGTCGTGCGAGCCACGTAGCCCACGCCGTAGGGGTCGTCGATGCCATGCTCTTGGGGATCGAGCGGCACGCTGTCCTCGTAGATGACGGTGTTGTTGAAGCCGTCAATGGCCGGGTCGACGCGCAGGTTGAAGATGTGCTGGTGATATGGCGCCGACACTCCGGGGCCAACGGGGGTTGAAAAGGGCAGCTTGAGGCCTTCAGCATCGTCAATCGGGATCGTCGACAGGATTCCTGTTGCGCGAACCTCAAACTCGACACCACCAGCCTGATCTAGAATCCAAGCAAAGATGTACTCGTAGTTGGAGACAGTGCAAATCATCTGCACCACCAGCTGCCGGTTTCGCACCACCGTCGCCTGGCCGTTGCGGTAGTTTGTGTGCTTGTGCAGGATTCCCGCGTCTTGCTCGTGCAGGCAAATGACGTTCTGCAGATGCACCGGCCTTCCCTGGGAATCGATCCTGAAGCCGTCAAAGTACTTGATGTGGCCCAGACAGTCGCATCCGAGGCTGAGCTGGTTGCAGGTGATGCCCAATCCAACGTCGCCCACGTCAAAGGCCTGCTTTCGATGGAACGGCTTTCGAGGATCTCCGTAAGGAACCGTCATCTCGGACAGGGCAAGACGGTAAAAGACGTTGCGGCCGTCGTAGGTGAGGTTGTACAGCACGAGGCCCTCGCGGTAGTTGAAGCCGACGCGGAACCGCCATTTCTGCCAGTTGACCAGGTGGCCGTCGAGCGAAAACGATGGACCCTCTGGCTGCTGCACAATCAACGGCTTCAGGTCTGTTCGTTGGGGCGTCTCCAGCAGTTCGTGTGCGTATTCAACAGCCTTGACGGGCTTCCACGGCTGCGTCTCGACAAATGAGTGATCGCCTCCCGTGGGAAGATAATCGATGCGAACGAGCTCCATGGAATTCGCATCAATGACCGGCGAAAACGCACACGGTAGCGAATAATGATTCGACTGCGGATGCGCAACAGGCACGATAAACATGTAAAACTGCACCAGCCTCCGCGTCTCAGCCTCGTCGTCAGTACCATAAATCCACGGATCCGTGCAGACGGTGACGCCCTCGGGCAGCTTCAACTTTTCAATCTCGGCAATCACCCGCGGGTGCTTCAAGATAACCGTCTCGAGTCCAATCATCTCGTCCACGTCGACGGGGCCCTGGATGTGCTTGGGCAGCTCCTTGAGATCGATGACGGCCTTTGTGTCGAGGTTGACGACGGCCTTGAGGAAGGCATAAGAGTCCAGGCGGTGCAGGTAGCTGTAGACGAGGCGAGGCGGCGGCTTTGGAAGAGGCTGGCCTGTCCGCTCGGCCTCGATGTAGGGGATGACATGCTGCTTGATGGGCTCCTTGACGTCGATGACCTTGAAGCGGAGGTTGACGCCGGGGAGGGCGGCCTTGAGGATGGATGTGGTGAGGGTGATTTCCTCGGGACGGATGGGATCAAAGGGATGCATTTCTTCTGCTGTATAATATGGAAGTGGTATGCAATGATCCGCTCTAGGTAGGTATGAACGAGATGCAAATGCCGAGTGTACTCCGTATAATATTGATAGTATAGTATGCAATAGGATGCACTCCGCACACTCCGTATAATACTCCGTAGTATAACAAACGGGAGTTCACCGAGCTGCCGGTACTGTATCAACCGAGTCGTCTATTGACGTAGCCGTGCTTATGGTCCGTTGTGTTGTCGTTGCACGGGAATAGTGCCGGTATCCAGAATAGTATCCGGAACAGTCAGATCCGTATCAGAATAGTTGTACTGTGCAACCACCAGCAGTAGCATTCAGTACCCAAGTCGTGTTAGCAAAGCCGGCAAGTAAGGTAAGGATCTTTGCCTGCTACTTTCAGCCTTTAATTCTCCAGCCGAGATCCCAAAGCTGACCAGTCAAAGTCGACAAGTTGACAGATGCTCCAGGGGGGGAGGCGTCAAGCCCTCTTATACTAAGCCGTGCCCATCATCACATTCCGTCCTCCATTCGTTCCCGTTATTGTAGTATCAGACTCCAATACCCACAGATTACGATACGAGTAGTACATGATCCATACGTGCCCAACCGCCCACGGCTCCAGGTATATAATCAGCATAATCCAGTCTCCCCTTATCACGCCCTCTCGTTGATCACATCCCAACACCACTAGAAACTCACGCCAGCGTACAACTTACGCTTCAACTTCCGAATCGGAGCTTTCCCCTCTATCCTCGTCCATCAAACTATCAGTTTAGTTTCCCCCCTCCCCCCTCCCTTGTTTGAATTTACCCAAAAGCCTTATTGACAAGGGAACCAACATCCGATCTGTCCCATCGAACCAACCACCATCAAATGCGGAGGCGGCCGTCTCTTCCCGATTCCTCTTTGGGCCAAAGATACGCGCACTAAAAGGAAAATCAACCCGCTGTGGAGATTCTCTCCGTCTCTCCCTCCTTGTCCTGTCAGAAAAGCAAAGAGACTTTTTTGAGCTGGCAACCCTATTCTATTTCTTCGGAAGCAGAATCATCAAAGCCCCCCGGACCAACCGCGTGGATCAAGCCATTTATTTTGTCAACTGCATGACTAGCAAGTCTTTTTGGTGGCTGCGAGTCAGCTGCTAAACATGTAGCTGATCACATTTAAATAAAGGCCAAGGTCTGTCCGTTCCCCATTTCTTTCGTATCTTTCTCCGATTGATGGGGGGTTTTTTCTCACAAAATTACTAGTTTTGGTTATATACTATAGCTAAAGACGCCATTTGTTCCCGTCGTGTTTGTTTCCCATACCAAGTCAAAATGACACAATTCCACGGGCGCGACAAGATCGAATCGACAACGAAAAACGGGCTAAACAACACATGAAAAAGAAAAGAAGCGAATCAAAAAGAAGACAAAGAAAAAGGGGAACAAGAAGAGGAGAAGTACATCATTTTAGGTCGCAAATACGCCATCTCTCTCTCTCTCTTTCTCGGGTGGGTGAAGTTTTGATTGAGGGTCTCACAAGGGATGATCTCTCAGTTAATGGCACCTCAATTGATGATGCATTCGTCATTGATGATGAACTCTTCATTGATGTGGCTCTGTCAATTGATAATGAAGCTTTTCATTGATCATTGATCATTGATTCTCATTCAATGGCCTCTCAACTGATCATGAACCTTCTCATCAATGATGGACTTTCACAGTTGTCAATGGTCATCATCTTTCAACGAAGTCGGTCTCTCCTAACCATCACCCATCAATGGTCATCATCTCTCAATGATAATGGTCTCTCCATCATGTCATCTCTGAATGATCATCTCTCAACAACGTCGGTCTCTCCAGCATGACATCTCCTAAGTCATGATGATCATCTCTCGACGATAATGGTCTTCCCGTTCATCAAGTAATGATGAGATCCCACTTCACCTTGGCCAGCAACCCCCGCCAGTCGTGAAAGTCTCGCTGCACCGACTTCTTCGCCCAGACCTCCTTCAGCAACAGGCTTGCACACCTCACATTTCCGAGCCCAATGTGGCTCCCCAGCGCTTCCACTCGCAGCAGCGCCTCCTTTGCCTGGTCTTGCCGGTTCGTCTCGCACGCGACAATAAACAGCAGCGGCAGCAGACCGGCCTCTTCTGGACATCCCAGCGGAACCCGCGCCACCGCCGCCAGACAGTCTGTCAGGGCCTCGGCCTTTTCTACGGGCAAAAGGGCGTGCAAGGATGCCCAGTCTATGGGAATGGGGATGGAGATGGGGATTGTTAGTTGCGGTTGCAGTTGTGATTGTAATGACAGCTCCTCCATCGGCACTACAGGAGAATAAACAGCGGCTTCTCTCTCTCTCTCCGCCAGAATCTCGAGCGCGGCATGGATACACGCAATGACGGCACATCGATACGCCTCGGCAATGTGCGACGAGTTTTCAATCGTCGAGGGACCCATGCCCTCAGGAATGGCGAACCGATCCGCACTCCAGCTTCTCCTGGCCAGCAGGCTTAATCTAATTCGAGTCAGTCAGTCAGTAAGTTGACATGTCGGTGCGGGGACAATTCTTGATCTCTTCACGTACATTTCCTCCACTTCGTCTCTCACTTTATACGGTTCATCTCGTATGTTGATCACGAGGAGGTCGTTGACCCGGCCGAGAAGAATAATGAGGCTCTGCGAGAAGCCCATGTACGGGTCAACCGGGAACAGCGTGTCAATCTCGAATGGCTCATGCTCGAATTCCCCTTCTCTGACGTACGGCGCGTATTCTGTAACGCGAGCAATATTCTTATGATACGACATGCTATTTTTTGACCAATTAGCCCAAGATCAAAAGGAAACAAGAATCAGAAGATGACGCTGATGAAGAGAAAGAGAGAGAGAAAGAAGAAAGGAAAAGGGGACGCATTCTTTGCACTCACAAGCTACGGACGTAGGCCAGCGTATTCGACATGGAAGCTTGCTGCTCCGCGTCCAACGACTGGCACAGCGACTCGATGCCTCGCAGGTGGAAGCGCCAGTTTTCCACGCCGTCCTTGATGATTTCGTATTTGCACAGGAAGATGGACGCCAGAATGGCCATCTCGGCCGTGTCCTTGTCCTCGATAATCACCTTCCTCTTGTTCTTGTTCTTTATTTTCCCCTTGCCATTGCCGTTACTGTTACCGTAGTCACCGCTGCTTTCGCTCTCGACGGGACCTGACTCTCTACCATCAGTTATCAGCTCTCTTCTCCTGCTGCTTGAGCCAGAGCCAGAGGCACCGCTGGAACTGTTTGTCACTCGCGGAATCAAGTCCCGCACGGCCGACAGCACGCGGACGTAGTACCGCGTCGCCATGGTTGAGTATTCCGACCGGTCGACGTCGTTTGCACTCGACCGGTGCAAAGCCGCAGTAGCGCAGATTGCGTCGAGTAGCAGGTTCGAAGAGGCGATTCGCGGCAGGATCAGCTGCTTGAGCGGGTTGACGAAGCTGTTTGCGTTGACCAGCACGTTGCTCAGCCGCTCCAGGTAGTATTGCAAGAAGAAGTATTCGCTCGTAGACAGGTATGAAAAGGCCGACAGCGACGGCATCGGCGGCCCGTCCCGCGAGCCGCCACGAGTCCGCAGGGCCACCTGGTGATGATGATGATGTTGGTGTTGGTGCGGTGATGATTGTAGCTGAAACTGCGACTCATACTGCGACTGTGACGACCGTGACGATGACGACGACTGCGAGAGCCTCCGACGAGCCGTCGAGGGCACCAGCGCGGAAGAGGAGGAAGAGACGCTCTGCCATTCCGCCGGCTCGCTGCTGGACTCTGCGTCGTCTGCCGTGCCGCCGGAAGACCCCGATGATGTCGATGCCGGGCTCGAGTGATTCGATTCGTCCGGATCTGGCTCCGGGGCGGCGTCCGTCACCGCTCCAGACGGCCGGGATTCGCGTGTCGGTGTAACGACGTTGATGGGACAGAAGATGTCGAACTGTACGCATTCGAGGCCCAGCCGCAGGCATGTCTGACACCTGCCATTGTCAAGAAAGTCAGTTGGAACAAAATCCCCAGCAAAAGGGAATCAATCAAAAGGGTAGCAAGTTCGGTCCGAGGTAAGCTCGTCGAGCTTCGGCTAGTCGATAGGTAGTATCTTCGCGTAAAGTACCTGCAAAAAAGAACGAAACAGAAGAAAGAAAAAGAGCTGCTTAAAACCTACCTCGGCTTCTGGCCATCACCTGCAGTTCTCAGCGTCAGTCAAATCCACAGTCTCTTGTTGTTTCTTCATCTCGCTGCCTGGTGTCTTGTCTTCTGCCGTGTCTCACGCACACGAGTCCATACAGCCCCCAAACACATGCCGCGACGCCCGCTCGAAATAGAAATGGCAGAATGAGACTCACACTTCTTTCTCCTCCGCTTGCACGTACTACATCCCGTGCGGCTCCACGGCGTCTTTCGGACCCGGCGCGCCATTCAGGAAAGTGGTTGCGAAAGAACACCCTTTTCTTTTACCGACTCTCCATGCAAGCCGGTTCCGCCGAGAAAACTGTATCAAAAAAAGTACCAAAACGAAGTCGTGAATTAAAAAATAAATCACAGAGACATGGCCAATCAAAAAAAGTAATTCATAAAAATAAAATAAATGGCAGTATCGCTCGTAATGCAAAAATGGCAAAAGAAAAGGAAGAGAAGAGAAAACGCCGTGAAAATGAACACGGCGATATCCGAAAGAAGAAGAAAGAAGAAACGTTGCCCGGGATGTGAATTGAGGAAAATCGGCCCTAGTTCGAGTAACCGGGGGTTCTGCGATTGCTTGGAGAGAAACAGCCAATGCTCAGGCCAGCCATGGATATGGATATGGAAGCTTTCTAGATGAGCAAATCAAACCCGGTCAGAAGCCAAGGAGCCAAGGAGCCACAAGAGCACGGGAAGACGCGGGGTAATACGCCGTTTGGCTTGAATTGTCCGTTGCGTTGATTGTGAGCCCAAAATCGCCATTCCTGGGAGTGTGCAAGGTAGGGGGGAGAAGCATGATGGCCTAGAGACTGGCCTGTTTTTGGAGAGGAGCAGGGAAAAGGGGGAGAGAGAGAAGAGGGCCGAAGCTCCGTGAATCTGCTTGCTAGCAGCACATGGCCGGACACAATTCACAGAGAAACAGAGCAATGGAAGCCGGAGCAAAGGTGAGAGAAGCGAGACTCTGGTAATCAACGAAAGAGGATGTTGGTCAGATCTTGATCGCGGCATCCCAAGCCATCAACGCTACTAGCCAACCAGCTAACAACTTAGCGAGCTATTCTTCTCTATTCATTACGATTCCCTTCTAGCTTCTACGCCTTCCCAGACTAAATGGCCCTTATCTCGGGACGCCCCCTATCAAAAACGTGCGCAAGTCACTGATATGCCACAAAACCTACGCGCCATACGGAGTTTACAACACACAGGGCAACGCTTCGAGACCCTGAAGATTCGCTCAAGGTGCTGACCACGGCGCTTGCGAGGCGTCACGAACCGCCCCCATGCCCATGAAACTATTCGCGGTGGATACACACGCAAGAAACTTGAGCCGGTGGCTGGCCTGGCTCCTTTGGCGTCGCTGACAGGGCTCTGAAGCATCGCTAACGACGGAGCTAAAGCGGTCAGTTGATTATGGTTGATTATGCTTGTCACCCAGCCAAGCCGCAGCTCCTCTTTGCTCGTTAGCGAAGCTAAGCGGCAGAGTCCGTTTCTTCAACTTGTCCTGCAGGTTCGTTTGGATCTGCAGCGGGTGACGATCCCGCGTAACGTTGGCGAGATCCCGCGGGCGCAGCTTCCCAGTGCTGTAGCTGTTGCTACCCGGAAGCGCGATTGCTATTTAAAGAATTCAATTAGGATGAGCTGAAGATTGAAGCTATCAATGGCAGAAAGCGATGGTTGGACAGCCGGTTGGCGTTGCGATCGCGCGGTTGATGTCAAAACGGCGACAACTCAGCTTCCAACACACTGTTTAAACGAACACTTCGATTGCTCCATCTCGATGGCTTCTCTCCATCCTCAAAACTATCAAGACACAAGCTGAAAAGGTATAGCTCCAAGATTGGACAACTGATAGCGTTGTGATCAATCTCACAAGCATCTCAAGACGGCGACAACTGGGCTATGAGTTAACGCACTGTCTAAACGAATGCTTCCGCTTCTCCATTTCGACGGCTTCTCTCCATCCTCAAAACTATCCTGACGCAAGCTGCAAAGGTATAATTTGAAGATTTACCCGTCTGGGTGATTAAAAATCACATTTTGTGATTAATCATCGCGTTGTGCTCTCGGTGCAACTGTAATCGACTCGTCGACTGCCATCAACTCCAGCTCTTGCAGATCGTACATTTACCATGGAATACTACCCTTCTTGCACAGCTTGGCAACACAATGAGGTAACACCTCGGAATGGCTGCCTCGGGAACGGAAGCTGATGCCGAGTGTAACACTCGAGGTTGAAAATGGCACATATAAGATGCAGGTGAGCCGGCTTGATATAAAGTTCACACCAGTCACCCATTAACTAGAACCAAACAGAGTCAACCTCGAAAGCAACAAAGACAAAGACACAAGACCCCACAAAGAAACAAGCGGGAAAAGGAAGCTTCAAGAACATCATGTCAACCATTCCGTACGAGGAACACTCCGTCACTTACGACAATGAAGCCAAATCCATCTTCTACCTCGCCGCCGGCCCTCGGCAAGGCCCTCTCATCATCTTCGTCCACGGCTGGCCCGGCATCGCCAAAACCTGGCATCCCCAGCTCCAAGCTTTCGCCAGCCTAGGGTTTCGAGTAGTCGCCCCCGATATGCCCGGGTACGGCAGATCGACAACCACCAGCGACCCGACAGACTACTCCCAGGAAAAAGTGGTTGAGGGCGTCCTCGCCGTGCTTCACGACACGGGCAGAGACCAAGCCATCTGGGTAGGCCACGACTGGGGCTGCGCCACGGTGTACACCATCGCAAACACCCGGCCCGAGGTCGTTCGGGCCGTCGCCGGGCTCGCCATCCCGTACGGAGTCCTGGAGCGCGGCTGGGCAGGGCTGTTGGCCGCCATTGATCGCCATGTCTATCCCGAGAACGAGTATCCGTACGGCCAGCTCAGCTACATGGCGTTTTACGAGCAGTCCTTTGACAAGGCAATTGCCTTTCAGAACAAGAACCCGCATACCATGCTGCGATATCTCTTCCGAAAGCCAGAATGGCTTCCCGAGGACACACCCTCTCCCAGGGCAAACGTCCTCAAGCAAGGCGGCTGGTTCGGCGGCATCGATAGCCCTCCTCCGCCATCAACCGTCAAGGATGAAGAAATTATCATGAAGCTCGACGTCTTCCAGGAATTCGTAGCCGCCATGGAAAAGACGGGCTTCGGCTCCGCCGGATGCTACTACATGAACCACAAAGCCAACGAAGAGTATAATCTCGCCCACAGCAAGCACGACGGCAAGCTCTTCATGCCGGTGCTCTTCGTGCACGCAAGATGGGACAGCGTCAGCGACTGTGCGCGAAACTCAGGGGCTACCGTCTACCAGAGGCGAAAATGTGAGAAGTTGACAGAGACGATGATCGACGCGGGGCACCATCTTGCGGTTGAGAAGCCCCAGGACGTGAATGCGGCGATTGCGAGGTGGTTGGTTGAGGAGGTCAAGGACTGGTGGCCTGGGTTTTGGAGCCACCGGTTTGCAAAGCAGTCGTGAAAGTGTTCGGATGAGGATTGACGAATGATGCTTGACGATACGTGTGTGATATGTATAAAAATGTCAAACTCCTTTGGCAGTGATGTCAAGTCGATTCTACTTCTTAAATTTGATTGTTATACTTGAAATATTTATTATCCGTTCGTCATTAAAGCTGCTCAAAATATCCAGAGTGCCATGCGTCAAATCACTCCTATAAACATCCTTCAACAAAGATTGTGGTACGACACAATTCTCAATCTCTTTGATAGAAAATAAAGCAAAGCAAAAGAAAAAAAACATCACAACGCCAGCTGTCCCGTAAGCCACTGCTGACTTATGCCAAAATAAAAGTTTCCCCTTTTTCTCTTTATTGATCCCGCCTCTTTTTGTAGTATTTGATGTTTCATCAACATGTCGTATACTGCCCAGTATGTGCCCTTTCCAATCCTGCGATTTTGCCCGGTTCTACCTCTATATACTTCATGACCTTGACTCCCCCCTCACCCTTCCCGTCCTTGCTTCCTATCCTATTAATTTCGTACAAGTGTGGTGTCTGTCTGTTCGTGTGCGTTTGTGGGTTTGCAGTCTCGTGCGTATGTATATAGAGACATTCTAATATCCCTTCGTAGGCAGCGCAATCTAGCTAATTGCTGCTGCTGCAAGATGTCGCGGCCTGAGATCGTCCAGACGCAATGCTCAGCGCATCAACCTGGAACTCAGTATCGCCCGTGCTGAAAAGCTCAAGCTTAATCCTATCGCCATGTACGCCAAACTCCCTCAGGCGCTTAGCCATCTCCATCATAAACTGCTCCGGCCCGCAGATAAAGTACTCTGTGGATGAGTTGTTCAGCCACAAGTCTTGCGCGTGCACTTTGTCAAGGTCCACCCGTGCGTCGTGATCATAGGTGACGCCCGCCAGATCAGACTCCGCAAGGCGCGTCTTGAAGATGTTTGTCTTGATGTGAGGCTTGTCGCGGGCGATTTTTCGGACGTGGAGGTAGAACGGGATCGAGTCTCGCGATCCTTGCACCCACGACACCGGCCTGTTTGGCTGCTTCTCAATCACAGAGTTGAGGATGGCCACCATGGGGGTGACGCCAACACCGGCAGAAATCAGCACCAGAGGGGAGTTGGAGGTGTTGTACGTGTCGAGGAAGAACTCTCCCGCCGGGTGAGTGAGTTCCAGAATGTCCCCGACGTTCTTTTGATCAATGAGCATGTTGGAGACGACACCGGGGTTGGTGCCAAACTCGTTTGACAGATAACTCGGGTGTCGAGTCATCTGCGACCCTCGATCACGCTTGACCGTGATGCGATAATAATCCGGCTTGGGCTTCTCAGAGAGCGAATATTGCCGTAATTGCAGATATCCATTGTTCGGTAGCTGAACGCGCACTGAGACATACTGGCCGGGCATGAAGCTCGGCAGCTGCTTGCCGTCTTCGGGGACAAGATAGAACGAGTAAATGTCATCCGACTCCTCCACCTTTTGCTCAATGCGAAACTTCCTCCAGCCCTGCCAATGCTGCCAATCGTGATACAGCTGGGCCTCTCGGCCGATGAGCATCTTTGCAAGCAGCCAGTAGGCCTTGCTCCAGGCAATCTGGACTTGGGGGGTCATGGCTGGTCCAAGGACCTCTCCAAAAGCGGCAATGAGATACTTGGCCACAATGTCGTAGTGCTCGGGCAATATGCCGAGAGAGCAATGCTTCTGGCACATTCGTTCCATTTTGGGGATTAACTCGGTGATGTGGTTGATGTTATTAGCGAAGCTGAGGATGATGGCCGTCAAAGCACGAGGTTGACGGCCGTTGGCCTGATTGACCGTGTTGAAGTAGTCATGGAGCTCCGGATGAGCTGTGAGCATATTCCGGTAGAAGAGGGTTGTGATGACCTCTCCTTGCTCGGTCAGAGCCGGAATGGTGTCCCTGACCAGCTTGACTTGTTGCGGAGTCAAGGCCATGGTGAAGGTGCTGAGAAATGTTTTGGCCGCTGAAAGAACAAATTGACTGGCAAGTTGATATATATATGTATATCTGTATGTATACACAAGGGTGTGTATATATGGGGGTATACGTATATATCAAACTTGGGTACGGAGTAACCGAGACTCAAAGCTATCAAAGGGTATCAAAGTTTTACAAGTACAGAGAAAGAAAACTTGGAAAAAAGTAAAGTAACAAGTAGTTTCGTGAAAAAAACAGCAGCAATCAAGGTTATGCGGAGAAGAAGCTTGAAGATTCTGGGGCGGTCCATGGACTTTATTAATGAAGGACAAGAGCACCGTGATTGTTGGGGGCATAGACTCCATGGGCTGATAGTCCAATTCCCGTAACGACCCGGCTGGGCCGCACGCGTGCCGCTTGACAACGCCAAATCCTGGCGGTCTCAAGGGCTGAAGAAAAAAAAATTGGATCATGAGGAGAAAACAAAGCCAAAGAGAAAAAATTTCCAATCTCTAACCTGTCACAAACGTCACCGCGTTTTGGGACAAATCTCGCGTTGACAAGAGGTTTAAGCGAATCGTATGATTCCGGACAGGGGAGGGTCCCGGGACTCGCACCAATTTCAGGTGTGTTCTAGAATTGCAGCCGCTTCGGCGGTCCAGTTGCTTCTCGGAGTCGAGGAAAAAGTGGACGGGGGGCGGAAAAGCACGCGAGCTGCTCTGCCGGGATCTGTCACTCGAACCAGCCTATTGCGTCAGGGTCTTTGCAGATTGGGACTTAGCCCGGGGCCTCATCGAACGACAAAAATGGGGATGCAGCAACACGCCACAACCAGAAAACTCTTATATCCAGACGGCTATTTGGTGCGGCTGCAGTGTCATCTGCCGAGAACCGGGAACTGGGGTTTCGATGTTGTACGGCGGCCAATCAGGCTCGGCAAAGATAGCGAAGAGTGACCCTTTTGTCGTTGTCAATGGCTTCATCAACCGCCCGCAACTTTGCTGAGGGACCGAGTTCAGGGTTTCTCCGGGTTTGCCTTACCCCGTATTACAACTCGTCCAAGATGTCCCGTATCTTAGTAGGGAGATTAGCTACATTTAGTATTAGCACTCGTGGTATTCAGGAATAGAAACCGCAGCCCTACAAAAAGTCCGACGGGAAGGATTTGGCAGCGGCCGTACTCTACCTGGAGCGGTTGGTTTGGCATCGCGGGCCGCATTTTGGCGGGTGATATGTATATCAACGTACTAGCAATGATTAGTTCTACATCGGTCCTCCCTAGCATTAGCATTACGGGAATACGGAGGTCCGTAATCCGTTTCCTCTTCTCCCGCTCTCGGATTCTCTCTCGCACTAGCAGTAGCCTCGCATTCCTCGATGATACAACCGTGCGCGTACGGGCGGCGGACTGCGCTGGCAATGCCTGGAAGACGACCAACTCCTGAATGCCTTCCATGGAAAGGATCAACGGGATGGCGGGTGAGCCGCCGAGTGCATAAGATACGGTGTGTCTGAGTACGCTTACGGCGAGTGTCAAGTTTGCGCTCTTTCATGTGGCGTTGGAAGTACGGAGCACACTCCCGGTGCCTATAATATTTCCCCTTTTGAGACCCATCAGCTGCTTGCTTGGTCCACCGAGAGTGCTACCTCTCTACTGCTTAGTATGAGTAATTGCAATGACCTTGGGCAATTTTCCGAAGCATCAGCCCAGTGGTCTGGCATCAGGCATGTTGCATCCCGAGCTCCGTACAAGGGCATGCATGTTACAGCTAAAGGTAGTCCACGTGCTGGTGGAACAGTTTAATGCTTGTTGGATGGCTATATCCGTAGACATTATGCCTCCGGAATATAGGGATATAGATAGGGGAGAGACCTATAGGAGAAGGCTGCGAGTAAGAAAACTCTCGCTTGTGGCTCGGCAGGTTTCAAGGCAGTATGAAGACGACTTCCGGCATCAACTGTGTCTGCATTGTCGACGGAGAAAATCTCGCTATGCAGTCCTGGTTTGTCCTAGTCTTGACAGGGAAATCAGAGATTCTAAACCCCATCATGTGATGGTAACGGGAGGATTCCGAATAATGCCCCTCTCGTTGGCAGAAGATCCAGACAGCTAACCTCGGGATACCGTATTCGAGATGCTCCACGCTGGACAAATAGATTCGTTCATGGGGGCCAGGCACAAAGTGCGAGGGATGTGGAGTCCCGCGGATCCGCATCGAGCGGCTGGACCGAAATCAAAAAAGAGGCGCGGAAAGGGAAAAGAAGAGGAAGAGAGAAAAAGACCATGAGTGGAGTTGGAGCTGGCCTCTGCTTCGCTTCAGTTGCGTCACAGATGCTCAGTCGATCTTTATCTGCACGAGAATGGCGTGCATGTGTCGAGATTAGTGCCGAGAGCGGCGTCACAAGATTCGCTGCTTTGACCCGCCCTTGTCCAAGTTGTCGTGCTTTGCTTTGCCATTTCTCTGCCTCTCTTGGGAACCACATCTTGGCCCTTTTGGTGTAGAGGGTGCTGGACGGGAATTGACTTTCATTTTTTACCAATGCTTTGTTTCTTCTTCGCCGCCAACCGGTTCGTTACCAAAGTCGGATCGGACCGGTCCTAGCACCCGATGACGGTTTTATCAAACAAGGCGAGTCTGAGTCGAAGATTTTTCAAATGCCTATTAGGCACCTTTGTTAGCATCTTCCAACGGCTGCTGTATCACTGTTTAGTGATACTTACATGTACTCTATCTTGTTCGAAATTGCCTCGAATTCAACGATGACAACGCATGTCGATATTTGGCCAGCATCACACTTCGTATGCGGTTAATAGTGCTCTAGCGCCGAGCTGAGCCAGTGATCAACAGACCTGCTGCTTTTCTTGCAGTAATCAATCAACTGCGCGATAGCCCTACAGCGAGTGAATTCCAAGCTATACCGCTACCTTGACGGCCATTCGTGGGTCGATCTCAGCTGACACTGTCGTCTTACAACAGGAGACATTCCATTCGTGAGCCGATGCATTTTCCTACTAGCAGCAGCTCGTCACCGAAGGATTTGCGCATGGCCGCCGTGTGCTGTCCAGGTGCTGAGCGAGGCCCGAAGGTTGGTTTCAATCTTGTCTCGTTGCAAGAGACATTTGCATGCGCTCATTTGATTCCGTTAATAACAGCGCAGTGATTCTCTGATGCGTCTGCCAAGTAGACTTTGTCATTATGAAAAAAAAATTCACTTGCAGTTAGAGTCGATCAAGGCGTCGCTGCTTCCTATTAAGCATGTGCCTTCCTCGTGGCTAGTACGATGACGCTGTAGCATTGCATCGCACTCTACTCCTCTTTTGCAAGCACATCAATTATCGAATCTTTTTTTTTTTTTTCTATTTTAATTTTCAATTTTTAATCTTTCAATTTTAATTTGAAGGATTTTCCATCGCACTAAGGTAGTAAATGCAGGAACAAGACGAATACGATGGAAAGAACGTCATCAGCTGCAGCAACCATCGTAGCGAGTCCCCCAACTCTTACATAGAGAGGCCTTTTTTGATCCATATTACGGGGAAAAAACAAGAAAAATAAGAAATCACACGCGCCTGCTATTACCTGCATAAGGCACGATAGCCCGGCCCGTAGCAGCAACCACGCGCACCGCTCCTGCCACACTGCGACTGACTGCTACCTCTCTATCGATACCCAACTCAGCCTCGCCCTCAGGCCAATCCAATCCTTGCTCTTCCCATCTCGTCCATCTTCCCCTCCGTCTCACCACCTTGCTTTTGCTTTTGCTTTGCGCTTCCTTTTTGCTTTGCAGCAACGACGCCGTCTGCAGCTATGAGCGGCAGCGACGTGGATGCCGCCAACCCCCAGAAAGAGGCCCCAGCTCCCCCCAGTTCCAGCGGCTCCGGCACCAGCATCAAGAAGCGCAAGAAAGACGGCCTCAAGCCCATCATCACCATGGAGGGGCCACCATCGCAGCGACCTGCAGACGCAGATGCGGCATCAGGAACAGGAACAGGAACAGGCAAGGCGTCCAAGTCGCAGGACAGCACAGACATGCACGAGTAAGTTGGGCGTTTCGTGAGCTGTCTTTTGATTCTTTGATCCCTGACCCTTCCCGTTGTCGTTGCGTCTGTCTGCGTTTGTTGTTTATTTTGATTGTTTCTCACTGCCCGCCTGTACGACGTGACCCCTCCAACCCTTGAAGCCTTGCGGGCAACGGATGGATGATGAGATGAGTGAGCATGGGGTCACGGCGCAAAGCTGCGTGTCCATCCGCCATCATTTGCATATCTGCCCTGCCATTGGCAAAGGCCCGTCGGGTGCCTGACCGACTTGTCCAACTCCACCGTCACATCCCTCATCATCACCTCGCAGCCGCAGGTTCGTTTCTATTCCTGATTTCGCCCTCTGCATGGCCTTTGCATGCAAAATGGCCTCTTCATTCGTTACACACGCTGTGGCTAGCCCCTCATTGTCTGTGCCCGCTCTATGACATGGCCGGCTCCACCGTCTTGGTCCTCCCGAGCCCGGCATTTGCTCAAGTTGAGCGTAGAGGGGACCCAGAAGCTGCAGAAAAAACAGGGCAGATGGTGTTGATTACTTCATGTACATTCTTGCCCCTGGTTCCATGCCATCACCGTCACCTATTCTAGTGCCTCTGTGCTGGAGCTGGAACGAGGCACTGATGGAGATGCTCTCTGTTCGTATCAGCGGGGCCGCAGCCAACGTCGAGTGACGAGCTGGAGGCCGCTCCGCGAGGCTGATGACCGCCGAGTCCTGCGCCGAACCGGGGGTTGTCTTTGCTTTGCTTTGAGTTGTGTTGTGTTGTTGTTTGATTTCGCAAAGAGTCGCATTATTTCTGCCTTGCCCTTGTTGTTTGCCACTGCCACGGCGATGGAGTTGTACTTTCGTTTGCTGCGGCTTTCCATGTGGCCAGGGTTCCGCGCGCTGTTGCCCGAGTTCTGCTCCGTGGGCATCCCGTTGGTCCCGTTGCCAGTCTTATTTTGTTTATCCGGATAGCTGCTTTGGCTGTCCGTTCAAGGCATGGAAAAAAGACTCGGCGCTGTCGTTATCCTTCCGTTATCCAACCCTGATATCCCCTGCTCCTCTACACTCTTTCTCTCATCCCAACATCTCGCCTCCAAGCTCTCATTATAAGGCATAGCAGCTTCAGGGCGCTTCGCCGCTTGCAGAGCTGCCGGCGTCTGTGAGCGTTGCCCCACTGGAGGGGCTGGCTCGGGCGGGTAGTCGAATCGAACAGCCACGGCCCAAGTAGGTACGGGCTTGTTTTACTGCCGCTTTCAGCTGCTCGCCGTCATCATTGGTGTGCCCAGCCAATGAAGATCTGGCTGGCTGTTGATGCGTGTGTGTGTGCTCAGCCAGTCTCACTCTCGCTGCCACGCCGTTCTCGTTCTTTCTCCCCTCTGTCACCTTGTCACGATACCGCCTCTACCAGAATAACCCTCACCTTGTCTGCCCGGTTTGCTGCCTGGGCAAGAAGGAAAAAGCCCAAATTCCTTACCTCTTGTGCTCTGTGCGCACTTTGCCGTTCCTTTATTTTCTTTGATTTTATTTTTTCATATACATTTGTTTCCTTTTCCTCCTCTTCCTGGTTAGCCAAAACGGGCCCTATTTATTGTCCCTCTCGTCATCCCATCTTTGGGATAGACCCTGCCCGAAACCAGCCGCGAGCCTCATTGCCCAACCATTTGCCGCGGACAGACGCTGCATAATGTCAAAGACAGCATGAGCTTTCTCAAGACCAGGTTCCCCTCACCTTTTTTCTACTTGTCTATACCCTCTTTTTCAAACCCCCTTTCGAGCGACAGGACCCCTTTCAAGAGCATGTGCAAGGGGCTTTTTGGCCTTGATTATCGCGCCCAAGTGGGCGGCCCGCTTGGCTGCAAAAGCTCCTACTTGTTGCTGCTTGCTGCTGCCATGAGCGCTACTGCGGCCATGCTGCCATGGTAGCGTCAAGTACGTGATGTCCATGGCATCTATCAGGTACCTTGGCTGGCAGCTGCCATCTCTCACTTTGAGTTACGGGTGTCACTGCTGTCACTGCGGCTGCCAGTGTCGCTCGCACGCGCAGTTGTTTGTAGGCAGTGGGTTGGGCTTACAATCTTGATACCGTCACCCCGCAAAGCGTTTCTATGGCTGGAGTTTACCGCTAGCCTCTTCCCCCCCTTCCCACATAGACCGCCCAATCAACTGCCACTATCCCTGCGCCCGCCTGTCTCCAACTTCGACCCTTTCTCTCCATTCCATCGTCTTGCGGCCAGGTAGTTGCTTGGCCATCAAGTCTGCCTCCGTTTTCTCCTTGTTGACGCGCTTCCCGCAAGCCCGAGTCGCGATCGCTAACTGCTGCTGTTTGTTTTTTTCTTGCAATCTAGAACCCGCCAATTGCCCAGCGCCACCATGGCTCACTCGCCGTCCTCATCGTCGGCGGCTGACGACCCCGCCGAGAACACGGCCGACGAGGAAGATTCCGAAGACTACTGCAAGGGCGGTTATCACCCCGTCCAGATTGGCGAAAAGTTCAAGGACGGCAAGTACACGGTTGTGCGCAAGCTGGGCTGGGGTCACTTCTCGACCGTCTGGCTGTCGCGGGACAACACCAACGGCAAACACGTCGCGCTCAAGGTGGTGCGCTCCGCCACCCACTACACTGAGACGGCCGTCGATGAGATTAAGCTTCTCAACAAGATCGTTCAGGCCAACCCCAACCATCCCGGCCGCAAGCACGTCGTCAGCCTCCTCGACTCCTTCGAACACAAGGGCCCCAACGGAACCCACATGTGCATGGTGTTTGAGGTGCTGGGCGAGAATCTGCTGGGCCTCATAAAGAGATGGAACCACCGCGGTATCCCCATGCCTCTTGTCAAGCAAATCACAAAGCAAGTCCTGCTTGGCCTGGATTACCTACACCGGGAATGTGGCATCATCCACACCGATCTCAAGCCCGAAAATGTCTTGATTGAAATTGGAGACGTTGAGCAGATTGTCAAGAAGGTCGTCAAGCCCGAGACGCCCGACAAAGAGAACAACCGCAACGGCCGCAGAAGACGTAGGACGCTCATTACTGGCAGCCAGCCGTTGCCGTCTCCCCTCAACGCCAACTTTAACCACAACAACCTCTTCCCATCATCAACTTCCCAGGGCAGCCTGGCTGGAATGCTGGAAGGTACGACCAGTGCTACTTCTTTCTACTTGGTATTTTTCTAACGCTCTTTCCCTTCTTTCTAGGTAAGAACAAGGACGGATCGCCAAAGGCCGACGACGCTCATAAGAGAGAAAAGTCTGCGTAAGTTTCGAAACCTCTGTTCCCTCTCTTTCCATTTGCGCCTAAACTCTTTGGTTCTCTTTCCTAACATCAAGACTGTTTCTTGCCGCCATCTAGTGACCTCCTGACTCGCGAAGTGTCGGGTATCTCTCTAGACAAATCCAGCACACCTTCGTCGGGCTCAACCGGCGACAAGCGCAAGGCGGATGATTCGCATGCATTTGAGGTGATTAGCGTCAAGATTGCCGACCTAGGCAATGCATGCTGGGTCAATCACCACTTCACCAACGATATTCAAACGCGACAATATCGATCTCCCGAGGTGATTCTAGGCGCAAAGTGGGGTGCAAGCACAGATGTCTGGAGCATGTCTGCCATGGTGAGTGCCTGCTACACAGCCCGTTTGATTCACTTCTTGTGTCAATATCCCATTGATCCAGCTAACAAATGTCTACAGGTGTTCGAGTTGATTACGGGCGACTATCTCTTCGATCCCCAGTCTGGCACTAAGTATGGCAAGGACGACGACCACATCGCGCAGATCATAGAGCTGCTGGGCCCCTTCCCACGATCCCTGTGCCTCAGCGGCAAATGGAGCCAGGAAATATTCAACAGAAAGGGAGAGCTCCGGAACATTCATAGGCTGAGGCACTGGGCTTTACCAGACGTCCTGAGAGAGAAATATCATTTCAAAGAGGACGAGGCTAAGCGCATCTCGGCCTTTTTGACTCCGATGCTCGAGCTCGTGCCAGAGAAGCGCGCTAACGCCGGCGGCATGGCAGGGCACCCGTGGCTGGACGACACGCCGGGCATGAAGGGCGTCAAGATCGAGGGATTGGAGGTTGGCAGCCGTGGAGAGGGAATTGACGGCTGGGCCACCGAGGTGCGGAAACGATGAACTGGAGCTCTATATAGACGGACAGGAGCCATGGATCAAGCCATGTTGCGCAATGTATTTTTGGACCATACTACGCCGCCAACTAATGAGATGGATGGTAGAAGATTTCGGTGCCCGGGCATAGTCCAAGGATGCCCAGGAGAGCCTTTCAAAGTCAAGGTAGATATGAAAAATGATTCCCTTACGAAACAAACAAGCGAGAGGGGGCGGGAAAAGCAAACGAAAATCACAAAAAAAGTGTTGGGCGGGGAGCTGGCCACTACAATTTTGGCATGATGGAATGGACGGCGATAGATAGACTTGCAATGTTAAGATGTCTTTTTCATCATGCCTATTTCAAACAAGTCGTGTGCTAAGGACCTTTTTATCCTGTCCCGTCTATCCGGCCATGAAGCGCTCTTGCGACCGACTGAACATGCCATCCAATGAAGGGAGGAATCGCCAAACAGACAAACAAACAAACAAAGCAACGATCTGTTGTATACATGTGATTGATACATGCTCTTTTCCCACCTTTGTCTTTCTCATTCTGGCACTCTGGTCCTTCTCTCTCTCTCTCGTCTCTCTTCCTGTACGGTTATATAAGCACGTATATGTTTCCGTGTCCACATCCGCCAGACAACCAAATGTAAGGTAAGGTAGTTAGGTATTGAGGGGAGGACGATGAGCGATAGGTTAGGTAGAGCAAGGTAAAGGAGCTATAGGTAAGGATGGGCCAATACCCAAGGGTAACCTTGAAGATATCAAGGGTAGATGCTTTAAAAGCAGAAATAGAAGAAACGTAGGCAAAAAAAGCAAGAAAAATGACTCCGATTACAAAGAAAACCTGCGAGAAGCAGTCGTATGAAAAGACAGAGAGAAAAAGGTAAGGGACCAAAAGGACCAGCAATAAAAGCAATAAAAAGCAAAAAGCAAAAAACCATGCGGGGAGATATCACTGCAAGCAAACAGTACGCCTTCCTCCGAGCCCTTGTTTTCTCTTCTTCTTCTCCTTTTCTCTCTTTCTCCTTTGTCCCACCGAGTTTCTTCTTGTTTTGATTCTTCTTTTTTCCCTTTTCTTTTTTCTTTTATATCACCTACCCATAGAAAACCCCCTCCAAATTCCCCAAGAACCTAGGCCTTTCTTGTGGCCTGCAAAAACCGATACGCCTACCCCGTTGCAGAGTCATCCGCAGCCACTTACTTCTTACTTCTCGCTGATCTCCTGGCCTTGACTGCAGCGGCTGGCCCGTCGGCCTTGGAACTCGAGGGCTCGTCTTCCCGGCTTGCGTCCTCGGCTTGAAGGTCACCATCGTCAGTCTCCGGCGTTGTTGGCTCTTTGCTCGAGCTCGCGTCCTTGTCTTTCTCGTGTGATTTGAGGACTTCTCTTACGATGCGCTTCCCTTCATCCATTTCGCCGTTGGGCGTCCCGCAAGCCATGCACTTCCACATGCCCAGCTCGCCCAGGCTCTTGGTACCAGGGGGCGCCTGCCCGTTCACAACGCGGCACGTACGGCAGATGAGCACGATGCGGTTCTTGGCGGCGGTTTCGTCCTCGCCTAGGAGAACGTCGAAGATGCGATCGTACCAATGAGGCTCGGAGGGGGGTTGTGGTGGCGGGATGCTGTACAGCTGGCTTTGCGCTGACTGGGGGCGAGGAGGAGGAAGAGTATTGCCAAAGGCATTGGGCGCGAATTCAGCCGAGGTATCGAAAGAGGCGACGCTCTGGGCGAGGGGCGTGACGGGTCGGCTGCTGGGAGCAAGCGAGGCAGGCGAGAATTCTCTTCGGGGGATGTTGGCAGTCGGGGGAGGAGAGATGTGAATGCGTTCCGGCATAGTCCAAGATCCCTGCTGTGTCTTTTTCGCATCAGATGGCTCCTCAGGGGCCTCCTGCTGCCTGCTTCGTGGTCTGCCGTCGGGGCCGCCGTATTTCTCAATCAGCTCCATGGTGGAGTCGTATTTTGTCGCATCTTTGAGCTTCTGGATCGTTTTGCCGCGCTCTTCTTGCAGCGCCTTGAGCTTGGCCTCGAGGCTTTCGATGCGGAAGTTGTAGTAGCTCGTGATGACGACGCGCGTTGCGTAGATGCTGTGTGACGACAAACAAACGGTTGAATCGTCAGCCAGGGGTAGGGGACAGAGGGGGGAGAGGGTTAAGCAATCTGCGAATACTCGTTGGGTGTATATATGCGCAGTACATGCAATGCGCTCTTCCAAGTAAAGTCTCAACAAAGGCAAGGGACAAACTCACAAGACAGGCCCGCCAGCCATGCCGGTCCATTCCAAGGGCCCGAGATTGGGATATCCCACCACTAGGAGAAGGACAATGACGCTGACGAGGTAGGCGAAGGAGGTGTAGAGGGTTCCCAGCACCTTGATCTTGCGAGACCGCAGACGAGTCCATTCCAGGCGAGTCTGGGTGGTTGTAATCTTTTTCGAGAGGGCCGAGAGCGCCTTTTCGAAGGACGCCGGCGAGGAGTCGTCGCTCTGTTTTGCGCCAGGTCAGTCAGCAGCTTGAAGCCAAGGAGAACAGCATATGCAAGCATCGCAAGATCAAAAACTCACCTTGAACGGCCAAAACGACACCATGGCGGGCAGCTGTTTAAGGAGGTTGAAGGAAAGTCTGGTGAGGTTTGGAATTGGAATTGTTGTCAAAGGCAGG
Organism: Trichoderma atrobrunneum; assembly: GCA_003439915.1. Classification (NCBI taxonomy): domain Eukaryota; kingdom Fungi; phylum Ascomycota; class Sordariomycetes; order Hypocreales; family Hypocreaceae; genus Trichoderma; species Trichoderma atrobrunneum. Next base: position 125,814 of record PNRQ01000032.1, on the reverse strand, counting down.
CTCGTGGTTCTCTAGGGAACCGGACGGGGATGCAAGCTGAGGGCGTGGGAAAAGGGGGTCGCGCAAGGAGCTGGTAGGTAAGCACGAGGCTGAAGCTGAGACTCTGCAACGGCGCAGCCGCAAGCAAAGACAAAGTTGAGGCTGGTTGAAGCCTCGTGAGCCCTCGCAGAGGAGAAGCACGAGACAGAGAGGCACGAACGAACGGAGTGACTTGGGCCTAGCGAGTAGCTCCGGCAGGATGAAGAAGTACCTTTTGGCTAGTGTGGACACAGAGGCTGAAATGAGCTCGTGGTGACTTCATTGGGCAGGTGGGAGACGCGCGCCACAGGCAGGTGGGGGAGGATTTACTGTGATTTACTGACATTTGCAGTGCTGAGCCACAGCGCGTGCAGCAGCTACCCCGGATGGCAAGCCACAGGCCAGTGACCTTCCAGTTGGAGGGAGGTCATGCTATCAATTGGTTGGTACGAGTATGTACAGCCTAATATATCGAAATCTAGTTCTATTACTACCAGGTACTCAGAGTACCTTGGTTGCAAGAGGTATCATCAGACTTGAAGAGCAAAAGGCGTATTGATTGATTTAATTATAATTGGGTGCCTGAAAGCAAAATGGCTAGATTAAAAAAAAAACAATATGTCAAATGCGCCACAATGCGTCTCTTCTTTTGACAGCAGTACATTCAGGAGGTACTCATATAATACCACCTGTTGTCCGGCTGATGGATGTTTTCTTCGTATTCTGCCGGCGGTACATATTAAAAATGCAACCCTTGAAACGCCATCCTCGTTTCAATCAATGCCAGGCACCCTCCGCGCGTTGGCCGATCGGGGCATCTCACGCACGCTAAGATAATCAGGGTCTTGGATCTTGCATAATGCCCATCTGACAAGTCAATTGATTCCAAGAAAAGTAACACCGGGTTTTCTTATCAATAATGACATTCAATTGTGGTGATGAATCAAAAAACATTTTGCATAACAGAAAAGAAATAAATGAATTAATATCAACTCCTATTTCGCTCTGGATACAAACCCTCTGTGCTGACATTCTCAACGTAGCTGGCTCTGTATATAACGTATGTGTGTATCTATATCAAATAGATCCTCCTGTCTTTTAGAATCAATTTCCCATAATCATAACTTCATCAGTAGCACCATCATTGTTGTCAACGTTATTGCCATCCTCTATACTCCCTCTTCTACATCCGAAAGTGCATTCCCATCATCATCAACTTCAATAATCTTGCGTAAATTGGCATCGGCCAAACAATAAGGCGGCGTCCAGCCAAAGTCGTCGTTCCACATACAATGATGCGCGGTCCAAATGTGGTTGATGTTATTACACGTCTGGCCCGCGTTGATGCATTCCGCGCAAAGCACCATGCCGCCGTTGCAGTCTTCGCAGACATACGCCTGCTCCACATGGACACTGGCTCGACCGCAGACGTTGCAGTGGCACGTTGCGTGATCCCACCTGTGCTGTGTCTTTTTGCCCGCCGGGTCCTCCAGCCAGATGGGGATGTTGGCTTGCTTGGCGTGCCTCTTGAGGTACTTGACAAACTGCCTCCTATTGGATCGCTGGGCGTGAGCAAAAAGAGTGCAGTTCAGAAAGTCTCTCTCGGTAAAATCCGCAAATCCTTCGTTGATGAGCAGCTCTACCACTTTGCGGTGTCCGTTTCTAGCAGCCGCGAAGATGGGAGTCGACCCAAACTTGTCTCTCGCGTTGGCCATGCTGGTCAAGGGTAATAACCTCTTGATGACCTTTGTGTGCCCTCGCATAGCGGCGTGGAAGAATGCCGAGCGGCCTAGGGTGTCTATGTGATCAAGCCGGAAACCCTTCGTCTTGAGAAACATGTTCAACAGACGGTAACTCCCTGCGTAGGCTGCTCTGATACCTGGGGTATAACCTGCGACGGTGGTGGCCATGATATCGGCACCGTGGCTTAAGAGGATCCTTGAGGTCTGCAAGTGACGACCATCTGCAGCGCAAATCAAAGAGTTCCACCCTGTTGTGCTGCAGTTCCGCACATCAGCGCCACAGATTAGGAGGATGTTGGCCAGTGAGGCGTGGCCACCGTCCGAAGCTGCCATGAGCGGCGTCCAGCCTGACAGGGTCTTCATATGGATGTCAGCCCCGTAGGCGAGCAATAGATTGACTATATCCAGGTGGCCATTCGTCGCAGCCAGTGTTATAGGACTCCATCCACCGACGGCCTTGGCCATGACGTCTGCTCCACGGCTAACGAGGAGCATGGCCATTCTGAGGTCGCCACGATTTGCAGCCATGCAGAGAGCTGTCCATCGATTGGTACATCTCTGCTCGGTATTAACACCTCGATCTAGTAGCAGCTCAACTGTATCGTAATGCCCCTTGTCTGCCGCAAGGGTCAAGGGAGTCCAGCCGTTTTCGTCTGCAACAGCCGAAGGTTTAAGACCGTGGTCAAGAAGCACTTGTACTGCCTCGGTATGTCCGCCATCAGCTGCTATGTGCAGACAACTCCAACCACCCGCCTCGGGGGTTGGATCAGCCCCTCGTTTGAGAAGATAGGTCAAGATGTCTGCGTGGCCGAAAGTAGCGGCCGACCTCAACGCTGACCAGTTGATCCCGTAATCACCTTCCATCGACACGCCATACTCGTCCAACAAGAGCTTCGCAACACCGAGGCTGCCACGACAACAGGCCACACTGATAGGCGACCAGCCAAAGCTTGTAAGCGCTGTACAGCTAGCCCCATGCTCTACCAGCTTCTTGACAATGTTGGCGTGTCCGAAGCTAGCAGCGAGGGTGATGGGCGTCCATCCTCGATCGTCTTCAGCCATTGGGTTGATTCCAGGAGTTGACAGCACCAGTTCAGCGCATTTGGGGCTTCCGGTGCACGAGACAACGAAGATGAGATATGGATGGTCTTTTAAGCGGATGCCGGCTTTGAGAGCTCTCTTGAGGGTGTCTACTTTGTCCTGGGTGGCGGCCCACGTGAGGCAGGAATCTTGCTTGTACTTATGATATATCTGATCTCGCTGGTATAAAACATCGCCAAACATGTCGTTGAAGAGACGGCATGTCCTCACGAAAGCTGCAATGTCGCCCTTTTCTTCGAGGTACGATCCGATCTGTCCGATGATTTCATTTGGAATGCGTAGGAACATGGGTTTTCTGTTCGTCTCCTCCATTGTACATTCGCTTTTTCCCGAACGAATGTTGCTTCTGCTGCTTCCTTCCACGGTGATTGTGTCCTCTTCAATCATACTTAGGGCCCGCATGGCAAAGAGGCGAGGGCTCAACGCAGAAAACAGGGTGTGGTCACCCGTATGATAGTAGACAGAGTCTATGCACGAAGCGATGTCAGGAGGAGAGCAAAACTAAAGATGCCGGAAGAGAAGAGCAGTACCATGTCCGAATATAAAAGAAAGAGGAAAGACAACGAGACCACACCCGAAGCTGAACGCGAGGACGGGATGCCCCCAAGTACTGGAAAAATGAAAAAGCAATGAAAAGCGAGCAAGGCTGCCGGTCAGTATGTGGCTGGCTGCAGCTGCACAAACATTTCAGCCTCAGCGCCAAGCTAGATATGCACTGCAATAACTGCCATGGGATCTGATAGGTAGGTAGCCGTCTCGAGAGGGGGTGTGAGAAGAGAAGAGGCTTGCGAGGAGAGCATGCTGGTTCTCACACTCCAGGACGAGAGACACGAACATTGGCGGCAGCTGGACGAGAAAGAATCGGTGCAAACACGCGTGAGAGCCGGACGCCGGATATGGGACGGAATATATCGCTGATTGATTGTCATTTTTCTCAGGATGCTCCCCCATGCTGACCGTTTAGATTAGCGATATATTAGCTGAGATGCCAACTCTCCGGCTTACACGCAACAACGGGAGGACTAGCAAAATAAGGTACGGCTATGGTACTGTAGCAGCGGCATCACCCACTAACTAACTACCTGTAACTAAACGAGCGGGAGCCAAAATCGAACGAAAATCAACCGAACTGCACTGGACTGAATTAAACTGCACTGGACGGTAGAGCTGTACGTACTAAGGGCGTGTGTCTTGGTTGCTTCCGCAGGTACCTTTTGCAAAGGCAAAGAACCGGGTTACTCGATACTTTGCGCCTGCCTTAGTGAACAAGGAAAGACCCGCGCGCGGGTGGGGCCCGTTTCAGCCCCCCGCAGCTGTGCAGCAAACGATTGGCCAGGCTCATCTTCGGAGAATCTGCTCCGACTGGACCTGGTTGAGAAGTCGGAAAGTGTGGCAGGAGGAGTGGGAAAGGTTCGACGCAAGGGAGCAGGAAGGAGCGACAACACAGTGCAGGAGGCTCGCCAATCAGCCCGCTTGTGACGTAAATCCGCACGTTGAGTCGCTTGTTCTTCTTTGCGAGTACCGAGCATTGTTACGAGGAAGGTGGAATACAGGCATTATCATACGTGCAGTAACCAGATCTAGACTCTGATTCTAGAGTCATCTCGATCTCGATTCTTGGCTACTAAATCAAAAAGAGATTGAATCTCACCGTATTTTGAACCAGTTCATACCAAGGAATAAGGTAGCAATCAAGCTCTCGCAAAATCTCCGACCTGCTTCCTTGTCAACTCGCTAAGTCTACCGTGAAACCTGCTTGATTACAACGGCCACTAACCATCATCGTGTGTCTCTCTCTGTCTCACTCACTACAAAAAGGAAACCTGGCTGACGACCTGCATCGTTCACTTTCTCCTTTTCGGCGGTCAAGACAAAGTCTCCTCCTCCCTGCTTCTTACAGCAGCCACAAAAAGCACTTCTCCCGACTCTGTGCGACTCGATAGTTGCTTCAAGGCTGCAGAAATGGCTTGACCGGCCGGGCTTTTGGCCTGGGATCCCCCCAGTTTGTCTAATTCACCTGAGCCGACCCTACCTGCCCAGATGCCCAACCGTCAGGATTTCAGGCTCCTTCGCATGGTGGCTGCCGTTGTTTTTGCTTTGTGCTCGAAGCTGCCATGCACTTACAAAGCGCTGCATTGTTACTCGTCCAATGACAACTACATCTGGTGGTGGGATCGCGATGGAACTGCTGGTTGCTGTACGAAGTACGTGTTCGCACATTCATAAGCCAACTTGCCTCCCCCAACTTGCCTTGTTAAGAAACCAGCCCAATCGGCTGTCTATCATGATCCATTCACAACACACCACAGTCGCAGTCGGTTAGCCGAGATTGCTGCAAGCCGAACCGGTGAGCTTGTTGAACCGCCAACCACGACTACGAGCGCTTCCGCTGAGGCTGTCGATCCCTGTACACGCAGGCCATTCGATTGGCTCAGCCGGCAGTTTTGCTTTGCTGGCAGATTATATTGCGAGGCAGAGACATGCCATTGGCAATACCCCTCACCAACTTACAGATACACACGACGCCTCTCTTTGCTTTTCCCCCGGCTGCGAGCACGATGGTCAATGCCGTGTGTATTCACCTGAGACACACTCCATCCTCCGGTTGCGGCACCCACCCACCCACCACTGCTCTTTAGAAAACACCAGGCCGTTGCTGGCTGGAATAGGCAGGATACACAACGTGATTCTCTCCGTTAGGACTCAATATTAGCAACGAGTAGTGGTTCTTTTCGGTAAATTCGTCGCCGAGTACCCCAGTCCAGTTGAAAACAATCAATTCACCACACCATGCCTCCATGAGCACTACATCACCATTTCTTTCCTTGAGACACTTAGACAGGGTAGACCAGCGGCATCAAACTGTATTCTAGTACAAAACATGTCAAGTCTTGGTTGATCTGACGTCAAGAAGCAGAGAGACAGTATGACATTTGCTTCCTGGTCGCCAGCCACCAGTCTCAACTGTAGTTGGAAGCCACCACCACTTACATGCGCGCATGTAATTTTGTTGGAAGCAATCACCCGCCCGGCATGACGCAGGTATCCATACAAAGCTCCTCGCGAACTCGACATGACGTTGTATTTCATGAACCGCAAAATGCTGTACCACAGTTACCCCAACGGCGAGTCCGAACTGCGTGTAACTCGTAGAGAAAGGAAAGCAGTGCGGAGCCAGCGCTAACCGCGCCTCAGGTTTGTGATCTCTGGTAACGAGTCGAGGAGATGGCAGATGGAACGTTATTATTGATATTGGATCTCTTCCACTGGTTTGTACACACTAGCTATTCTCGTTATTCTAGTGGTAAGAAGAGCAATGCTTGTCTCCGCCACTCTGTATCTGTAGACTGTATATGACTAGGCGGTACCTGGAGATCAAATGAATTTTCCTGTAAAATATTGTACGTATGGAGTCGCTTCAGCCGACTTTGTCGATCTGTAGTTAGAGGAGAAGGCAGAGGCAGTAGTTTCATATATGATATTGACAGGTCATCTTCCCTCCGATGGCAGCGCCGTTTTAAAGCCAAATATTGTGTAGACGATAATTGAACGTATTGCGCTAGTAGAATTGCTGCTCCTACTCGACAGAGATTTCGAAAGGAGCGGTTGGAGTTGGCGGCAACTTTCTTACGAGCATGAAAATGAGGCACTACTAACCTACACTCTCTAAAGAAAGTCAACACGTCCTCCATTTATCGCGGATAATTATCTTGCGATCAATGACAGAAAATCGAATACATCTTTGATATTTTTAACCGATTGCGTGTTCAAAAATCGGCAAGAGGAGGTGTTCATATCTGCTTCCCATTAATTCTGTCGCTACGTCTTGGGTCGTCGCCCCAAGCTTCTAGTTATCGAGCGATAGCCGAGATATCGCACGATAGCTCCCTCTAACTTCATGACACTGACGAGGCATCCGCTTCCCATCTATTTATCATCTCGAGCATCTTTGCCTTCTTGCGCTTCTCTAACTCCTAGAAAGAGATTGCATGCACTTGCATCGACGGCACACGCATACCTCCATGAACAACGCCGTCCCCTTCTCGTTCTACTCTCCCATCGCTTCTCTCCTAAACGTAGTAGAGCCTTCTGGACACCCTTGATCACAACTTCAACGCGGACCATCGACTAACCCGCCGTTTGTTTAGTACGAACCTCCTGATACGATGGCCATCGGATGCTGCACGCTCTACTGAAAGATATCGATTTGACAGCCACATGTTAGCAGGGCACAAGCACACTCGTTGCTCTATGCGGCGTCTTGTAGGTTGTTTCCCACCCTGCATACGGTCACCAAACTTCTTTCGAAACCCCGCCGCCTAGAAACAAATCTCGTCGGCCTCCCGCATGTTTCACGTTTTCCCCGTCGCCAACATCTATCCCTTTCCATCGAAGTCGAGTCGAATCGAGCGAGTCAAATTGGGTACTTCTGCCCATTAGGAGGCCATAGAATGGCATTACTTCTATACCCTCCGTCAAAAGCTTCTATCGACGGGCAAATCATCCAGTGCTTTCACATCTTCAACATGTCGGCGACAGTTGCTTTAGATATAAGCGACTCCAAGGATCATCCACAGACAGGTACCGGCACTTTCTATCTCCATTGTAGCCTCGAGAGCACTGCAGCTAATGGAATTGAACATGAGATGTAGGCAGAGCACAAGTGCAAGCTCCCCAGACAGCAACGACTAGTTCTTTCGGTGACTGGTTTTTCGGGAATGAAACCCAAGTGCAAGTGGCTATGAAAGAAGAAAAGACGGGAGAAGTAGAAGAAATGGGTGATGAAATCTCTCGTCAGATTAAACAGCCAACTCAGGAAGAAGAAATACAAGCAATCATCGTCTCTGAAGAGCAAGAGCTAGCCACCTTGATAGCCAAAAAAGTTAAGAGAGGAAAGCTCGTGAGAAAAGAACAACAGCGAATGGATTTTCTTCGGAGACGTGCTGCGAAGCGGGAAGAACAACAGGCTATCGATGAGATCGGGGGGAAAGCAGTCATCGAATCGACCGTTATCATAGGCCCCGAACCGACTCTTGCCACAAGTCTTCCACCGAACGCTACCATAAGAACCAAATCCACAGCTGCCATAAGACTCAAAGAAGACTGCCTTGCGCTGGAAATCACTTTTTCTATCGTTTCAGAAGCTATCGCCAACGGCGAGAACACCATGGCTCCGAATAGCATCGTTAAATCAGTGGAATATCAACCGAAGACAGGCAAATATTTCATGATTCGAACCAGAACGGAGCCACATTACATCCTGACTGTTGAAAACGGAGAGTTGAGGCTCCTAGAGAAACCTACTCTAGGGGGTGGCTCCTTTTGGCACTGCGTCAAGAGAAACGGTTGGCACACCTTTTGCAACAGTGTCACGGGCACAAATCTCCGCCACAATGGTCAGGGAAAAATCTCGATCCAAAGCGCGGGACATTCATTCCAGAATGTGAATGAGTATTTTACGACAGAGAGGCACGAGGATGGTGGTTACATCTTATTGATGAAGCACGGCGACGAGTTGACCCAGGTTGCCATCTCGGGAGATGGAAAATGCCTGATTGAACAGAAAGAAGATGGGACAGCCTGGGACTTTATTGAAGCCAAATATATTTCTTCTTCCATGATTCTCACGTATACCAACACATGAGAGGGGATGGAAGGGTAATCACTTACTGTAGAGGTGTCAATCTCTGGAGCCAGATTAATCACAATACATGAAAATTCGTTTTTTTCAGCTTTTCTCTGTTCGTGATGTATAGACCAAGCGCTTTATTAATCGCTACCTTACACGCCAATGTGCCAATCTCCCATGTCCATCTCACATCATTACGTATGATACAAAAGTTGGGGTATGCTTGGCATCGAGCTTTCATTGCTTTGCCAAAATCCTCTGCCGATTTGTCTTTGACTGTAGGACGTTACCGTGACGTGCTGGACGGCCTACCATCGTTGTGGAAGGCTTGCATCAAGCTGCCACTATCTTGCAAACATTGTTGCTTCAGGCGTAGAACATTACCGTGACAAATGAGTGACGAAAAGAACGACAGACGGAAAACCGAGTGAATTAGAGTCGGTCAGTCAAACGAGTGGAATGGGAAAAGTATGGTGAATGGCGCGATGGGCAACCAAGATTTCCCAATTGATGAAGTAAAATTTGGATGGTCGAGGGCAGATCATGAAGCCAGCTCTGCGTAGGGGAAGCAACCTCTGTGAATCCTGTATCAGGCCGTCGCTATCTTGCAGGCACCGCCGTAGGACATTACCGTGACGTGTTGGACGGTCCGTCACTATCTTGCAAACATTGCTGCTTCAAGTGTTGCACAGAATCTTGTCCATTTTTCTGATACGTATCGACAAGGTTGAAAATCTCCTTCTTTTTGCCGTCCAACCGAGCAATCAATTGCTATTGAGCAGTCAGCCATTGGCTTCCCAAACAAAGTATTCAATGTTACTCACATCGACGGCCTTGCGCATCTGGTCATTCCAGATGCGCCAGCGTAGGACATTACCGTGAGCCCGGTGGTCCAAGGGAACCCTTCATGATCTCATCATGTAATTTTTTCCCGATACTTGACTTGCGCTTCGGAGCCGGTGCTTTGTCGCTTACGCGCCGCAGCAATTGCGAAAGCACTGCCATGCTGCTGGTTAATATGCTTGTTATTCGATGCGCTCCCTAGGAATGACAAGGATTGTGCGGCAGTGGGCTGCTACTCACAGTGATTGTACGGCCAAGAGGCCGGCGTAGGACATTACCGTGAGCCTTGAAAGCTCGAAGCTCGACTGTACGTTTGATGCTGAATTTGAACTGGGTTGTCAAATTCCAATGTAGATGTCGCTCTAGCCGAGCTGTGTGTCTGGACTTCCTCAGTGGTTGCTCGTATCTTCTTGCCACATAGTCCACTATCATTGTGGAGGGCCTGCAACAAGCTGTTGAGCAGTCAGCAACTGATTTCCCAAACAAAGGATTGAGTGCTACTCACAGTGATTGTATGGTCAAAGGCCGACGTAGGACACTACTGTGAGCCTTGAATAGACTATCGTGACCGCGGAGGGCGTGTACTTGGCTGCCACTATCTTGCAAGCACTGCTGCTTCAAGTGTATCACAGAATCTTGTCCGTGCTTTTGATGTGTAGGATGGAGGAGCTAGCGGCCAGAGTTGAGCTGGTGTCTGCGTTGTGGGTTTCTGCAAAAAGTGGTGGATCATTGCCTCAATGTGTTGATGTGTTGAGCATCACAGACTATAGACAAGGAGAGACGGCATCATGCCAATGTCTATTTGCACCACTACTTGTCAGCACTCTCCTACAAGAGTAATAGGAGGAGAGGGCAACGTACATCAGGACAGATGGCCTTGGCGTAGGGTTGAAGAAAGACAAACGTCATATTGTCCAAGGGTTGGTCAGAGCAGACACTTGATGGAGATGCCTTTGCTTGAGAAGCGACAGGACTGAAACGTTGTATCTTGAATCCTGGTTAGTGAGGTGCGAGTAGAGTGGGGGAAAGGGCTGTCATACCATATAAAGTCATAGCCGAGGGAGCATGACGACGAGTAAAAGCCCAGTGGAATGGGTAGGAGAGTGAGGAAAAAAGAAGAGAAAAGAAAGTATGTTGCAAAAGCAGATGTGTGAGGAAAACATCTGAAGAGGCGGCAGTCTGACGCTGTGGCTCAATCTGCTGTTCTCCCGCCGGCAATGCGGTGCTTATCAACTCGAAGGAATTGTCAAAGCACAAAGGAAGGCCTGCAATTCTCAATGGAGAGATGATTGATGGTGCTCCTAGAAGTGATTCCACGGTTAAAAGAAGTACAGACGTGATTTGAAAAAAGAAGAGAAAAAGAAGAGAAGAGAAGAGAAACTGCTGTTCAGAGGGCTCACCAATTGTATGCGCAGTGCTGAGGCCTGTTATTACAGCGCCCTCCAGGCTCTGGCGCCGTCAATCCCTAGTATCGAGATGACTGCAAGTTGAATCGATTGGAAAACCCACTGAACGAGAGCTCTTTGAATTTCAAAGGAGAGGAAGAAGAATGATTGAGAAGAGAATAAATTGAGCAGGATGGAAATTTTTTCTTCTTGTGGGATGGAAATCTCGCTTCTCGCTTCACGTTCAGGAAGGCACCGCTCGCAACAGAGTTTACGTCTTACATCCTGCCCTTGCTCCTGCCTCTCCCAACAGGCCTCAGCCACTGGAAAGTGCCTCCTAGGTAGTGTGATAAATACCACCCGCTAAACCCAAAACGTGCAAAGTACAATGGACCTGTCAATTGTTCAATACGAACGAGGCTGAGCTTGTTATTCAACCTTTGGCACTCCCCGGAAACCAATTATGCCACGAGGCTACATCGGCCCTTGAACACGACTTCATCTTTTCCTCCTTTGTATCAGTTTTACGATTTCTTTCTTCTCTTCTCTCGCATTCTCTATTCTGCAGCCCTTTATTGCGAGGCTCTTATGATCTACAACTTTTAATACGTGCATTCTGTCAACATCGGCCCTGGGCGGCCCCTCGTCGGAACCATGCTCCAAGTCAGTTCCCCTTGCTGTGCGCGTCCTCTTTTTGAATCCGAGAAACCCGACGGAAAGAGAAACATGTATCTCGATAGCTGACCATTCGTCTGTATCCATTAATTGCAGAGAATAAAAGGTGCCATCGACCGCACCATCGCAGAGGAACAAGCCCGCCAACAAAAGGCGCTTGAAGCCAGCTCGTCCACGAACCGATCTGCGTCGACGTCGCGAAGAAATGACAGCGGCTCAGGCAAGCGGGCTCGGTCTCAGAACCCAGGTTCTGATGCTGGATATGCTGCGACTAACCCTGACCCTGCCGTATTCGAAGCGGCATTCGTAATTGACGACAGCGAAGAGCCGAGCCGAGCTGGAACACCAAAGCCTGCGCCTCCCGAGAAGGACGCGCCCAACGGAGAGGCCACTGGCCACGCCGAGGCTGTTGAAAATTCAAACGGCAACGCTGATGCCAAAGATGGTGCCTCACGCGATGGAGCTGCTCATGCGACCAAGCCCGCGCTGAGTCAAGAACTCCGGCAAAAGCTTCGCAAATTGGAAAAGCTCGAGTCTACTTATCCGGGTATGTCTCGGCTCATGACAATTAATAACTGACCATGAAGTCTAATGACGAATTCAATAGAACTACTGCGCTCTTACCGCGTTGCACATAAGCGTGCCATCGCCGTCGAACCCTTTGAAAAGGCTCTCCGCGAAAACACACCGTTGGCCTCGATTAACGATCCGGAGTCTCTCGTTGAGTATCTCAACCAGCTGAAACTAAAAGGAGACATGGTCATGGATGAACTTAAGCGAGTCTCCTCAGACAAGGAAGATCTGCAAAAGAAGAATGAAAAATCCGAGAAGAAGGTGAAGGAACTGCAAGACGAACTGGACGCCCTCAAGGCTGAAAAGGCAGAGAAGGCCCGGAAGCCAGAATCCAAAGATGCGGCAAAGAAAGAATCTGGTGGAGATGACGATTTCTTTTCCTATGACGAAGAGATTCCCCAGCTACAGGCCGAGATTGCTGCGAAGAACGAAGAAATTGATTCTCTGAAAGCCGAGCGAGACGGCTTGAAGGAAGAGCTTTCCACTCTCAAGCAAGATAGTGCAGGCTTGGCAGAGAAACTGGAGAAATCTGCCTTGCAGCTGAGTGAATCCCGTGAATCATCTGCCTCCCAGGACTCTCTGCAGACCCAGTTGGAAGTCCGAAAGACGGAAATCACCAGCTTGGCAGACAGACTCGACAAGTCAGAGAAGCAGAACAAGGAGCTCGAGGCCCAACTTGAGACAGAAAAGAAGCAAGCAGCGGCCAAGGGTCAGGAGGTGGAAGAAGTACTTGCCAAATCCATCAAACAAGCTAGCCAGTTGGCTGGCGAGCTATCCAAAGCTACGGCTGCCCGAACTGTCTCCAAGAATCTGATTGATGAGCTCAGTTCCCAGGTCGACTCATTGAAAAAGGAGAGGACCGAGCTTCAGACCAAGACTGACGAGGTGACCAAAAAGGTCCAAGAGCTGACCAAGAAGCTTGAAGAATCGCCCAAGCAACCTGCTACTCCTGCTCCTGTCCCCACTGAGCCAGTGTCAACCCTTGCACCGCCTACAACAGGTGGCGGAGGAAATAAGAAGAAGAAGAAGAAGGGCCGTGGTGGCGGCGGTGCTATCAGTCCCGCACCTCCCGCTTCTCCCTCTTCTTCGGTCGCTCCCGGTGCCCCCAGTGCCCCCGACGCCGATAAAGGACCAGATACCTCAGCCCTGGAAGCAGAGATTACCAATCTGAAGGAGGAGCTGGCAGGCAAGGACAAGGAAATCGAGCGGCTGTCTAAGCGGAGAAAGGCTGAAGACGATCTCCGTGAGGAGATTGAGACGCTGCAAGAAAACTTGATCAACATTGGCCAAGATCACGTCGAGGATAAGCAGCGAATCAAGGAGCTCGAAGTGGAAAAGGCAGAGTTGAAGACAGAAATTACTGCTTTGGAGAAAAAGATGGCCACCGCCGTCTCCGAAAACGAGCAAGAGAAGTTCCAGGCTCTCCAGAAAGACTATGATTCTATGAAGGAGAAGTTTGATACAGCGCAGGCTGACATTGCCGCTGCGAACCAGCTGGCGCAGAATCGTTTCAGAGATGTGGCTGATCTGCGTGAAGCACTGCAGACGCTTCAGCCTGAGATCAAGACCTTGCGCAAGGATTCCGCGGATCTTAAGATAGCCAAGGGAGAGCTTGCGGCCAAAGCCAAAGAGCTGAGCAACTTGGATAAGAGAGTAAAGGATCTTGAGCGAGATTTGGCGAGTGCTCGACAGGAGATAAGCACCCGCGTTTCGGAGGTTGGGGTCCTCAAGAACAGATTGGCCATTGAGACGGAGGACAAGGCCAAAGCGGAAGAGGCCCAGCGTGGATCAGCTAAAGACTACAGACGTGCCGTGGCTGAGCAGGTTGAGCTCAGCGCAAAAGCAGAGAAGCTGGAGCGAGCACTGGAGAAGGCCAAGGACGACTTGTCCAAGGCATCCGCACGGGTGACGGAGCTGGAGGAGCAGGCGCACAAGCTGAAGCGCGAGAAGGCGGCAGCCCAGGAGGAAACTGAATTCAAGACTAAGCAGTACACTACGGCCCAGGGCCTGCTGAGCAGCATGCGAGATCAGCAATCCGAAATGACGGTTCAGCTTAGGGAGCAGCAATCCCAGAATAGATCCCTGGAGGAGGAGCTTGGTGAAGTGCAGCATCTGTTGCAGGAACGCACTAGAGAGGGGGAGACAATGCGGCGGTTGCTCGAGGACTCGGAGCGGCAGGGAGAAGCCAAGCTTAGAGAGATGCGCAACCGAATTGAGACGGTTACTGCGGAACAAGAGCGGCTTGAAGCAGAGGCGAGCTCCTTGATGAGAAAGAATGTCAAGCAAACGGCCGAGCTCAAGACTCAAGTCCGAGAGCTAGAGAGAGAGGTCAAGGACTTGCGCGCCGAAAAGGAAGAGCTCGAAGAGCGCGAGCGAAGCTGGCGGCGCCGACGAGAGGAGCTCGAATCAATCGAGCTTCGGACGGAAACGGAGTCGACCGAGTTGCGGAACACCATCTCGTCGCTGAGAAGTGCATTGGATGCGTCGGAGCTGCAGGTCCGAGACGGAGAGAAGATCAAGGCAAGCCTGCGCAAGGAATACGAATCGCTGCAGCTGCTGCACGACAAGCTATCTAAGGAACTCAAGGCGGCGCAGACCAAGGTCGCAGCGATGGCATCGGGCGTAAGCGTAAGCCAGTCGGGAACTTCGTCGGGCGTATCGACATCGCGAACATCGATGGACTCGACGCGTACTGCTTCGACCTCCGAACTGTCCGACATGGACTATCTCAAGACGATCCTGTTGCAGTTCCTGCAGCAAAAGGACAATCGGCTGAGAGCGCAGCTTGTTCCCGTCCTGGGCAAGATTCTTAAATTCGATAAGTAAGTTTGGCTTTCTCTTCACTGGATGTTACGCTTGAGATGAATGTGACTAACAACCCGAACCAGGACTGATGAGAAGAAGTGGATGACTGCAGTCCAGCACATTGAAGTGCGTTAAACCAGAGCCGCGTGTAAGAATAAGTAGTGGCAGGAGGGGGAGTGGGCGGCTTGCGAAGCCGACATGATGATAATGGGCGTATATATAGACGCATTGCTTGTGTGTACCAATATTGGTGGTTTTTTTGGTCGTTTAAAGCCTACCGAGGACTTGCTGCGGCAATGGAAGAGGGTAGGCCTACTGATTCATGCAAACGTTTGAAACAAAAGAGAACATGAGCTATATGCGTATGTCGATAGCTTTCTATACAGTAATTAATTACCAATGCAGTCTAATTTGACTGAATTAACAGCTGGGATGAGGCATGGAAAGTGCAGTATGCTGCCGAATGTGGATTAAAGTTTGAAAATTCGTGTACTTGTAGCGTGATATGTATGTATGCTGAGCTGAGCACGGTGATGGTTCAGGATAGGGAAGATAAAGGCAGTCATGGGGTGGAAGGAAAAATGTGTATCGATAACCTTCTCATTTTTTGGTCTCGACCACAAAGTCACAAGATACAGGTACTCTAAAGCGTATTTCTGCCAAGGCTGATAAGATGCTCTAGCTACAGGTAAATGCATTCTATCAAACGCCCAAATCGCTATTTGATTTTGCAACTTGAACCTTTTCTCCAGCCATCGTCTCACGGCACTGCTAAGACTTTGAACAAACAAAGCCCACAAACTCAGGCAAAACCACTTCCACATACACTTCAGGCATACACACCCAAACAGAACCCCCTAATCACTATCATCCCCATCACACACAAACCTCCAACAATCCCAACCACAAACTCATCTCAATCAAATCTCAAACTCTCTAATTCTCAAATCCCAAATCTCACTCACTCCCAATCTAATCTAACCTCATATACAAACCCCTACATAGCGGTACGTACCTCCATCCGCAGTAAAAAACGATCGCGCCTCCTCTCCACCGTACTAAAATGCCTTTCCCGCCCATCGTCCACTCATCTCCCTCCTTACACCCCCAATCCTTGCCCACTACGGCCCCATCCTTCCCTCTAACCCCCCGGGCTGCAGCTCGATCGATCTGCCGCAGAAGGCACAGCAGATGAGTTTTTTTTTAGAATTTTTTTTTTTAAACTGGAGAGATAAAGCATTGCTCGGCGACGATAACGGCTGCCGCTCGCGCGCCTCCTATTCTAGCTAGAGCAAGAGCAACCAAGCCCGTTGATCCCGCTGCACGTTTTTCTGGAGATCCGTGCCCAGATCGATCTTCCCCCGTTTGTCCCGTTTGTAGGGCTGAAGGCCATGGCCGGGTTGGACAAGCCGTGGGTGGATGGATGTTACCTGCGAAAGTTGCAGACAGTTGGAGGAGGCATTGATGCTCATATTGCATCACGAACTAGAAAATCTCATGACAAGTCACTCATCACATGTTTAAAGGCACGGCTTTATTTACCAAAATAAATAGCAATTGATTTGCGCACGCAAACGCAGGCCCAAAGACCATCGTAATGCGTCGAGCGTCATCTGCCCTTGTGAAACAACTAGCTGCTATAGACCATGTCCATGACCCATTGTAAAAAGAAAAAAGCCCTCTCGCTGCTTGCTTGCTTGCTTCCCTTGAGAAGAAGAAAAAAGAAGTCGAGAAACTCCTCCAGCTTAGCTTTCCATGAATCAGCCGGGCTGGATGACCAATGCGTGGCAATCCCAAAATAAAAACAACCATAGTAGTAGAGATAGCAAATTCAATCCTCCCTCCGTCCCACAACTAAATCGGTCTCGTATGCGCATCTCATTGGGGTTTACCATCAAGGTGAATCCCATCATCTCCAGTCTTCTTCACGTTTGACCGATTAGTTGGATGCAGGAAACAAAGGAAAGGGCCAAAATAATATCAAACGCCGTACATGCATACCCGATCCCTATCTTCATCCGAAACCGTGTCCCTAGAGATCAAATGATTCTCATCAAGAGTAGGGAGCTAATGCCCTCTCTGAAACGAAAGCCGAAAAGATAAAATCGGACAAAGGCCGAATAACAAGACTAGATGATAAACCGAAATAGGGGAATAAAACGACGAAAGGAAATCGTGGATGGAGCGGCGTCATGTCCTTCAAAGTCTGGCGCGTTCGCCCACTGGGTATCATGGTGAAAAACCCCCTAATGCTTGGTGTATGTGCGTGATCCTTGAAAACAAATAAAAAAAACAAAGAAGAATTCCCGGAATGCAGATAAGATACGTTGTATCGTGTAAAAATTGAAAAAAAAGGAGTAACGAGGTCATCAAGTGGCCAACTCGAGATTGCTATGTAGATTCATTGTCGTTGTCAAAAAAGACAGACAAAAAGAATTCACAAAGTCGACAAATCCGAGCCAAGCCGACCAAGGCGTTGAATGAAGAAGAATGAAGAAGTCAACGGGGGTGATGAAATGCAGAGTTGGTCGTAACGCTAAAATCGAGTGCTGATGGTCGTCAAGATCGTAAAAGCGGGGGGAGAAAGAATGTTGGGGATGCCAAAGGGGGAGGGTGTAAGTTGATAGGGGATGGTTGAGTAGAAATGTCAAGAGAGAAAGAGTCCTGGCAGCTTTACAAGAAGCGTCGCACCCATTCAGCACTGAGCCAGCCAACCTTGTCAAAGGCAGTCCAGAGCTTGGAGGCCTTGTTGACGTCAATCTTGCAGGCTTGCTGAGCATCAGTCTTGCGGAACTCCTTGCCGGTCCGGAGGCATTGAAGACGGCGCTCAAACATGCGTCGCTTGCTGGTGAGATAGGTGGCGCAGTCTAGGCGGAGGTTGCCGGCGAGGATGATTTCGTCAGGGTGAAGCAAGTCGTGGTAAGGGTCGCTGCTGAGGTCAATTGGCTGGCCCTTCCAGTCCACCTTGAGGCTGTTGGCTCTGTTGGGAAGAGAGTTGAGAGGCGGGCAGTAGTCGGGAAGAGACTTGAAATCCTTGTCCTCGCGGTTGGGGGCGACAATGCGGCGGGATGGCTCAGGGGTAGCGCTGGGGCGTCGAGCAGCGGCAGGTCGAACAACAACAGACGAAGACGAGGGCAAGCCGTTGCCGGAGCGGATGGGTCGGTGGCCCGAATGCTGTGGCTTGGACACTCGGTCGGCGCGCTGGGATCGGGCCGGCTTGGCGGCAATTGGCTTGGCCGGGAGGATGGCGTGGAAGCGTTGGGCTCCGGCCTGCCGATCGGCAACCAGGAGAGCCCGCTCCTTGAGAAGCCATCCGCGACGGTTGCTGGTGAAGTGCTTCATGACCTGAGAGCGAAAGGTCAGGGCGAGCTCATAGTCCTCGCGCCGTGGTGGCGTGACTCCGCTGAAGATGATGGTGGAAGACGATCGAGCGCGAACATGGTTGTCCACGATGCGCTTGTGCTGCTCAATCTCAGCCGGGGCAAACAGAGGTGGCTGAGGAGGGCTCGATGGCGAAGCCTCATCAACGGGATAGAGAACAGGGTCCTGGATGGCCTGGGTTGGTGGCGTGCTTGGTGAGTTGCTGGAGACGTGCTTGGTGTAAGGCGAGATGGGAGGCGACATTGGCAATGGGTGTTTGTCGGAGGGCAGGCCGTTGTTTGCTCCAACAACAGAAGCCATGGCGGAGAAGATCTTTGATTGCTGCTGGCCATGACCGTGGCTAAAGGTCTCGAGGAGGTTGTCAGGGGGTGACATGAGATTGCTAATCTCAAGCTTGCCGCCGTCCTTGGGCGCGGCGGACGAGTCGCCGCCGTGGGGGAAATTGGTCGTCATGTTGCGAGATTCAATTGCGGATTGACGGTTGTTGAGGAATTGGTAGAAAGGAGAAGGCGCAGGAGTCGAGAAGAGAGAAGGGGAAGAAGAAGAAGCAGAAATAAAAGGGTTATTCCGAGAAGCTGGAATGCCCAGGCTCTTATCGAAGTGAGTGGAAGCTTGCTGGGCGTGGAACTGTGCGTGGCTTGCCGTGGGTTTGTCAGCCATTCCTAGATGGCGATGACCTGTCTGACGTGTTTCTGGGTGGCGAAGGCCGTATCGAGCCGGACGCAGGCAACACAGTGGGGTCAGGCAAGATGTCAAATCGGTCACAGCCTTTCGGGATTTAGCTTTTGGCCGGAGATAGACTCGACTTGAAGAGTCAAATTCCGCTGAGCAAGACGGAGTTTGGGGAGATGTTGAAAAGAGGGCGAGGTGGCGGAGGTGAGTTGGTGAAGGAAGTCAATTTGGCTTGGGGATCAAGAGAAGAAGAAGGAGTTCTCTTAAGCCGTGAAATTGACGACGGCAGATGAGTAAAGCGGCAGGCGGAGACGAGCCGATTGTTTGAGGGGATGAATAGAATAGGCAGCTTCCATTCAAATATGCGGGAGGCCGCGAGGGAATAGGAAGAGGAGGAAGAAGGCTAATTGTTCTCTTTGCTTCCCTCTATTTCGTTTGCGCAAAACGTGAATAGAGCAGGCAGCAGTGCGCGGGTAGGGGAAGAATAAAGGATGAAACAATAACGATGAATGGCTCCAAGGTGATCCTGGAAGAAGGTGATCCGGATTCCTGGGGATTGATTGTCCGAATTGAATTCAATTGAATCGAATTGGGCCCACGGAAATTGAGTTTCGATGGGGATTGGATTGGGGGATCCTCTTCTGGCACGGAAGATGCAAAATGCAGGAACAAGAAATGGTGAATTCGCCCCCCTCGGCAGCGGATACTACGGAGGCAAATAAAGAGCAGGCAGGCCGTGAACAAAGAATTGCTGCTGCGGGTGAGTGCGGTTCAAAAACGGTCTGTCTGTGGTTCTTTTTTTCTTGTTCTGACTCGAACTGTTGCAGCCTGGCGAAGGAAGGGAGGTGCCCGAAATAAATGCACGGCCAAAGGACTTGGATCGATGACTCTTGCTTGGTCTTGGGTAATCGCTTGACTTGACGCTAGACAGGTAGTTCCGGCGGTAGCTTTTCTCTCCAGGTCAATCAAAAAATCAGAAGATTCACACTGTTTCTCGGCGTTGTTATGCTTTTTCTTTCTTTTTCTTGCTTCAAGAGCAGGGGCACGCTTGCAGGGAAGCTGAGGCAGAAGCAGAAGGGAAAGAGTCAGTCAATCAGATTGCCTTGACTCTTTTGCAGTCTGTCAGTGTTGATACCCGATGAGCAGGACCGCCTTGCTATTAAAAGCTGTGATGTGGCGGCCAGCGAGACCCTGATGCAGGCACACAGGCGCGCGCACGCCCCCCGCAAGGAAGGAGCAAGCCAAGAGACAAAGGAAGCAGCGGGAAAGGGAGGGGGCGTGTGCGTAGTGGGCGAGTACTGGGAGGTATCTCCTTTGCTCCTGCACCTCGGGGGGTGGATAAGTGGATGGACTTTGATTTTGTTGACGGGGGTATGGAAGGAGGAAGGGGGAGGGGAGGGGGTGTGAGTGGGATGATGCAGGTCTCTGGTATCTGATTCCTTTTTCTGTCTTCTGATGCCGTACAATGCTGGTGCTGTACCTGTTTGTAATACCATAGTAGAATTGCAGTGTTCGATTTCACAATCATTTACTTCTACTTCTACAGCAATGAATTGATCACCATTGATTTGCCGAATGTGTCATGTCATCAGGCATCCGTCCATCCAAGCTTCTTTCCCAATTGATTGCTCTCGAAGCAGGCAGGAATCCCCAGCCGCAAAGCTACTACTTACCCATTCAGCTTAGCCGTGTCTCGCAGCGACATCAGCCAACGGACACGAGCGCTGATAAGTGACAAGCAAGAACGGAAAGAAGGCGGCTTTTGAGCTGGGGGGAGCACGATTGGAAGGAGCGCCTTGGGTCAGGCTACACAACTCTGCGGATGGGGGCTTGGCAAGGGAGAGGGAAGGCAGGAGGCACAGGCAAGGGGTGTGTGAAGAAGGCACAGCACAGCACAGCACAGCAACAGCACAGCACAGTACAATATCTTGAGGTCAGTTCCTACATCAAAAGCATCGTTGTTTCAGACGCGCGCCAGCTTGAGATCAATTGCTTTTTGATTTGCTCAAGAATCCTCCTGGTGCATGAAATCGTAAAGTAAAAACAACCAAAAATTTAGAAATCGCTGCTTGCATCTTTTTTTGTCTGCGAGGTACATACCCCCGGCGCATCTCCCGCCCGGTACCTTTTTTGGCCCAACGTGCTAATGTACTGTTCTGGGTACTGCATAAATGCCTTGCAACAACGTGGGTGCTAAAGTACCTGCCCGGAAAAAGTTGCATCATCGCATGGCGACTTTGCCTAAAGTACCTGCTAGTACAAACGCGGCGATACGGTACTTGCCGCTTGTGCACGCTCACGTACCTGCCGCACACAAAGTCCTACTGTAGAGTACAGCCTCATGATTCCATAGGTCAGGCACTGACTTTTTGGCTTTCAATATGCTTCATCCACAATCCAATCCAATTGACTAATTGATGCCCAGAAATCATTGAACTGCATTGCAAATTCCCCATTGACATCAATGCAATGCAATGCTCGTAACTTGCAACGCTGCTTGTTCGAGGCCGGTTACAAACTCCGCAGTACCTCGCAGGAAACGGATGGAGATGGACATGTACGGAGAGTTTCATTCACTTCAACGCACGCACTTTCACAACAAGTTGCTCGCTCCCTCACTACGCTCACCCTCCCCCCCTTTTCGCGGCTCTCTTGCGGCCAGTCATGTGCGGCCTTGGGGCGCGGTCATCAGGCACACCGATCAGGCAAAAGGTGTGGCCGAATGATTTGATTTTCCGGCAGCTCCCCAACTTTGCTGATAGCGCTCTGTAGCGCTGTGTAGTGCCCTGTAGTCTGTATAGTAGCATCTGGTGGTTTGTAATTATTCCATTCAACAAAATTACTCTGTATGAAGAGCGGCATCTACACTGTGGATAACAAATGAAAACAAACAATTATCTACATGTACTTATGCCTCATTTTTTGGTTGTTTCTTTGTCTTCAGGCAAATTGGCCCTGCAAGGTGGGCTACACAGAACAGATAGATTGATTGCCAAGGGCCTGTTCTCTTTGGGGGAGGGTGGCCGGAAAGGAGGTGCCTGAGCCAGCAGCCCATCCCTGCCTCACCGCATCACAAACGACAGACCAGCCCTAAACTTTTGGTTTCAAATGGAACGGAAGAGAAAAAAATTAGACAAGAAAAAAAATAACAAAAAGCGGAGAGGAGAGGGTCAATTGACGTATGCGCATAATCATTTCCCGCTGCAATGGCGGTGGGGGATATCCTAAACTGCGCCGGACTGGTGGTTCTTTTTTGCTTCGTTTCTTCTCTTACAAGTTCCGGGCCGGATCCTAAACATGCATCAATTGGTGGGTGGGATGCCAGTAAAGCTGGCGGCTAGAGCGTCGCGAGACAGAAAGCAAAGGAAAGGCGAAGAAACAGAAAAATGGCATGAGGGGAAATTGGATTGGACAGTGGCCAGGATCAAGTTACGAGTAATTGCCCGAAAATGGGACAAGCACCAGCATAGAGGCAAACTATTAATCATAGCATCAAGCAAGGCATAGAAACAGGCGGCGTGTAAATCAAGCCCAATGCTACTGCAAAGTGAGGTGATTCGGTTCGTCTGAGGGACTTCAGCGTCGTAGCAGCGAGATGGCATGGGACAAGCCTTGGGTCACGAAGCATCTGTCAAAAGACGTCAATTGCATCAGTAGCACCACCCCAAGATGATGAAAAAACGGGCGGTTGACTGACTAGACGGACGGTGATGGGATGATTGATAATGGGTGGGCGCAAAAAAGAACGACCATGGAGGGGCATCTTTTGGCGATAAAAAAGAGACAGAGCAAGACGGAAAGGAGGGGCAATTGGTTTATCACCCCTCATCTCCATCGATAAGGGCCCTCGGCGTACGAGTAGCAAAAAGCGTTCGGTCCATCTGGGCCCGGTTGGTAGGATTGGAACGAGAAAGAGGGGAATGGGATTCGAGAACGTGGAACTTGCTTGTGCCCTGGCAGTCTTCGGGTAATTGACCGCGGAGATTAACATGGCGAGAGGAAGCAAGACGTCAGAACGGAACGCAAAAAGAAGAAAAGATAAATTCAAAAAAGCACTCATGCAGGGCTTGCATCTTCGCGCGGTCAATGCAAGCAGCAGACGACATGTACGACATCTCTGGCGGCAGTGGCGCGATAAGGATTCAACTCGACTCAGCTCTGGTCTGGCAGCGATTTCCTAGCAGAGCAACTAGCACCAAGGCGACCGACGGGTGATGAACAGGTGGGCAGTCGGTGGGGTGACTGAAATGGATGGTGATTGAGGATTGAGGGGGGAAGGGGGGGAGTGTCTGTTGCAAGTCCGCAACGAAAGCAACAAGTACCGCAAGACGACGACGACTACAAGACGACGATGAACTTGTGCCCAGGTTCCCAAGAAGACAAGGGAGCAGGGCTGCCCCCAGTTGGGACTGACTTGACTCTGACTGACCGTGACAAACCGTTACAAAACAGCCCTGACCCGCGCCGGACTCGAGAGTCTCGAGGAGCCACCCCCATATCTATCGGGATGGATCCATCCAAGTGCCCATCCATTTGCATATCTCGGTCAGTTCAGGTGCCTGATGCCCAATGGCCCGGACTACCTATTCTGGGCAGCAGCTAGTGAGGCAGCCCAATCGCAAGAGGCATGTCGTCGTGTTCGAAACGGCCATCCATTGTTGGCGCCGTGGAGCCCCTCCTCACATGCTACCCGTAGCCGTACTGTGCTTTCTTTCTCTTCTTGCGGTTGCGTAGGTGTGCTTTTGGCTTGGTTTCGCGTTGCCTTGGCGTGGACTAGTAGGATCTCGCTCCGTGAGGCTTGATGGAAACGACTGGCTGGGGATGCTTCTTTGTTAGTTGTCACTGTTTATGCGCGGGGGAGAAACGACGAAAACGCAAGAGAAAAACAGGAACAGGATTGGATGGAGATGATGCTGATGCTGATGCTGATTGATGGCAACGAAGAAGAGCAAAAGAACAAGGAAACATGACCGCCCTTGTGTCTTGTTGGCGCAGACCTACTGGTCCATCGCCATCCCTCCCAATTGTCGTCTCTGCGCGCGCTGTCAGATCAGAGCGGCCCAATCTCCAAGCGAAAGAGCCCGGCCGTCTTATCCCATCCGACCTCGGTGACAT
Organism: Trichoderma atrobrunneum; assembly: GCA_003439915.1. Lineage (NCBI taxonomy): Eukaryota > Fungi > Ascomycota > Sordariomycetes > Hypocreales > Hypocreaceae > Trichoderma > Trichoderma atrobrunneum. The sequence goes on along the minus strand of PNRQ01000032.1, from coordinate 101,875 downwards.
GGAGGAGCCCTTTGTTGCCGCATACCGTGGGCTCATACTGTCCTGTAGATACCTGTGCGATACAAAGCACAAAGGACCAGCAGTTGGCCCCCCTGTATCCTATCGGAGGAGGCCACTCGGTATCTGCCTGCAGAAAGAGACGCAACGCGCATACTCGTACAGCAACAGGCACAAGCTGAAGAAGGGCAACATTGGAACAATTGGCCAGTAGCAGCGCGACGGCACACGCCCAATCCATTGGCCAATGGGTTGCGCCTCGGCATCCACACCGTAACTCGCGTGACTTTGTCCACCTGAGCTCTGCTTCCCCCCCTTTAGTTTTGTCTTGTCTCGCTTTTTTAACTTGATGCTGCTGCTATTTCGATATCAAAACACCCTCCATCATGTAGTAGTAGCACAAGTAGTGCTTGTGGAATGGGGATGGGCGGATGTGATATGCGATAGATAGAAAAAGGCAGCCGGAATCAACAACATGAATCAGAATCAAATCGAGGGACTTACAGTAGCGTAGCTAGTGAGCTAGTGAACAGAGCAATTGGGAGCAACAGACAGGCAAACAGGGGGGGCGTGTGATGTGAGCTGCAATTCAAGAGCATCTGGATCTGAGAAGCGTAAACAGCGTGCATGATACCGCCGGCCACTCACGCAGGACCAGCTAGTGGCACAGGCTAGTCGTGCTGCTACGCCTCCTTTCAGTAATACTGTCCACCAGAGAGTGAGTCACAAGATGGGGCTGACGAGGCATCTTAGTCTTAGCATGACGGCCACTAAAGGGGAGCCGAAGCTGCGGATTGCCTCTATCCTCGTCCCGGCTTAGTCCTTGAAGCTGTTTTCTCTTCAAGGCAGCCGTTCTATCGATAAGCTGACCCGATTCCTCTGCTCTCTCCAGTTTTTCAAAAAAGAGAGCGACTACGTCACGTCAGTCTTTGCGCAGGCATCAATCATTCTGACGGCGGACAAGTTGAGATGCTCGGCTGCCTTGGGAGGCTTTCTCTTTTCTTTTTTCTGCTTTTCCTCTTTCTTCTTTATTGAACTTCGACTAACTCCTCGCCTAGCTGCGGCTGATTCAGGAGGAATTTCAGCCCTGTGCGGCTGGAATGCCTATGTCGCGGATTCGTCACCTACATTGGCGCAATTCCAGAATTTCGAAGCGTTCCTCTACTTTTTTTTTACCTCTCGCGCGCCGCTGCCATGTGAAAAAGGAAGGGACAGGTCCCAAGCCAAGACGTACGTCAACGTCATCACAAGCGGATGCCTCTCAAGCCTCTTGGGCGGGCGGTTCAAGTCAACTTCTTAGTCCGGGCCCAGTCGGGTCTGATTTGAGTGTGGGGGAGCAAAAAGGTGCGTTAGGGAGGGGGCGTGTCGTTAAGCTGAATGTTGCGACAGATGACAGCGAGACTCGCCGACCAAAGTACTGTCAAGTTCCCCCTTCGTAAATGGCAAATGGATGGGGTGAGTGTCACAAGGGGAGAGTCGAGTTACAAGGCGAAGCGGTATTGCTGCCGATAAGAGAATTGGAAGAGAGAGAAGGGGGGAAATCAAATCCGACTGATTCCATCCATCAATTGGCTTTTGCCCCTCCAGGAATTGAATTGGGATTGAGGATTGGGAGTGGGCTGGTTTGGAATGGAAATGGATTGGCACGGATTGGATTGGGTTCGGATCGGATTTGTCGCGGCTCAGCCATGATTATTCCTGTCCATCAGCTTCGTCATCGTCTCTCGTCAGTCTGACTCTCGCTTGACAGATCAGATCAGCCCGCTTGGGGCTGGTATGATGTTTGATTAGATTTTGATTGATTCCATTTGATAGTAACAGAAGCACCGCGCGGTTCGTTCGCACATCAAAGGAGCAAAGGGGGACGATCCGGCCTGACCGGATCTGCCATTGAGCCCTTTTCATCTCCCTGTTCTGTTCCTCGCATCAAATACCGTGCTGCTGCGTCGTACTTGTACGGATTCGACAATTTGATCACCACTCTCCAAGCTCCCGGGAGGCTTGATTGATCAGCAACCACGGGGGGGCTTCAGGCTTCTTGGAAGCCAAACCAGACAACATCCCTCCATCCCTCCCCCAGCCGGCTCGTCCAAGCTTGCAAGCCCTCTCCGCTAGTGCCCTCAAGGGCCATGCCGCCCATGACACTATTATCCCGCGACAGCCCGCCGCATGACACCCCAAAAGAATCAAAATGGGGGGCGTGGGAAGAACAAGACACACACAGACACACAGAGAGAGACAGAAGAGAGAGATGGAGCGAGCGAAATTCCCCAAGATGCTGTCGCACTGCAGAAAGCAAAAACCCACACCTATCGCACCAACATGGTGAGGGAAGCGCCCGCCCGATTGGATTCTCTCATCCCCCCTTGGGCACGCCAATACGGGCCGCTTGCGCGCGAAAGTCATTCCCGCCCTCCGCTTCTGTCTGCCAGATTTGCTGCTCCTGCTCCACGCGAAGCTTATCTATCGCAAGCACACAGAAGAAAAGAGGGCTGCCAGGATGCGACATCGTGACAATGCCGGGTGATGGAGCTGATCAGGTCACGGGCACGCTGTTTTGGAGCCATCGCGGGGGTTCTCGAGCTTCTGGGTTGCAGTCTTGAGCCATTGTGCGTGAGACATGCTGCGTCATTGATTCGACCATCTCGTTCTCTCGTTTCGGCTCCGAGATGCCATGATGCCAGATTTTCGATCGCAATTGGCACATGGCCATGGTCTGCGGACCAGAATCTCCCAATCTTTCCCTCCATGCCTCCCTCCCCCCACGGAATTCTCTCGGCCTTATGGGATTAAATCCCCGCGCGCCTCTGCAAGTCGGTCGTGCTCCCGCTTCTCAAATCTCTTGTTGCCGTGCTCCCCCTTCTTCCTCTTTTCGCCCGGACAAGGGGATACGAGCGCCATGCAACTTTTGCATAGCCGCCGTATGCAACAGGGAAGCCCATGTGGCTGGAGGGGCCTTTGAAGGCAAGCCAGGCTGGGGCGCAGATCAAACGTGCTGCTCGACTCGCATTAATTAAGGCACAGATCTAGGGTGTATTCTTTCGGAATAGGCATAAGATGGGCGGGAGTAACGGAGTCCTTCATCCAATAAGGACGTTGCGATGCTCTGCTGTATTCATCTCTGCCAAGAAGAGTCGTGGTTTCTTTTGTGTTTCGTGATCGTAGAGCTGACTGCCTGCTAAGAATGCGGGAGATAATAAATGACAGCAAGCTTGGCGATGCGGTAGGAACAACTCACCAAGATGTGCCGTAGCATTGGTATGATTTCCTATTGTCAGCCACATTTAATCCTCACTAGGGCAGTTCATCAAGACCACAGCAACAACCAAAGAAACAACCAGTTTGATCAAAGGTAAAGCAACAAGGGCAATAGTGGCCACTTTTATTGAACTAAACTCCGTTATGTTCATGATCCCGATCCATTGATATTCGCATGGTAATTCACCAGCCATAAAATCCTTTGGCGTTCATTTACTGTTCCCAGATTCCCATAGAGCGCAAAGGCCCCTCTTCACCCTGCCTCAGCTTGGCTTACATCTCACACTCGTTCAGAATAGCCATAGCGGCACAATCCGCACCACTGCCGTTCTGCTTGCAAATTCTCTTGACAGCGACGGCATTTCTCTTGATGGTCGCGGCCTCATCGCCAATCAAGACATTAAGAAGCTCACGAGAGAGCTCTTCGGCAGTCCATCGAGGCTTAGAGGTGGGATTGCCACAGCGGCCGACACCGAGACGTTCCACGCGTTGGGCATAGTCGTAGCAAACTCCCCAGACAGGAAGGACAACCTGCGGGACGCCGGTCCTGTAAACATCATTGGTTAGTTGAATTCGTCCAGATAGAGGGAGGGAATATAGTGGGCGAGATGTGGGAGGATGCTTCCAAAGCGAGAGATTAAACTTACACAATAGCCTCGTTGAACGAGTTGGCTCCGCCGTGATGGACTGAACAGACAACGTTGCCGGTGCGAAGGATAGATACAGGCTCAGGTTGGATCCAATCCACAATGCGGACGCGATCATGAGCAAATTCCTGACGCAGGATCTTGGCGATGCTGCAGGTCGGTTCATAGACAGAGTATCGACCCTTCTTTTTGAGCTTCCAGAGGACCTGGAGACGGCCTTTTTCAGCCTGACGATTGAAAGTGTCGATTACCATCTTCAAGGCCTTGGCAATCTCGATAGCCTGATCCACGGGGACTTTGACGACGGCTCCCATGTTGACGTAGATGGTTCGACCATGGGCAAGCCATTCAGCAAGCTTGGCATCTGTCTCCTCAAGGGGTTGGCAGCGACGAATGATTGGGCCGCAAGGAACGACGTGGGAAGGAACCACGAGGGGGAAGTCCAGCTCTGGAAGGGAGCTGACCAAGATCTTGACGCCCTCGGGGCGATTCTTGAGAAGATCAAGGGGTCCGCGCAGGATGGTATGGGCAGTCAGGTACGACTGCACCTCCTTTCGCTGCGGGTCATTCTTAATGGCCTTTGCAGTGTACAGAGAGAAGTGCACGTTGAGAGGAACCTTGCTCCATGGCACGGGGTACTCAAACTGCGAAAAGAGGCTGGATCGTTGCGTTAGTCAAAGGCAATAAAAAGAGGAGAAGAACAAGAAGATTAAGAGGCTGGCGACGAAGAGGGTAGTGATGAAGAAGGTAGGGATGGAGAAGGTAGGGATGGAGAAGGTAGGGGTGGAGAAGGTAGAGATGGAGAAGGTAGAGATGAAGAGGATGGGAGGAAGAGGATGGAGAGGAAGAGGATGGAGAGGAAGAGGATGGAGAGGAAGAGGATGGAGGGGAAGAAGGCAGAGAGGAAGAAGGTGCTTTCAAGCTAGGACTTACGCAGGAAACTTCCAGTGGCCAGCCTTGCGAGGCTGCTCAGAGGCCGCAAAATCCTTGATCGAGTTGGGCCCAAGGCACACAAACTTGACCTCCAAATGGTAGCAGGCAGTCAAGCCCGCCGACATGAGGCTGTCGACGACGACCAGGTCAGGATTCAAGTTCCTGATGATGTCCACGATGGAAGTGAAGACGTCAACCATCTGGCGTCCGGTGTAGGGCATGATCTGGGATGCATAGGCACGGATGGCGCGCCTGGTTTTTCTAAATCCAGGTGGGCCAGCGAACGGCTCAGAGATGCTGCCCTCATCCTGGGTACGATTGAGGAGTTCCTCGATGGCTTGGTACATGGAGATGCCGTTGATTTGGTGATAGATGACGCCAACAGGGAGGGTTTCCTCTTCAAGGCCAGAGAAGGTGGCGAGATGAAGATCCAAGCTAGGATCAGTCTCGAGGAGAGACTGCGCCGTGGCAAGGAAGAGATCGAGCTCGCCACACTCGACGTTGGTGATGAGCAGAATACGTCTGCGAATGAAAGGGGCCATCGTGAAGATCTTGACGCAGAATAGCCTGCTTCGTTGGGTTGGATGGTTTGGAGAAGAAGAGGGTTGGCAGAATAGAGGTTGGGTGGAAGTGGCAGGAAGGGAAAAGATTTCCATCTTCCAGTTGTTGTGGCTCGACGTGGTGAATTGATAGCAGCTCTACAGGTGCTTGGCACCTGGCCAGCCCTCCTCACTTCGCTTTCACTTTCGTCTTGCACTCGAACAGGTAGCCATAGACGAGTGCAGGCAGAGATGATTCCCCTTCCTCTTGGACTCTCTTTGAATGTTTCCGTCTAAAGAAAAAAAAAAAGTGTTATACTCTTCCAATCTCCCGGATTTGCATTGTCTCAGTCTCTATTTTTGTCTCAAATTGTTGATCGCTTTGACCCCTGACTTGGTCGGCATCCTCTCCTCGTCCTCCTTCCTATCTCCCAAACACAAGGTCAAGACGAAAGCAATTAAATACCTACAGATTTACAAATGCGATAACAATTGTCGAATATCATTGTGCATTAAAGCATTCATCTGGCTGAAAGCACCCATCACTGATGTTTCCACGTGGGTGCATCCCTTGAGATGACCTCGAATACTGAGGGTGCCGTTTCCGGACCAAAGGGATCAAAAGGCCACTACACTTCCAAATCACGCCAAAAAGATGTTTTCTCACGATGTTATCAACCAGAAACGGGCAAAGCAGCCGCCGAATTTGCTGCTTTCTCTTCAAAGTTCTTTGTCCCTCTGGAGAACGCGGGAAGAGCCGTGCCACATTGTGACATTGGAGCTGCATTGTGTAAGCTATCCCGCTTCATAATCACATTAAACGCCCAAATCAAGCCTTGTTCACATGCATAGAATTTCAACTAAAGACTAAATGCTGCAGCTTGATCAAAGGTCCTCTCAATCGTCTCTGCCAATTCCTTCACCGTCAGCTCGTCCCTAGGAACCGTGTGCCCCTTGCCATGGTCAAACAAAATCGCCATGTCCTCATCGCACATTCCATAAAGCGCAATTGCTCCATGGATGTATGGATCGTTACAGCCTACGATATGACACGTCGGTATGTCAATCATTTCGTCGTGTTCATCTGCAAGCAGCGTTTGAACACGCCCATCGACGATGCGGACGGGAGGCCAGCCCGCAAAGAAGAGGGCACACTTATGCCTAGTCAGTAAACCTTGATGAATAACTCGGGTCGAAAAACAAGCAAAGAAAGTAATGGTATCGAACCTTGATGCGTCGAGGACGGCCTTGCTCCCTAAAAAGACGCTGTTCTTCAAGAATCAGTGTGGCTGCCACTGTAGCGCCTTCCGAGTATCCAAGGATTCCCTAGTATTAAGCCACATCAGCTGTGGTGTTGCGTATCATGGAGACTGCAAAAACTTACATCAATCTCCGGGTCCTCATCCAGAAGCTGCAGCAGTCGATCCAAGGCCCTTGTCACTGCTGGGGTCGTAAACTGCTCCTTATCCGCAATCAGCTTTCGCATCGTCTCTTCGGGAGATTCTCCTTGGGGAAGATCCCTGATCCTGACAATTATCTTCTCTAGCTCGCTCGTGCCATCAACATCCATGAATCGGTATAGAGGTGGAGCGCCAAAGTAGTCGTCAAAGCCCGCTGGGGGGGTTGCCTCGGTGAAGCCATTGATCCATTTGAACTCTACACCAGTTCGTTGCGCAGCGTCGGTGAAGATGCCGAGCTGAACTTTGAAGGTCTGAGCCACAAAGGATTAGTACACGTAAGAATGAAAGGACATGAGTTTGTAACTACATCTTCAACTTACAGAAGCACTGCCAAAGGCACCGTGGAGGCAGAGGACCTTCATGGTGCAGAGATATGATATGTGATACCGACCCGACTTATTCCAAGCAAACTTCCCAGTAAAATGGAGTGAATCAGGATATTCTTCCCACGGAATTTATTTCGCTCTGTGTAGCTAGTTCTTTTCCTGGCCTCGGGAACATGTGGAACATATCAATGTCCAAATTTAACTCGGCCTACCTTGATAACCTCCATCCCTCCATTCCGCATAGGAGACGAAACCGGGGCAGCACAAAGCGGGAGCGGAGACATTGCGTCCAGACTGAGACAGTCCCGCACAGGCATATCGCTTTCAACCCAAGATTGACGGATTTGATCACCCGCGCCATGATTTATACATTGGGCGCTGCACACTGTCTTTTTGAACGATATTTGCGTCCAACCTTTGGATGCAATACCACATGAGGAGCAAGAAGACATCGAAGTATAAAGGCCGATAAGCAAGACATGAATCCGTAACAGATGGGAAAGATATCAGCTCATTGTGGCAATACTGTCAATAACCCATCGCGAAGCCACAGATTGAAGCCGTCGAATAAGATTGTTACACGACCTGACGCGGCCAGGCGCTCAACCTGAACCCGTATTTCCTAAAGAGATGACACGTCTGGCTACAGTATATGCCGAGCTTTACCGGCTTACACAAAGCTGGAAGCTATCATTTTGATATCTCCTTTTTTTCTCCTTCCTCAAGGGCTAACCCTGTTCTTGGCGAGATGTCTCGGTATTGTCGTTTTCCGGAGTATAATTGCCGAAGTGGGTAGGCAGCGACAGGCCAGGTTGGTGTTCTTCCCTTCGATAACGCTCGATGGTTCAAAGACATTTGTCGCAAATTGATAGACATGGTTCCTCTTATTCCCCGCTTTTAAGCTGATAAGGGATGATAAAATGACTGCTCAGTCCTGATAATAAGTTAGAACATTGACGGTGCTTGCGAGTGATATTGGGTGCCTAGTCACATCGACCGAGAATCTGTCTCTCATATGTAGCCGCAATTTCTCTGGTGGTTGCACTGCATCTAACGTCGTAGTACTTGGTTAAAGAGAAATGAGGCGCGCAATTTTCGACGTTTTCATACTCGTTATCTTGCATGTGCCAACAGCAATCATGCATGTCGATTGTCTGATCCTCCGTGAATATACGGAGTAGTTCCTAGGATTGATGAACCGAACAAGCTTTACGCCCTGTCACTCTGACGCCCTTATTCGTTCAATATGTTTCAAAATACGGCCCAGTAGCGGCACAATATGGTTGTTTTATCCACGGGTGGTTGGGCCGAGGACATCTGGTGACTTGATGCATGCAGCAAATCAGGGTCCAACCGGGAGAAATCTCTGAGACATCCCGCACACGGACTTGATGAACTCCGTATCTTCTGCTTTTTTCTCTCTTTCATTGGCACAACAACAAAAAGGACTGTATTCTCGCGAATGTGGCTTTATGACAAGTCCAACAACACGGCATGCTTGTGCTACCGACTGAGTGGTTTGGATGGTCAGTGGCGCCCTGCCTCGAGGCCGCAAACTGTTCATTTCTGATAAGCCACGCAAGTTCTTGCTGATGTTCACGGAAATTAAGACCCTGCCGTCATGAAAGTGGTGTCAAGAGTCCCTCTTTTGGCTTTCCAATGTCTCTTCTTTGGTTACGTTGGGAGACCTCTCTGCCAAGCCGTAATTTGAGCTCAAAGTCGACTCCGTAGAGTGATATCAAGATGGAGCCCGGTATTAAACCAACCCCTTCGCACATCAGTTGCTTTCACTTCTTTCTCCTCTCTTCCTGGACTTTGTGAGATGTAGGGAGTAAGGTTACCACACAAACCTGTTCCTTCATATTCTCGGCATTTTAAATAGAGGACACTCTTACACATCATGTCGTCCTCAAATCAAGACATGGATCGGGAGCGCCCGATGCCCATCGCCATAGTCGGCATGTCTTGCCGTCTGTCAGGTGGCATCTCAACACTTGACGACTTCTGGACCATGCTATCGCGTTCGCGTGATGGCTGGCGGCCTATTCCTGAAGAGAGGTTCACCCCCAAGGCATACTACCACCCGGATCCCCATAAGAAAGGAAGCTTCAATAACAAGGGTGGATACTTTATGAGTGGCGATTTGTCGAACTTTGACGCGCCTTTTTTCCATATAACAAAACAAGAGGCTGAGGCAATGGGTATGGATATCCCCTTTCCCTATGTAGTAGCAACACCTGGTTGCATATGTAGATATCCAAATGCTCACGCTTGCTTGTAGATCCTCAACAGAGACATCTTTTAGAATGCACGTATGAAGCCCTAGAGAACGCTGGGATCCCTAAGAATACCATTTCTGGTAGTAATATGGGAGTCTTCATTGGCGGCGCCTCCTCAGATTATCGGCTTGGCACGTTGAAAGAACTTGATCAAGTACCCATGTATGATGCCACTGGCAATCATCAGTCCATCCAGGCTGGCCGCATCTCTTATTACTTTAACTTGCACGGCCCTTCCTTTTCAGCAGACACGGCCTGTTCATCTGGTCTGTATGCACTGCATTTGGCAGTGCAGAGCATCCGGTCAGGAGAGTCGGACTCGGCTATTGTCGCAGCATCCAACTTGCATCTGCAGCCTCACGATATGATTTCCATGTCATTACTAGGGTTAGTAAAAATATGTCATCAAATATGCGAGTGACTGTTAACACATCGCAGACTCTTCAATGAACATGGCAAGACTTTTGCTTTTGATCACAGAGCAAAATCTGGCTTTGCTCGAGGCGAGGGCACAGGCTGCCTTATTCTGAAGCCTCTCCACCAAGCGCTCAAGGATAAAGACAAAATACGCTCCGTCATTATAAACACCGGTACAAACCAAGACGGCAAAACCTCAGGATTGACGAATCCTAGCGGTGAGGCGCAGGAGCGTTTGATACGGGAAGTATATGCCAGAGCCGGCATCTCCCCTGAAGACACTGGCTACGTTGAAGCCCATGGAACCGGCACGAGAGCCGGCGATCCAATTGAAGCTAATTCCATATATCGCGTGTTCGGAGCGGGCCGTACAAAGCGCACGCCACTGTATATGGGCTCTGTTAAATCCAATGTCGGCCACTTGGAAAATGCAAGTGGGATTATATCCGTCATCAAAGCGTCAATGATGCTCGAAAAGGGCTTCATTCTTCCCAACGCCAATTTCGAAAAGGCCAATGAGGCGATTCCTCTCGATGAATGGAACATCAAAGTTCCAACTAGTATACGACCGTGGCCTCGACACAAGCGCTACATCAGCGTCAACAGCTTCGGTTTCGGAGGCTCCAATGCGCATGTAGTGATGGAGAAGGTTCCGTTCTCGCTTTTTGACTCTCCTTATGACACCCAGAACGTTATCCCAAGGTTATTCGTCCTATCCGCTCATGATGAGGGTGCCGCCAAACGAGTGGTTGAAAAGCTTGGTATCTACATTGAGCAGCATCCAGAGGTCTTTCGGAAGCGATTGGGTAGAGACATGGCTTATACACTTGGTGAGAGGAGGACACATCTGCAATGGCGCATCGCGATTACAGCATCATCATGCAGTGAGCTTGCTAATGCGCTCAATGGCGTCGGTGCCACTCCTACGGTAGTTTCGAAAGAGCCAAAAGTGGCATTCGTGTATACCGGACAGGGAGCGCAATGGACAGGAATGGGTAAGGAGCTAATGGAGAGCCATCCGATATTTGCCAATACCATCAGCACATGCAGTGACTACCTGCAGGAGATTGGTGCCGAATTCTCTCTTTTAGATGAGCTAGCCAAGGGAAAAGGAGAATCGCTGGTCAACGAGGCACACATCTCGCAACCAGCATGCACAGCGATCCAGCTCGGCCTCACAAAGCTCTTGGAGTCCTGGGGAATCACGCCGTCGGCAGTTATTGGTCATTCCAGTGGGGAAATTGGAGCTGCTTTTGCAGCTGGTGCTATAAGTCTTGAGGACGCCATGTCTGTGGCTTACTGGCGCGGGAAAGTTTCCTCAGAAATGAGACTTAAACATCCAAATCTTCGAGGTGCCATGTTGGCTGTCGGCGCCGGAGCCGAGGAGGTTAAGAGTATCATCAAGACTCAAGGGCTGCAAAACATCACCGTTGCCTGTGAGAACTCTCCAAATTCCATTACTGCCTCTGGAGACGAAGAAGATGTCGACAAGCTTGCTGCAGAATTGGAGAGCCGAAGCACTTTTAACCGCAAGCTGCGGGTGACAGTGGCATATCACTCAGCTCATATGCAACTGGTCGCGGACGATTACAAGACCGCAATCAAGTACATCGCAGAGAAAGATACCTCCGGTGTCGAGTTTTATTCGTCTTTACTAGGCAGTAAACTCAACTCCACGACATCTCTTGGGCCGTCATATTGGGTTGACAACCTTACCCAGCCTGTGCTCTTCTCTCCAGCTCTCAAAGAGCTTTATCAGGGAGGAAAGCCAGATGTCATTATCGAAGTTGGTCCTCATGCTGCTCTAGAGGGCCCAATCAAGCAGATTTTGAAGAATATCAGCCCTCAAGCTGCAATGGGAGTGAAATATTTGCCGTGCCTCATTCGCAATCAGCATGCGACCTCCACGCTTTTGGATTGCGCGGGTAGCCTGTTTGTCAAAGGCCACCCCATTAATTTTAGGAAGATCAACCATCCTGACGAACTTATTCGATTACCTGCTGTCGTTTCAGACTTTTATCCATATCCTTGGACGGAACATAAGTACTGGTTTGAGCCTCGTTCATCCAAGCAGTTGCGTCAGAAACCGTTTAGGCGCCATGATCTCTTGGGTCTACTAGAAGATTCATATTGCGATATTGAGCCAAAATGGAAAACCGTCATTTCAACAGATGATGTTCCATGGCTCAAGGATCATCGAATGCAGACTTTAGCCACGTTCCCCCTAGCAGGTTACATCTGTATGGCCGTAGAGGCAGCGTCGCAACGCGCACAGTTGCGAGGTATTCCGGCTGAGCAAATCGATGGTTTCCGTCTTCGAGAAATTCAAGTCTCCAAGGCTCTCATACTTGACGACGGTGCTCCATATGAGATGGTATTCTCTCTGAAGCCTTATGCTGAGGGTACAAGATCCAACTCTAGTGACTGGGATGAATTCCGTATCTCTTCCTGGACCTCAGCCAGAGGGTGGTTAGAGCATTGTAGTGGCCTCGTTGGTATCAAAAAGGCTACTTCAGTCAATCCAGTCTGTGGTGGATTACTGCACGCAGCTTCTATTCGTCGCCAGCAAATTCAGGGCATGAACTGCCATCAACTCCCCATGGATGCCTTTTATTCCGAACTTGAGTCTCGAGGAGCGGGATATAGCAGAGCCTTTAGAATCTCGCCGGATGCCGCTATGAAAACTCACGGACAGTATTCTACTGCTTCATTGACTGTGCCTGATACAGCAACTATAATGCCGGCATCTTTTGAGTCACCATCAATTGCGCCTGCAGCATTTGTGGATTTGTTGTTTCAACTGACCTTTCCAATACTTGGCGCGGGTAGTGGCGAGATGCCTTCTCTCTTCATGCCGTCCGCCGTGAAAGAAATGGAAATAAGCAGCAAATTGCCTAACAATCCTGGCGACCGGGTGCAAGTTGTCGCTCATGGGCGTCCAGACTTTACAGCTCCTGGGCCCGTCGACTTTTTCATCGATATGTGGTATAAGGATGATGTTGAGCCTGTGACAAAGATCAGTGGCTTTAAAATGACGCCAGTGAATGGCGACATTGATGAGGGTGCAAGCCCACGATCCATCTGTTATAAGGTACAATGGGAATCTCTTGACGGAGTCAATGAGATGTCGGCAATCAGCAACGGGCAGAACGGACATGCCAATGAAGAAAGCGGACAAGCCAATGGGGAAAACGGACATGCCAATGGGGAAAACGGACATGCCAATGGGGGAAACGGTGCAAAGGACCATATAAATGGGCATCATGATTCCCCCGAAAAGACTTCCGAAAAGGTGAACGGCAATGGTGTGACAGGCAACGGCAATGCAACCAACGGCAATACGACCAACGGCGTGGTTGCAGCATTCAGTCATAATGGCAGCGTAAGTGATGCCGACTTCGTTCTAATCTCTCATCATGACAAGAGTGATCCACTAGTAGGAGCTCTTCTAGACCTCCTTGGGCTGCGTACAGCGAAACAGCCACAGATTGTTGATTTTTCCGACGTCATGCCCGAGTCCAGTTCTTGTTACATCTGCTTGACTGAAATAGACAAGCCACTGTTAGCCAATATGACTACGGAGATATTCGAAAAGACGCAGGATCTTCTCACTACCTGTCAGTCTATGCTTTGGGTAACCTGTGGAGCGTATAGATTTGCAGAACATCCGGAGGGCAACATTTCGCAAGGGCTCCTACGCACAGTTCGCTCTGAAGCAAACAAGGCTGTAGCCTCTCTTGATTTGGATCCCCATTCGAAGCTTGATGTGCGAGATACAGCTGAGCTCATACTTCGTGCCGTTAAGGTTTCTACTGCGATGCCCGAAGATGATACTCCTGTAGACTATGAATTTGCCGAAGAAGGTGGCAAGCTCGTGGTTCCCCGTGTGGTCAAGCAAGATGACATGAATCTTGCCATCTTTCATGACACAGAGGCTTCAGCCGCGCCGCCCTACTTGCAGCCGTTTGAACAATCCGGACGACGACTCACAGTTGCCGTTGGCACTTATGGCGCCCTCGACTCTCTTTACTGGAAAGATGAACACGACACACCCCTGGGTGCACACGAGGTTGAGATCAAAGTAGCATGCACAGGCATGAACTTCAAGGACGTAGTTATCGCAATGGGCCAGGTGGCTAGTCCATACCTCGGTGTCGAATGCAGCGGCACGATATCTCGCATCGGCTCGAGTGTTGGTTCTCTAAAAGTTGGCGATCGTGTCTGTGCCATGTCTCTGGGCGCCTACAGCATATACTCTCGATGTCTTGCGTCCAGCGCCGCTACTATCCCTGATGATATGAGTTTCGAAGTTGCAGCATCAATTCCTGTTGTATACTGCACGGCCTACTACGGCATCATAGACCTTGCTCGGCTAGAGTATGGCGAGAAGATACTAATTCATGCCGCAACTGGTGGTGTTGGACAAGCAGCCATCCAGCTGGCGCAGATGGTTGGCGCAGAAATTTATGCCACCGTTGGGAGTGCAGATAAGAAAAAGCTCCTCATGGATACTTATGGCATCCCTGAAAGCCGCATCTTTTACAGTCGAGACGTTTCGTTTGGCCCAGCCGTGCGTGAGGCTACTGGTGGTCAGGGGGTTGACGTTGTGATCAATTCGCTTGCAGGAGATCTTCTTCGCGAGACATGGGAATGCCTTGCACCGTTTGGGCGCTTCATTGAGCTCGGGAAGCGGGATATCACAAAGAACACAAGACTCGAGATGGCCAAGCTTGAGTACAACTGTACGTTCAGCTCGGTTGATTTGACCCTTGTTGCGGCAGAGCGGCCCAAAATCATGGAACGCACGTTTGCATCCGTCATGCGTCTCCTGGGAAACAAGACGGTCAATCCCATCGGACCCATCACATGCGTCAACATCCAAGATGTCGAAGGAGCGCTTCGCAAACTGCAAAGCGGCAAAACGACAGGAAAGTTGGTGGTAACGCATAGTGGTAGAAGTCAGGTCAAGGCCACGCATCCTGCGCCTCGTTCAAATATGCTAGAGCACGATGCAACATATCTGATTATCGGCGGAACAGGCGGCCTCGGACGCTCAATCACGAGGAGGATGGTGAGGCGAGGTGCTCGTCACATCATCTTACTTTCTCGGAGCGGCAAGGTGACTGATGATTTGAGCAAGCTGATGAAGGAGAGTCGAAAGCTGGGTGCATCGATATACGTTGTGCCTTGTGATGTCGCAGATGAAAAGAGTGTCCAAGCATTAGTGGAGGAACTGCAAGAGGATTTACCTCCAATTCGAGGCATTATCCACGCGGCCATGGTTCTCAGAGTATGTTTTCCATCACGTCTAGTACTTGACATTGAAGTTTCTGTTGATCAAGTTCATCGCTAACTGGTATCCTAGGACGTCCTTTTCGAGAAAATGACCTTTGAAGACTATGAAGCCGTCGTTAGAAGCAAAATTTCCGGAGCGTGGAACTTTCATAACGCACTCATCGATACTCCCCTCCAGTTTTTTATTGTCCTCTCATCTGTTGCTGGCATCGTGGGCAACCGAGGTCAAGCACACTATTCTGCTGCCAACACGTACCTTGACGCTCTTGTCTTGCATCGACGCCGCAAAGGCCTAGCAGCCGCATCAATCGATCTTGCCGCGGTCGAAGGAGTCGGTTACTTGGCTGAAAACGCAGACAAGATGTCACAGGTCATGAAGAACTTGTCTGACAGTACTGTAGGTGAGGCGGAGGTATTGGCATTGATCGAATCTGCCATGACAGGCAAAGTCGACTGCTTTTGCCAAGGCCAAGTGATTACCGGAATGGGCTTCGATAACGCATCTTCAATGCCATTTTACGCCACGGATGCGAAATTCTCTCACCTCCGTGCTGCTCTGCTCGCTGCATCAGGCGACGCAGATGCTTCTTCGGGATCTGAGAACTTGTCTATCGGTCAGCAGCTGCGAAAATGCACCACTGCCGAAGAGGCTCATGAGATTGTGACACATGGCCTTCGGGACAAACTTGGCGCTATTCTGATGCTGCCTGAGGAGGTGATGGCGGCACGACAGGGGAACACTTCCATCACGGCTTTTGGACTTGATTCATTGAACGCCATTGAGCTGCGGAATTGGATCGGAAAAGAGCTGCAAGCTCATCTGCAGGTGCTGGAGCTGCTCACCAGCGGACGTGTTACTGATTTGACGGGGCTGGTGCTTCGAAAGTCGAGGATCGAGGGAGTGTGGACGGAGAAGTGAGCGTGATTCGGTCATTCATTGTTCTGGTTCTGTCATAATGTGAGGGCAGTTTGGTCAGTCTGTTGATGTGTGAAATGGAAGACGATTAATATGAGGGCGGAAGTTTCCTTAAGCCTATGAATGAATACCTGCTATAGTCATGGGTGGTGGTTTGAATAGTTGGTGATTTGAATAATTTGAAAGAGTTCAAAATTGCCTTTTTCTCTCATGGTGAATCATCGCCACCTCCACGACAACCTCGGAAGTCGTTCTTGCCTCCTGCCCAATCGCGCGCAAAGATAACGATAACGTACCTCGCCTAATGCATCTTTCTAAACTTGGCAAAAAAGGATCGATGCTACCGGATAGGGTCCCTTTCGCCTCAAATAGAAATCTATAGCCGATCTATAATCCAAAATAGTAGTCTAAACAAGTGCCGAAAAGCCAAAGACTATTTTCCAAGATGCACCAAGATGACCAAGACGCTGAATCAGGGAATTTCTGACTGCTGGCCAGAATCGATTAAAAACGGATTGGCGGTATCTTCCGCAGGCGCTAAACCCACGTTGGCCAGAGTTGCCAAAAGGGGAACTGCCGACGTACCGCCCCGCTTACGTACTCCATCCTAGCCTTAGTAACGGAGCTGCCGTTGAGTCTTGCGCTAATGAGATCATAGGCGTCAATCTACCCTGTGAGACCAGAATTACTAAAAAGGAAATGGAAGAGAAGGCCGAGGATAGACGATAGTTTGTAATGTTGAGTTTTTGATGAGATGTTATCGAGATTTGTATTGATAATGAGAGTAGAGATGAAATTTTTGATGGCTTCGCAAATAGTATATATAACCTCGATAGTTTCTGAATAACATCAATCATCTCATCACTGCATCAACAAAACATAGTACAACACAAACACAACATACAAGCATCAAGCTTCTAAACAACTTTACAACTTTCCCAACAAACAAACAAACAACAAAACATCATCTATCATGGCCTCCAACACTGGTTCTTATTTTCCCCTTTCCGGTGTTGCTCGAGACGGCTGGTCATCTGAGACCGAAGCCACTGCAACCTGCCTCTGCGGCGCTGTGCAAATCGTCTTTGTAAGTTCAACAATATTATGACTCTTGTCTTAAACAGAAAGTTGTATATGCTAACATTACTATTCAAAATACAGCCTACTGAAGGCCCTGGTCTGGTCAACACTTTTGTCTGCAACTGCTTCGACTGTCGCAAGGTCACTGCTTCCATGTTCGCCTCCAACTTCACCGTCGACAACTCCTACATGAAGTTCGTCCGCGGTCAAGACAACTTGACCCGTTGGGGCCAGGACAAGACGCCTACTTCCGGTACCGAGATGTCCAACAGCTTCTGTACGACCTGTGGCACCCTCATGTGGCGCCGAAGCGCCCTTACGCCTCACCTGAGCTTCATGAGAATTGGCACCGTCGATGACTTCAACCTGCATGAGACTAAGCTGCGACCCCAGAATGAGCTTTTCACAGACTCTCGTGTTAGCTGGTTCCACGGAGTGGACGGAGCGATCAAATTCTCGGGTCCTTTTAAGACGTCGAAGGTGTAAAGCTGAAGACGAGCTACGGAAGCGACTCATCTTGGTTAATTGACTAGAGCACAATACCTATAGATAGATAGATAGATACATGGATGAATAGACACTGGATTTCTCTCTCGACTATTTTGTTGCAAAATACTGTGGCTTTCCCAGCGTGACATGTCAAGGGAGGTGGCTGCTTACCAGCCGCACTCTCGTTTTAAGCATACCGTAGGCCGCCAAGATAATGCACAGGCACAGAGGGTGAGTGTGGGCAGATCTTGATTGCATGGAGTAAATCGTGTGTGTCGCTCGGAGCATAATCGACCACTGGGAGCTAAAAATACAAAGCGTCAACAGCCCGCCCTGTCATCCTCCTGTCCTACCCGAGTCGAAGCAACGCTTCCGCCATGCATTCCGCCGCAATACGACGCCATCTACATCATGATCCCACCCAACCCGCGGGTCAGCCTTTCAAAAGCCGATGAGGCGCCCGACTATTGGTACCCAAACGGAGCGGAATCGTTCTAGACGGCCGGGACTGTCGCATTGAGTCACGCGCCGGCAGGACGCTTGTGGGCTGATGCCTGAGCCAACACATGATCTCACGACATTCAGCTCCCGAGAGAGGCACGGCTTTTGGAGCCGTTTTCTGTGCCTGCTCGAGACAACGCCAGGCCGCTTGCATGCTAGCATTGTGTTTCTAGGTGAGTCCTGGCCTCGGTAATTGTCTGAGTCGGAAGCCCCCGCATCCCATAATACGATGCTTGGCGCGTCGATCCCGCCAAAAGCTCCTCCACTAGCGGCCGGCGTTGCCTCACTTACAGCCGTAGCTCTGCCTTTCCCGTCCGCTGCCAGTCGACGGTGAGCTAGCTATACATCTTACGCAATGGAAAAGAGCAAGTAATCCTCTGGCCTCGTATTCATTGTACAACCCGTCATGCAGCTCTCAGCCACTTCTATGCGACTTTCACCGCCAGGTAAAGGCTCGTTTGGGAAACGCGGTGCTCGTATTCTGAGAGGCTTTAAGCTTAACGTGGAAATGTGGATTGTGCAGATCCCCCGGAATACGTGAGGCTGTCAGAATGTGTTGGCCGATTTTGCCATCAGTGAGCCGTCAAGAGTACCAATTGCACGGGATAGTCGGTAGGAAGTATACGAAACGTAGCATTGGACATCCCAAAAGGTGTTTGCATTGAGAAGATGTACGCATTAAGAAGCCTTGGGAAAATATAAAAAGGCAGTATGATTCCCGTTGAGAAAAACTCTCGAATAGATCAGCTCACACTCTCAAGACTCACACAAGACTCATCACAATAAAAACACCATCTTCAATTCTTCAAACTCTCTCAAGTTTCGCCAACATGAAGTTCACCACCACTGCCGTTCTTGCCATTGCCGCATTCGTTGAATCGGCCACTGCTCTGGGCAAGGCCCGTGTCGTCAACAAGTGCCCCTTCAGCGTCACCACCTGGTCCGTTGGCAGCGCCATCTCCAACCCAACAACGCTTGCTCAAGGTGGTTCCTATGGCGAGACCTTCTCACGAGACCCCGTAACCGGTGGTCGTGCCATCAAGGTCACCGTTCAGCCCGATGGCCTCTACACTGGCAAGCCCCAGACCAACTTCGCCATCAACCTTGAGGGCAACACCATCTGGTACGATCTCTCAGATGTCTTTGGTGATGCCTTCAACGGCCACAAGGTGGTTGTTTCCAGCGCCAACACCGCTTGCCCCCAGATTGTTTGGGGCAGCGGTATCCCTCCTGCTGGAAGCCAGGTCAAGAACTGTGGTGCGGATAAGGATGTGACTTTGACTCTGTGTGCTTAGAGCAAAGGGTTGGTGGAAATACGTCAATGGAAAGGTTTAAATCAAGTTTATGATAGAATTTCAAGTCCTAGCTATGTCTAAGACTTATGATAGTATGAATTGATGAGTTTACTTTATTTTTTAGGAGCCTTCCTCGTTTCAGGCTTACTTGCTACCTATAGTGAAATGCATAACTTGCCCACCAAAATTGATAACCTGGTGTAATGGAAACTATGCTATGTCTTTGTTCTATGTCATGTCATTGTTCAATGGAAGAAACCGTTGTTGTGATCCTGATGTGAACCGTAACCGAATCTACTAGCGATTTGCTTGTCGCGGCGATCAATCATTGCAATGTGGGCTTTAAGGATACAATTGATCACTGGTCATTAAAACAAGGATAAATATGAAGCACATAATTTAAAAAAAATAAAAAAAAAAAAAAAAATTTGTGAACAAGAGTGAAGCAAATAAAAAAGTTATTTGCTTTCCATATTGAGACGGTGTTTGAGTTTGGGGCAAAAAAGGAAATCTCCGATACTGGGAATCGAACCCAGGGCTGCTCGGCACTCGGAGGATGAGAGCGAGCGATGTTAGCCACTACACCATATCGGATAGGCTTGTATGATATGAGCTCTGGAAATTCGCTCTAAGAGCTGTCAGCGCAAACTTTCCATCTCCTCGTCACCTAAAATGGCCTTCGCAGTAGATGTTGTATAATTCATGTGGGAGATATGGCCATATAATGATGTTGTTAGACACGGGCGTACTATTGTCGAATTTGGCGTCGAGATTGTATGCCACGCAAAAGGTATAAAGGTGACACTCATATTATCAGCTACCTAACTATTTACATCGCCTTGCCTCTTAAGACAAGAAAACGAATATGTGTCCTCCTCTTTTATATACACAACTTTCGTTATTCTTACGCCGCAGTCGTGTTGTACTGAATGTTAAACGTCTGAGTGAGCGTGCTCTCATAGTCCTTAGCATTATTCACATCTCCATATATGGTCACTGCCCTGATCAAGAACTGGTAGCTTCCCTCAGGAACGACGACGCCCTCTTGCGTCATTCCGGTGAATGCGTTGACGTAAAAAGATCTTCCAGTGAACGGGAGAGGGTAGCCAGGAAGACTGCCTACGATATCGACACCCAGCACATTCGTCGTGTTGACCTTGGCTTTTGTGTCGCCAGTAGCGACGAGGTCGACTCGAAGGAGAGGCGAACCAGCATCAATCTGCATGAGGGGAGCAGGATAATCCGGGGGAGGGTCAATGGGCTGCGGGGATCCATCAACAGGATAAGGAATAATAAACGTAGTGTTATCAACAGCCGGTGTGGTCGAATAGACGTTGTAGTGAACAATGTAGTTAAAATCAGGGTCAAGCACCGGAAGCTTGGCCAAGCTACCCACAACTCCCAAGTAAGGAACAACAAGATTCTCTTTATTTGTACCATTCAGGGTAATATATCCGCTGTAAACTGGGAGGGCGGAAGCATTCAGTCCATGAGGGGGAGTTGGTACGACGGTAATCTCGGCCGACTTTCCTGCTGGGACTGTGACCTTGTTGTGGGAAAAGGCAAGCTTGGCTGAAGCACCCTCGGCTATGGGGTTCGGGAATGGGGCCGGGAAGTGGCTGTCGCCATTTCCGTATGTGTACATGGTCAGAGAGGGAGTGTGGCCGATTGTGTATGTGACGCTTCGCTTTCCCGTGTTCTTGATCGAGAAGCTAGCCTTCTTGACAAAGTTGTCAGTGTCGTTGAATGCAATGTTGGGGACGCTGAGCAAAGTCGTTGCATGGGCGGCCTTGTAAGCTTGAGCCAAACCGGCACCTTGCTGAGCGACAGGAGCCAACTCGTTGGCATAGAGGGTTGTTCCATCATAGAAGGGCAGCTGCAGAGCTGTTGAAGATACCAAGTTCATCAGAGTCTTGGGGTCTTTGATGCCTCGTGCTTGCATGATCAAGGCGTAGACTGAGGCCATGAGGGGCGTAGCCATGGAAGTACCCTGATCAATTTGGTAACCTCCGGCGGGCAAGGGCCAGGTAGAAAGAATTGAACCTCCGGGAGTTGTGATGGAGGGGTTGATATCGGCTTGCCACGTTGGGCCCCAGCTTGTGAAGGTGTCAATGTAGTTGGGGTTGACGGCATTGGGAACAAAGACGCCAGATTTGGCGCTGGATGTTGGCTGGACAAAAGTCAAATACAGGTCTTGACCTTCGCTGATCTGCTTTTGCCACAAAACACCCTGAGAATAGCCCGTCAATCCGAGGCCCTCGGCGGCGGTAGCTCCGATTTGATAAGGGCTGTGGATCAGGAAATGTTAGTTGTGTGACGCCAACTAGAAAAGGGAGATCGAAAGACTTACTTTCCAGGCCCATCCAAGTAGAACATGTAGTATTGGGCATTTCTCAACTGCAGATTCGCAACTTCACCCCAAGAGGTACAAGAATCTTGCGACAGGAGAACTACTACGTTGCTAAGGTCCGCTGGTGCCTTGTCATTGAGAGGATTACAGGCGCCATAAGAGCCATCAGTAGTGAATTCGGGTGTCACTGCCCACACCGGGAGAGTAATGTTGGGGAATGGGTAAGCTCCAGGGGTGTACACAAAGAGAGTCTGGTTAGTTGTGGAGTTGTCAGTGCTCACATATGCTGCGGTTCCCAAAAACGGCGTCCAAGTACTCTCAACAGACGACACCGCCGTGACGCCTTTGCCGTTGGCTGGAGTGCCTGCAACAAATAGTCCTCCTGAGCCCGAGTTACCGTTGGCCACGGTGCAGGGGACACCAGCCTCGACTACACGTGAAACAGCAACTGAAAAGGAGTCTTCAGTCCAGCCGGATGATCCACCAAGAGAGATGGTGATGATATCCGCTCCGTCTTCGTAAGCCTTGTTGACAGCTGCAATGGCAACATCGGCTCCAACATCACCGCTGCAGCCAAAGACTCTGTACATGCCAATAGTTGCTCCGGGAGCGGCACCCGTGAAGCCCATAGGGTTTGGCAAAGCTCCAATGATACCCGTGACGTGTGTTCCGTGGCCATCACAAGTGCTAAAGGGTTCACCGCCAGGCACGGGGGTATTGCTTCCATTATAATCGTCTCCAACCAGATCCTCTCCATATTTGACAACACAGCCGTCTTTGCCAAAGCATGCACCCAAAGCTGGATGGTTGAAATCAACTCCAGTGTCGATGATGCTGATCTTCACGCCCTTGCCTGTGATTCCCTCCGCATGAAGCTTATCAACCTCAACGGCAACGTGTGGTGCATAAGTGTCCTTCGCAGACGTTGCTCTGCGCAGCAGATCTGAAGCTTCCTTCAAGTGGCTAGATTCGCTGCTGACTGAGCTGATTGACGTATTCGCCGGTCGTTTGTAGAGTTGGACAGGCCACACCTGTTTCACGGAGGGAACAGATAGGATTTTGGCAACGGAAGAACGAGCATCCAGATCAATGGTGTTCAGTTGGAAGGAAGCACCTCTGAACAAGGTATAGTTGAGGTTCATTCGCTTGGTTGCCGGGAGGCCATGCTGTTGAAGGTCGCTAAACAGCGATGCTTCTTCCTATTTGTAGTGACAAAGTTAGAACTCGACATTGAAGCTTTAGAGCTAGTATGGTTAGAAGAGCAATGGAAAGAATTGAATCAACGCACATGACCATCTTCATACTCGACAATGTAAGCTCCTGGGACAAAAGATAACTCTCCCTTTGTCCAGTCTTCCTTCCCATTGGCAATTCCTTGAGGGCTCTGGGCAGCCGCACTGGCGCCATCTGCTAGAAGCAGACCCAAGATGGGCAGCAATCGGAGATATGCCACCATTTTGTTTTCGTAGCAAACACTTCCGAGAGTTGAAACTCGCAACTATCGTGCTGCTTGGCAGAACGAAAGCAAAAGCTCGTCTCAAGACAACAGCCCATGTCTTTATATACCCGAAAAAAGGCACCACAACTCAATGCCCGTACCTGCCAAGGCGGTAACGTCTCATTCAATTCATCTTTGCCACCCAAGAATGGCTATAGTTGTACTGGCAATGGCGAGCTTCCATATGCGAGGTACGATGCCCGCGGGGACCGGGATCCTCAATGGCACACAACCAAGTAATCGAAAGCTGCATTTCCGAATGCCATCACTCTTCCAGATACGACGCAATACATGTGATGGTGGTTTAAAGCCTCTCGTCCCGCACAGTTGAGTGGAGTCTTCCTTATACCTTATTTGTGGTCTGACAAGGCCAATGTTGGTGAGCTCTCTCGATCGAAAGGGAAGGTCAAATTTGCATTGCCGTAGAGAATCGAATCAGCACATTTATCTTTCATACTGTGCGGAGTCTTTTTGTGCTCATCATATCTGCGTTCAGGGACCTTCTAAATGAGGACGAAAAAAGCTTACTTAGAGCAGGGATAGGTTTAGCTTAGCATCTCGTATCAAGTTCGTCTGGTTCGATTCAAGTTCATCCTACGGGTGTTTTGTCAATGAATTAGTCTTGCATGAATAGTGGATTTGACTAGCAACAAGGATCGTCGTGGAATTTACTTACAAAGGGATTCTATATTGACCCTTGGCCGGGATGAACGGCTGCAGATAAGCGGCGAATTAATCGGCGAGAGTCCTTTTTGTGGTAAAGGTCGAACTGAGAAGAAAAACGTGCTCTGTTTCGATATTAATCAGGGATCACTAAAGGCTCAAATGCGTATTAATGAATCCGTACTGACCTCAACTCTGTTGGCATGCGATATGTTTGCGAAGCCAGATGCAAAGCCAAACTACTCTTAACACCGGATCTAAGGATGGCTTATTCTCCAGCGAGTCGCAACATTATCGAACGACAGTTAAGGATTATCGTGTTGTCAATGGTTCTAATGCAAGTAAGACTGGCAAACCAATTCCCAAGATGGTAGCTGTAAGAGGTACCACAGCTAGAAAAGCCACAAAAATCCTTGCAGTGTGAGAAGAATGTTGACCAAAGGCCTCCCACGAATGTTGAGATCTAGCGTACCTGCAGGTCATTATTTTCGAAACAATCGGGAATATGGGAAAGCGCAAGAATATTGTGATTTGAAGACCTCGCATCGGGAGTCGAAGAACTAGAGTGAGAAAACAAAAGAGCGAACCGACGCCAGACAAAGCAGCGAAAGACCAAGGATACATAAGCCGCGGAAATTAGGTCGAAGCGGCGGTATAAAAGAGTCGGCCAAGCTATCCCCAAACGATGGTGAAAAATAACTAAACATTGCCGGGAATCGTATTGCAACCTTGTCTTGCCTGGCGTTTCGAGACTTTTGCCTGAGAGCCTCCTAAACGACTCCATGGAGCTATAGGATTATCAGAATCTTCATGCTGAGGATAGAACATGGTAGAGACAGGTATTTTGGGCAAAATACTGGGCATACTTGCAATCATTGCTGACTCGAGGCCGAAGGCTTTATGCGACAACAGAATGGGATTGTGCGTTGTGGAACAAGACGAGACACCGGGGGTATGAGTGCAAGCTGAGTCTTGACGGCGCAGTAGAAAGAGACACAGCAAGAATATGGAGTATTTCCCTCTCCATAATCGCTAAAAAAGGACTGGGATTCTGCTCTTTTGAAGTGTATGCTTCTCGAGTCTGTTTGTGCATCTCTGGGCGTTGCTTGATTGCTCAGCCGGCTTTTGAAGGAGGTGATACTTGAGACGAATTATGGTGTTTGATGGTATATGGAACTTCGACAGAGATTCCTAGCTTGCCATCTTTCTTTTCGAGACATCTTTGAAGCTCGTTCGCACGCGAGACACCGGCTGGGATGGAAACTGGTCGACTCTATGTCAGAGACTCGCCTGCTTGGAAGTTAACAATCAGGAGGCAGCAAACTAAGCTGGGACTCCCAAGACGAGAGTTGAAGAGCATGATGATTACCTACTAATCTTTGCGTAAAGCATACCAGATGCAGTACAGTTGAATTGCTGAAGCACCTACATGTATTCATTCAGTACTAGGTAGCACTGCCAGCGAGAAGCTTCCCCCTATAGTCAGTTGCCTAGCACTATGATGTCAACAGCTGGCAGAGGAGGGAAGAGTGATTCACTGCTGAGGAAGGCACAGCGCACAGACCAGGGCCTCGTCTATAAAGCCATCTTCCACCAGCCCGGCTTTCAACTTTTCTTCTTTTCTTCTTTCATACCCAAACCCCACGGTGGGGGAGGATAGGAAAGCTCCAGTACCTCGAAGTTCAAGATCCCGTTGGTACTAGGGCCGGAAGAGCAATCTTCCTCTGCTCCATGAGCTGATTCATGGGGGGCACAATTTTTGATTTCACAACCTTTTTCTTTTTCATTGTGAGCCTAGGCTTGACCTGGGGCACGAAGAAGGAGAGCAAAGAGCAGTCAACTAGCTGTGGTGGGAAACGCGAGATGGTGTTTTGTTTGTCTGGTGAGATGTTACGTTTGGGAGAAAGGACTGACGTCGTAAGAGATGATCAAAAGGAAACAAATGTTCAACAGCATTCATCTTTGAGGCTGGAAGTTGTCGTTTGTTCGAACAGGTAGAGTAGCGAAGCCTGATCACCCGGTCGTTACCCTGCCAGATATCGTTCTCGCGATGTTTGCGAAATCAGCACCTTTAAGGGAACGGCATCTCTCTCCCACCTCACTCAGCTGGCTTTAATCTGTTCTGGCTCTTCTGACTCTCGTCAAGCCCAGAGCAATAGGGTTTCCATCTTCCATCTCTATTATCTCCATCCCCATCCCCATCTCCTTTCCATGTTCTCGTCAGACTGGCTCTCCACCATACAACCTTCTATCTCCGCCATCGGAATGGAGATTCGATCGGGCAATTCCAATTTTAATCATCGCTTAGCAGACCGACCGGCGATCTGACATGCGATCTGCGGCCCCCACGCAGCCAAACTCGATTCAATACATCCATCCATCCTCCCTCCCCGATTGACCTCAACCTCGACTCAGCCCTATCGCGAAACGCACCGCAAACCGCTCAAAAATCTCTCTATGCCTAGTTTGAGTCAAAGACAGCCGCAATACACTCTCGTTTAAAGCACAAATACAGGTGAAGCTCGACGGATCAAGATGCCGAACCTCTTATCTATCGCGATGCTACTCACGCTAGCTTGGCTTCACCCTGGCCAAGTCTCCGCTTCGGCCAGGACGTCTATCCCCATGGGGATGCTACTGTAACGTTACGCTGTCAAAGAAGGGCCTTTGAATATGATAGTGCAAGTACAGGCATCATGGCATCCGTACTTATGGGATATCGCGCCCAGTCCAGGCGAAGAAAACATTGGTCACAGAGGCCATTGGGACGTGGTACGGAAGCATTGCCACTGCAGATATGAAGTTTCTGGTAGTGGCCGTGGGATTGGTTTCCCTAGGTAATATCCCTAGATGAAGATGAGATACGTTTCAAACAATTCTAACCAGGCATGTAGCTCGCGCGCAGCTTTTGGGAATACCGACTGTGCCATTCAATATCACCTCGGATCGGACGTATGACTTGAGAAACGTCCATACCATTGTTGTCGACTTTGCACACTTGACTACCCGCGATCAAGATGGTCTTACTTTGATTCCTCCCACCCTATGGGAGTTTGCAGAGACGTTCCGAGATGATCTTGAAGGCATTGGCATCAACACCGTCTTGCTGCCTGGAACCAAATCCATCAACAATGCAATCTACCTCACTCTCGATAGCGATAAGTCGCAATTCGTCAATGCCGCTGGAAACAAGACTTCGGAGGGCTACAGTCTCTCTGTCACTTCTTCAGGAGTCACGGTCAGCGGTGCCAGTCCCCTTGGAGCGTGGTGGGGAACACGAACAGTCCTGCAGCAGGCGTTGATCAACAACAAGAAGATGAAGCTCGGAACAGGCGTTGATTCTCCTGGTTGGTCGGAGAGAGGCATGATGGTAAGCTACCGACAAGGCATAGCTATATAAAATTTTGGAGAACTAAACAGCTAACTGATGATAGCTTGATGTTGGCCGTCATTATTATCCGACAGACTTCCTCGCGGAGATGTGCTCCTACCTCTCATTCTTCAAACAAAACGTTTTCCATCTTCATCTCAGCGACCACGTCTGGGATCCCGCCAAGCTCGGCTCCCATGAGCTCGCTCTCCAGCTCTATGCTGCTTTCCGAGTTGATTCCACTGATCCAGCAGTCGCGGGTCTTGCACGTCCAGTCAACGAAACCTATAGTCCATCCGTTTTCGACGATCTACAGCAGAAGTGTGCACGCCGTGGTGTAACCATTTTGCCTGAGCTCGAGTCTCCAGGACATTCAATGGCGACGACTGACTGGAGGCCCGAGATTGCGCTCTCTGACTTTAGCATGCTCAACTTGAGCCATCCCGAAACGCTTCCCACTGTCAAGTCGTACTGGAAGGCGGTTATCAACAGCTTCCACTCCAAGGTTGTGCACATCGGAGCAGACGAGTACGACAGCAACTTCATCAACGAGTACAGCACCTTTGTCAACGATATGAGTGCCTACATCCAATCCATTTCTGGGAAGAGCACTCGCATTTGGGGTACTTTCCCGCCCTCTTCTGCCGCCGGCTCTGTCAATGTCAACAAGGATGTGACGATTCAACACTGGCAGATTGGCCAAGACAACGGCCTTTTCGACTTTATCGACAAGGGATACAACATCGTCAACAGTGACGACTACTTCTACCTTGACCTCAAGTACTCTGATGGTAACGTCTACCCCAAAGAGCTCGACATCGAGCGTGTCTTCCACGGGTCTCCCGACGGTAGTGCGTTTGCACCGAATATCCTCGACAATGCCAACGCAACGAACAACCCCCCTCGAGACAGCCCCAACGTGCTTGGACATTTGGCTGTCGTATGGAATGACTGGGGCCCGAATGCCAGCACCTACCACGAGGCTTACTACATGGTCCGCAACGGTTTGCCGGCTCTAGCTGACAAGCAATGGGGTGGCTCGCTACAGGAGAAAGATTATGCTAGTCTATTTGCCACGCTGCAGCCAGCTGTGCCGGATCAGAATCTCGACCAGCGAATTGCCTCCAAAGGCTCAACCATTGTATCTTACAACTTCGCCCAAGGCACGCTCTCATCAGCGCTCGCTGTTCTGGATGGCTCTGGAAACAACTACCATGGCCATCTCGAAAACGGCGCCTATGTGAGCGGTGGTGCTCTCCAACTCAACGGACGCGGAGCCTACCTCAAGACTCCTCTGACGAGCAAAGGACGTAACTACACGCTTTCTTTCTCCGTACTACCCAAATCTCACGGCGGCGCACTCTTTTCTGGCCCGGACAGCAGCTTTCTCAACGGCAATGGCACGTCAACCAATCTTATGCTCGTATCTCACAACATTGCTTATCCTATCAACCTAACCTTACCCTTGAACAAATGGAGCGACGTAACAGTTCAGGCCATTGGCCCGCAGACCTTCGTCTCTGTTGGCGCACAGCGTCAGGAGGTGACAATCCTGATGGGTATTTGGGGAGGATACATGCAGGAGGGACCTATGGCGATCGAGGCACCGATTCAAACCATCGGACAGGGAATTAATGGACAGATGAAGAACATAAAGCTTTCCAGCGATGTATAATTCGACAGGAAATTGAAATCTTAATCCGCTTGTTTTAATAATACAAACTTTTACGACCCGGTCGGCACGAGAGCTATGAAGCATGGGAACCCGATGAATTTCACATGCGGTTGTATGATGTATACTGACTGGCAGGCGACCTGACCTCTACAGAGCCACCGAAATACTCTTCCGCACTAGAAAACCATCTACGCACTTTCTCTGAGAAGAGTCCTGGCACTCTCGAATTGCAGCTGCATTGTCCAGCATAGTTCTAGCGATTGCGAGTATAGCATCAGGCAGTCAACATGCCCGCAATGCGACGAATCATTTACACCTGATGGAAAATCTTTGATAGAAGCATTGAATACTAACCAGTGAATAAACTAGAATTTACTATTCATTTTGGCGTATTTCTCCGCCTCTTCACATGGTTGACGACAACTATCCTCGTCGTTGTCAACGATTCTCCACTTTCGCCACTTCCGACTCATGATCTTCATTCCAACGCATAAGTTATCTCAATCGATTTCGAAAGAATGATATTATCGATTCATCATGTCCACGAAGATCAGACTGAACAGCAAGCCATCTATCCACCACCAGTGGAGTAAATATGATGTAATCCGCTGACAACAGTCGCCTTCTATGAGCTCATAGATACGATATCGATAATTATATATATGGCTGGATCGCAATGATGGCAGCTATTTTCTTTCAATTAATATTTCACTTTTTCAATTACATCTGCACGCAAAAAGAAACTTGAAAGAAAAAGAAAAAGAACTCATCATGTCTGAACACCCTGCGCATTACTCTGGCGAATTCCACGCTCGCAAGCCTCCGTCCGAGCCCATGATGAAAGGAGGAGTATGTCTCACCCTCACATTCGCACAATTATACCTTAAATCATAAATCCTACACAATTGAAGACACGTATAGCTAACCAATTAATCCTGCAGCATCAACCCGGCATCAAAGTCGGCAACGACCGTCTCCCAGAATCCCACCTCGAAACATTCCCTCCAGGAACCGCTCCCCCCGAATCATCCTTCCGCCCCAACCCCATTTCCGAAATCCCAGGCCAAGCCAACAACCCCGAAATCGACCCCTCTGGCCGGAGTGATCCTCTCGACTTCCCCGGCGCCACATCAAAAGACGTAAGCAACAGCTACGGCCGCCCCATGCAGGGTCTCGAAGGCCGGGAAGTAGCCTCACAGTTGCCGGGCAAGAAACACACCGGCACGCGAGAGCATCCTCACGGCCACAAGGAAGCGGGAGCGGGCTTAGGAGCCATTGCGGCGAATGTCAACAAGAGCGATCCCGTGAGAGAGCATGGGTGGGATTTGCCCGAGGGCGTGGAGAAGGGCACGAGGGGCAAGGTGGGTGAGAGCTTGGCTGGGGCGGAGGGGGTTGAGCCCGTGAAGGCGGATGAAGTTGCTTCGGAGAGGTTCTAAGAAAAAGATGTGATGATGATTTTGGAGTTACGTTGATGAATTTGTATTTTGTGTTCTTGCACCCGGAGTCTAAAAAAGACATTGTGCAATGATTACCTGTATAGTAGTTATTCTCTACAAACACAAAACATGCTGTCAAAAAAAAATTACACAAACATAAGCTGCGGCTATCGCACCACGATACCCACGATCCCAGCAACATCCGGTGTCATGTAAATGAAGTCTATAAATAAACCACACACCCACGTCTCACTTACATTGAGAACAGACCACATCCAGACCGAAAAAGCAATTCCACACTCACTCACTTATACCGAGAATAAATTGCATTAAACAAAAGAGCAAGCATATAACAAAACATCCCGCATCCCCAGCACTTTGCTATGAATCCTTCCATCTCGACCCCTCTTTCATAATAGCCCGGCAAGCCAGTCTCGAACATTCTCACTGCCTTTTCACGTCGGATGCTTTAATTAATTCCATAAGATTCTGTTTCAAAGTCATGTCGGTTATCAGGGGTATAGAGTCGCATTGGACAAGGAACACGGCTGAGTATGTAGCATTCCGCTCGCCCTTTGCGTAGACCTCGGTCAAGGTAAAGTGAGACCAAAGCTACCTGCGCTTACGATGATTTCGGGTTATGGTGGCTACAGTTTATGAACAAAGGATATATCCAAGTGTAGGTACATTGAAAAATGCATAAAGTGAATTAAAATGTATTAAGACAAAGAAAAAGCATGCAATCTCGATAGCAATAATATGAAATACCTCACAAGGCATATAAAAAAAATGTCCAAAACACCCATATTATATATATCCTTCCTGCGCCCGTCCCATCGCATCGCAATGTATACCTTGTTTTTAATCCTATTGTCCCTAGGCAGCAAGCAAACAAACTGGTCAAACGTTTTGTCAGAAATCCGCACGTGTAATATCCAATGTGAGCCGCCTGCCAAATAATTCCAAATCAATAATCTTTTCGCTTTCCCAAATTCCTGTATCCCAATCCTACATGACACCTTGGCAGATGTAAACCGTTCGTGACATTTGTCCACCTTTGAATGGCTGGACAATCAAGTGAAATCATATGTGACCAAGCTCTCTGCGCCATCAGACGTCTCTCTCAGGACTGTGACTCTATGGTCGTCAGTCCCAACCCAGTTTCGCCTATGCTCTATTTCGTCTGAGGAATCGTCCTCGTCATCAACATCGCTGTAGTCTCTGCCTTCTCTAGGCCTTACTTCGACGCTCACGTCGCTCTGGCGTCCCTCGAGATCCCATACTCGAATCTCATCACCACGCTGGCTGACGCTAACAGCTCTGCCTTCTGGGGTTACGTCGGCATCGGCGATGCCCGAAGTGTGGCCATAGAGCCTCGTAGCGTTGGAAATGACAAGGGACTTTTCCGTCGCAGTGACAACAAACAGCACAAGAGTGTTGTCGTGCATGGTCGCGAGCAGGTAGGGGTGGCTGTAGCAGAGCTTGGTTGGCCCGCCCTCGTCATCATCCATGTACAAGTCGGGAAAGTTGGAGCATGTAGGGCACTTTGGTCGGTACGAAGCAGTGGTGACCAATGCGCCCGTCTCAGTAGGCAGGGTGTAGGCAACGCGAGACGTGATGACATCTGGCTTGGAGCTGCCCGAAGGCCGGATGTCAAAGTTTTGAATGCCAATGGCCCAGCCGCCGACAGTGTCGAACGAGTAGGCAATGGAGGCAACAGCCGAGTTCTTGAGCTGGCGGAGAGATAAGACCAGCGGCTGTCGCGAGTAGTCGGACTTGAGCGACGACAGCACAAAAGGGTTGGAGAGGTCCGCGCTCTTGTCTACTTGGCTTCCCACTTGTAGCGTAGACAATTCGCCGTCGCTCAGGTAGCCCGTGTCACCATCGCGATGACTTGGACCAGCAGTAGACGTCTGCTCCGGCTCTGGAGCGGGCGTCTCAAAAGTGTACAGTGTGATGAATCCCAGCTCAGCAGCCGTCAGAGCATACGGGTATGAGTAGGCGACCGAAGTGAGTCTACCAACGTAGCTTTTGTCCTGGCGATACAAGACGGCTAGCCGGCCCTCATTGACCATCAGGCGCCAGATGCCAAAAGTGCCATCGTTGAAGCCCAACATGATGTCCAAGGTGCCCACCTCAAGCTTCTGGCCGTCCAAAGCTAGCGCGGTGGGCACGAGGTGGATGCCATCATGGGTCTCGGTGGTGGTCTGCGCAATGGAGAGCTGCGTGCGCAAGTCCCAGGCCCGGAGCCCGGCTTGCAGGTCGACGGTGACGGCGAGCCCATTGACAACCTTGACCAAAGTCCGGCGCTCCAGGATGGGAGTCAGGGAGAAATTAGGGTTGACTTGGACCTGGCGCACCTCGCAGAGACCGCGTGCCCAGTTGTGCCGCAGGCGGTACTGCTGCTTCCAGTCGACGAGGTCCGTCGGGTGGCTGGACTTGTCGGCCGGGTCAACGGGTTTGAAGGGCTTCTTGACGGGCTCAGCATCAACGGCGGCTGTGGGGGCCAATATCAACGACGAGCCGGGATTGGAGCTGGAGCTGCCCTGGTCGGCGTTGGAATTGGCCCCCGCAGACGTTTGTGTTTGTGTTTCCGTTTGTGTTTGCGTTGACGACTGGCCCTGTTCCCGTTCCCGATCTTGGCTTGAGCTTGAACCTGAAGAGGCCGCGTTTGCCGGGTTATTCTTGCCCTTGAGGCCCGGGATGCGGTTGGCGCGCGGCAGAATGAACCTGCGGTAGTAGTGGGAGCGCCACAGCTGGGGATCCGAGGCGACTCTGTAGAACTGGCGCGACACGGGCGCGGCGGCCAGCAGCGTCTTCTCGTCGACGTAGGAGAAGATGCGCAGCAGCAGCTCGTCCGACACATCGCGGGTCACGTCGTACGAAGGCGTCGTGAGCTCCACGTCGACGGGTTTGGTGAGACGCAGCCGCTTGGCCGAGGCGTCGTTGAGGGAGTGGGAATGTGTGGTAGAATGGGTGGCAGAAGAAGAGCCGTCTGGCTGGCGGCTGTTGCCATGGTCGCTGTACGACGCTTTTCTTTTCTTCATGCTTCTGATGGCCATCATCTTTGCGTGTGTGTGTGTATTGATGCGATATCAATATCAATCAATGATGGGGTGTGTTGTGTGTGTGTTCGCGCGGGCTGATTGGTATAAGCAGCGCCCAGCTGTCCAAACGGGAGGAAAAAGAGGCAAAGAAGCAGCAGAAGCAACAGTGAAGATGATATAAAAAGCAATGGAGGACAAGCAAAGCAAAATACTGTCAGCGGCAGTATCGCTTCTTCTCCCCGGGTTTCAATCTCGAGGCGTCTCTGCCCTCTGGTCCAGCGATTTGCAGCGTCGTCACGGGCATGCAGGTATCAAATGCAGTGGAGCAGTGCAGAAAAAGGGTGATGATGCGGGTTATGTGAGGGAGAGAAGAGGAACAGCGAGGAAACTCTAATAAAAGGCGTAAGGATGATGCAGTACAGTGAAGAGTGAAGAGAGAAAAAAACGGCTGTCAAGGGAGGGAGAGACAACGGAGATTGTGGAGTTGCGGGCGACAAACGCACGTGGGATTGTGATGGAGTTTTGAGGAGGAGGTTTATGTTGATGGAAAACGGAGATATGATATGGATGATAGTGACGGGAGATTGGAGGTGACAACTGACGGGATAGAATAGCGCTGAGGTTTGTTGCCAAAATGCCCCGAAGCTGGTTTGTCGAGGCCCGAGTCCAGAGCTTGAGCTTCCAATTCCCCCCCGTGGCACGCTGGCTTCCGGGTCCCTGCCGGTCTTATATAGTGGCTCCCACCAAAGACGCTCCTCCAGTGCTACCGTAGCGGTTTGCATCCGTTCGGGCCTGCGGACGGCCCTGACGCGTCCAGGTCGGTCCAGTCTGGTCTTGTTTTCCCCTTCTCTGTCTTGCCCTGTGCTTGTTTTCCCTTTTGCTTTGCTCTGCTGTGATTTGCCTACATGCATGCATCTATGGAGTACTTGTATGTACATGTATGTATCAGCTTCAACTCCTCCCCCAAGACACATACAGGCCATGGATGTACTCATAAAATACTCCGTACCTAGACCTTGTCCAGTCCCAGCCGCTGTCCAATCACTGCTCAACTGCACCTTTCAGCCACTAATAGGCACCTGGGCTAGACAGAAGCTTAGCACGGATTTTGCACTGATGGATGGATTGGATGCCTTGCCGGGCTGCCAGTTGAGCTCCATCTGTTCCCCCACCACCCCCGGCAATCCATCCAGCACATGTACCCCCAGTATGGCGCCCTCTGCAAAGAAGTACACGTCTCCACTAGCCGCTATCTTATTAGTATCAGGCCCCCCTCCACTGGCAGTCAGTACAAACACCAAATCAACCACCATCACGGTTTCTTTCCTTTTTCCTTTCTTCTTCTCTGCTGCCCAATTCGCCTCTGGATTTGTAATTCACGCCAAGTTCCCCAAACGCCAGCAAATCATTCAAGCGTTCCCCTCCCTTTTTCTTCTTCTCTCTTCTACTCCTACCTACTAACTAAGTCATAGCTCGGCCGTGGCTTTTTGGCCGGCTGCCCTCCCTGCGACAAGTCACTTCTGAAAAGAGTCGCCTGCAGGTACGCTTGTATCAGCCGCGGATGCCAGAACCAATAGATCGCCACAGCCCAAGCGGTGATTCAAAGTGCAAGATGCATGCCAAATGCAGACCAAAAAAAAAGCAAAGAGAGACCAACAGGAAGAAGGCCCTTTCATCATACCGCTTTTGTTTAATATATGCAAGCCGCAAAACAACTCATCAAACCACCCCCTTCCTTAGTGGCTACGTAATGTAGTCTCGGCCCTCACTCCGTTTCCTGGGGTGCAAAGAGTTCAGCTCTTTTTGGCTGCATATTTTACTACTCGTATGTGTATTCTATCGTGAATCTAGCCTCTCAGCATACTGCAAGGACTCTCGTTCTCCCCTCATTCTCTCTCATGGACTCGCATTTCCCCCTTCCCCCTCACCTCCTTTTACGTCCCCTCCATCTCGTCTTTATCCTCAAACACGGCAAATATCAAACCGTAGATGGGAAAAGAAAAAATAATTCCCCGGCCGCTTATTGCATTCCGAGGCTCCATGGATCTCCGGATAAACTTCTCATTCTCCTAGCGTAGATCATCTGCACAGTCCCGTGCTCGCGGCGGCTCATATTTCGAATTGATGTCTCATGCGCATGGCTCAGGTCGAGAGAGGCTACTTGTGTGCTCGTAAATTCGTGTATATTCATCATAAATCCGTTGTCATGTCATGTCATGGGTCAAACAAGGCCCCCCACCCAAGTCGCTGACACAACCTCGATCGTCACAGCTGGACTCTGGCAAAGAGATCGTCGTATAGCTTTCCAACCCATCCATCCGATGCCCCGGCCTTTGCAACAACCTCGAGTCCTCCCACCGCCCACAATGCAGCTGCTGCCACTACTGCGGCCTGAACTCCCAGCCACTGGCGTCTGCGTTGCCGCTTCGTCTTCTTATCAACCGTGACTGCTTCGCTTCCCCACCAGCCCTTTGTCGACGGCGCAATCCCGAACCACTTGGCCAGTCCCCAGACCATATGGGCGCATCCTATTCCAATCAGGCCCCTGTAGGCGGTAGCTGCAATAATAGGGTGCCTCGCGAAGCCGTGAGAGACGTAGGCTAGCCCAATGTTGGAGCTGTCGCCCTCCACCACTAGTGGCAAGACTCGGTTCATCACGACGTGGGCCCCCCAGAAGGCAGAGAAGACGTATCCAGACCAGGAGATCCAGCTGAGCGGCGGCCAGAGCTGAACGGACGGCCGAGGGTTAGCAGTAGACGAACGCATCATGGCATACATGCCGGGCGTTGACCCGCCATATCTCTTAATGTTCTGGGACCTCCTCAGAAGACGCAACGCAATGCCAGAGCCAATGTGCATCAGAACCGGCAGGCCAACCAGCAACGGCTCCGTGATGGGAGTCTGGTAGAGTTCTCGGGCCATAAGCAGATAAGTCTCCGAGCCAGCCACGCTTCGTGTAACCGCGGGAATGAGGGACACATTGGCAAGGTGCATGGTGGTGAATACCGACACGGCATAGCTAGAATATCTCTGCATTCGGCTCACTATATTTGATAAAAAACACCAAAGTCACAACCGGTCAGCATAAAAAAGGAACCACACACACACACTTTCGACTCAGACAGGGTTGCAATGCAGCTGAAACTGGATAAAACCACGGGGAAAACGCAATGGGTTAAAACGAGATAAAAATAAGAATAAAGGCGGCAATCAGTTCAGGGATCATCCAGGGACGACAGGGGAAAAAAGAAAGAAAAAAAAGAGAAACGAACAGTAATAGATGGCGCCTCGGCCACTGCCACTCAACCCCGGCGCCATGGTCGAGCCAGTCTTGATGCTGCCCGCACTGCCTTCCATGGTGCCATCTGCATCCAGAGAGTCGATTGGCCTCTTTTCTTCTGTCGGTGTGTCCGGGTCTGAGTCCATGGGCGCAGGATCCAGTTGGAGGAGAGAAATGGCCGTCAGAGTCGAGTTCCTCCGCTCTCGCCAGCCTCGCGGGCTCTCGGCGTCTGAGTCGTCATCCATGGCGGCTGCCGAGCTGTTCCTTTTCTTCTCCTTTCCTTTCCTGCCTTGTATCTGATTCAAGGATGAGGTTTCTCAATTTTTTGAATATTTTTCACCTTTGTCCTTGGGTATCAAAAGATTCCGAGATAAAAACGAAAATACCCGGGTGAGACATGCATGTCCGTACGAGCATCAAACCACCGGCTAGGTATGTTGGGGAGAAAAAAGAAAAAAGAAGGCTGCCCAATAGCAAAAGACCACACAGCCGTGGGGGGCCCCTCTATGCCCAAACGAGAAATGGTTTGACTGCCGCCCACACCCGCCGGTATAAATGCTGAGACAACAACGACACACAAGTTTTATGCAAAAAGAAAAGAAACGCCCGTTCGCTCGCTTTGTTTCAAACTCTTTTCTCTTTTTCCATTTCCCTTCTGGGAAGCCACCAATCCCAACCGTTGCGGCATTGATTGGAGCGCGTATGTTCCGCAATGGCACATTGGCCAAGAGACAACTGTCTCAACCTCCATGTTCGAGACGCCCTATTTGCCAACGCCCAACAGCATCATACCCTTTTAGCTCTAGCAGCGTCTTTCGTACAGGACGGTTTCATCTATTCCGCATTACATATGTGCTTCATACTCGTACATGTGCTTGATGTGTATGTACCTAAGGTGGGAACACGTACGAGTAGTGCTAAATTACATGTCCGAGTACCGAGTCCTACCTTGGTTGCTTGGTACACGCCACATGCCCTAGGGCCAAGACGTTTTACGAAACATCCTATCGCCGTATTCTCCCTCCCTTACATGAGCCACCACTGTAGCGAGATGAATCGTGTGATGTATCATGCATTATGAATTTCACTGTCCAGTCAAAGCTAAAGAGCATTATTGTTAGCTAGCTAGCCATCTATCAAGTACGAGTATGCCTTGTTCGCCTTGGGAAGGACTCGGTAAAGCAGCTTAAGCGACGGCTGCCGGGACGTCTCCCGCTATTGATGAAGCTGGCCACTAACAGCCCTGCCATATCAAATGTACCAGGTAGAATCAATCGCAGTACGGTACTTATTAGCTACATGGAATATCACATTTCTGTCGCCAACAAGTTAGTACCCAAAAGTACCCCAAGCTACTCCGCAATCGGTCTAATCCAGGTCCAGGATTGGATAGCCGCCCATCATCAGCCCCACCATAGCTCCCTCGGCCCTTTTCTCTCCGATCTTCCGACATCCTCCAACCCAATTGTTGCGTATCGTATCGTGCATCGTTATCGCGAGCTTCACGTCAGAGCATCGCGAAGCTCCGTCACTCGCACAGCACAATTGGATACTACTCTATTCTTAGATTGAATCTCCAAGAATTCAAAATGCCTCCAGTAAGTACCTTTCATCCTCCGTCAATCAATCAGCATCGTCAAACTAACGCGCCCATCTCCAGCGACACCAAACCCTCCCTCCCGCGCAAACCAGCTCGGCGAAAGAGGCCCAGAAATCCTTCTACTGCAACCTCTGCTCCAAGGGCTACTCCCGCATGAACGACTATGAGGCCCATCTCAGCAGCTACGACCACAGCCACAAGCAGCGCCTCAAGGACATGAAGGCCATGGTGCGCGATCCCAACGCAGGCGCAAAGGCCAGGAAAGCCGAGGCCAAGGCCGACGGCATGGTCAGCATCAAGTTGAACAACCAGGAAGCGCCATCATCTAGCGGTGGTGGTGGTGGTGGAGGCTTCAAAAAGGGCGGCTTCAAGAAGACTGGCTTCAAGAGTGCTTTTGCTCCGGCAGAAGCGTCGACATCGACTCTTGCTGCTTCGCAACCAGCAGTGACCGATGCATCCCGTAAACCAGCGAACCAAGCCGCTCGTGCGCTCATGGATACAGAAAAGACGGGTCTCTACAAAGGTTCCCTCGTGGAGAGTGATACGGAAGATGAGGGATACGAAGTCTACGACCCAAG
This sequence comes from Trichoderma atrobrunneum, assembly GCA_003439915.1. NCBI lineage: Eukaryota > Fungi > Ascomycota > Sordariomycetes > Hypocreales > Hypocreaceae > Trichoderma > Trichoderma atrobrunneum. Next base: position 62,946 of record PNRQ01000032.1, on the reverse strand, counting down.
ATTTCCCACTGATTGACTCGCCCAAGACACAGTATACTACATTGAGTCCGTGGCTGAATGCCACCGTTGGATATTCCAGGGTATTATTACTATTATCACGCCGGCTATTATAAATGCCACCTCATATGCCGCAGCCCAAGTCCAGAACCCTACATGTCGGACTGCATCCACTTCTGCGAGTCTATCTGCGACAAGTCCTCCTCTAGCAGACTAATCATGTTCCGGCTGCCGAAAAACCAATCCGCAAGCTGTGCCACCTGGCCGTTGCCCTGAACAGGCACCCCCGGGTCGTTGGTGTTAGCGTTGGCCATTGGTTGGTCCTCATTGGGGATAAAGCCCAGCTGACTCAAGTACATCTCAAACTCATCCCCTATCGAGCTTTCGTCTTGCTGCTGCTGGGCCTTGGCTTCGACATAGAGCGTGGCGATGTCGCACATGACCCGGCAGAGTCGGTATAACTTGTCAATGGGTTCCGATAGCCCCCTCCCACCTTCGAGGGAATCCACAAAGTCCTGGAGAACCTTGAGGTCTGCGAATGAAGACGTCTCAATGACATAGCAAAACAAGACAAAGAATGGAGCAAACGGTGTCAACAAGAGATTCCTAGAGATGGGACGAAATGAGAGTCAGCATTTGGTTAGTAGAAAGGAAAGGGAAGGGTGGGTTCAGAATTGCTGGGGTAATCCGGGCCTGGGAGGGGAAGTTGAGCAGTTCGTTCCTCTCAATCGCAGGGCAACGAAGCTGAGTGGAGCTTGGACAGCTGTCTTCCTTACCAATGAATGTACATGGACCGCATGTACGTGCTAATGTCCATGAATTGAACACACTCCTGATGCGTCTTCATGGCATGACGGGCCGCGTCTAAACATTCGTCGCAGAATCGGGTAATGGAGCCTTCCGGTGCCGGTATGACGCGGTAGATGAGCGTTTTGGTCACGTAGAACTGGACCTCGTCGCCTTTTATAAAGACGTCGACGACATCCGAGGTTCCTATCGACTTGAGCAGCCTGTGTACCTTTTCACGCGTCTCATCCGTCTCAATCTCTAGTCGGCTGCATTCCGCGGCCAGGAGTTTTGCTCGTTGGACCAAGTCGGCCTGTGGACTTGCCAGTGCGACTGGACTGTATCTGCAAGTTACGAACAGCAATTAGTTATCAATTCCTATCAACAAACAGGAGAAAGGATAGAAAAGAAGACCACAGCAGGCGGCCAAGGGGCTCATATATGAGGAAGATTTCTTACAGTTGTTCGTAGATTCGGCTCTGCAGACTGCTAATCTTGACCCATAACGTCGGGAACGTGGTGGATGTGAGATGATCGAAGCCGTTGACTTCAAATTCGCGTTTGATATCAATGTCGCATTCCGCTATTGTCGACGCCCGTCCAAGTCTGAGGCCCAAGCCCTTGTCCAAAGTATACACATGCCAGAAGATGACCTTCTTTTGCTGCGCAACCACCGGAGGGTCGTTTCTCAGCGATTCTGTGCGGTGGTAGCCGCCTGCTTGACACAGCCAGGCGGCCATTGTGATGAGATGCCACGCTACCGAGGGCCTGGAGACGTCAATAGCATAGAGGCACTATATCAATCAAACAATATCAGTTACTCTACTCATCAATACCTAGGTAGTCAGGAGAAAAGCAAAGCAAACTCACCCCAAGCAGCAGAGCCTGCACATTCTCAATCTTTGGCGACAGAAACAGCGGAAAGTTGGCCAGCGTCGTCTCGAGATTCGACTTGCAGATGGCCACGTACGAGTTGTACTCTTCGCGCAACGCACCCTCCTTGTCCAGCGAGTGCTGCTCGACAAAGAGGTTGTACAGCATGGCGTTGACCACGGCAAAGGTGGCGTCCGAGAAATCTTCCGTGGGGAAGTAGACGGTCTTGCACAGCTCTGCAAACTCCTTGATGCCGACGAGGGTGCACAGGATGGTGAAGAAGGTGGGAGGAGCGGCTGTTTTGAGGTCAGATTATACGCCCTTTTTTCACGCTGAAAATTCAAAGATTTGTAAACTCTTTTCCATACCTTTGACGTGCTTTAAGAGGGAGACTACCGTGGCCAGCGGAGGCATCGGCAACTTGCTCACGCCCCCCGGCGGCACCGGCTTTTGCAGAGGGAATCGCGGCCCATGGCTTATCGAACGATGCTTCTGCATCTCGACAAGCTGACTGAGATTGGCGAGAGCCGTCTCCATCTTGGGGTTGAGAGGCCGCAGGGGCCCCCTCTTGACGGCGCGCTCGAGGAACTCGCTCGCAAAGGTCGTGTGCACGGTCAGGCCCGAGTCGCCGCCCAGGACAGACTCCTCGTCGGAGCTGTCATAGTCGGCGTTTGAGGCGGCGGTCGGAATGGTGATGTCTGTCTGGGGGGTGTGGATGAATTTGGAGGCGTCTGTGGAGGTGGAGGACGAGATGTTTTTGAGGAGGGCTTCGATGTTGCCGAGGCGGGCTTCTATCTGGTCAATCTTTCTCTCGCTTGGTGCCTGTTAGTTATGTGATTTGATATTAAGAGGCCAGCAAGGGTAATAATATGAGATGAGAGGTGACATGAGATGAGCAACACTCATAGTTGGATGAGACTCACTATTGAGATGAGATGAGGACTCGCTGTCGAGGTTCCTTTGGCCTCTGTCCAGCACCGGTTGATGTGCAACTCCGCTTTGCTGTTCTGCAATTGGAACACGGCCAATCTTTATCACAGCGAATCTTAAAAAGAACCATTAACTTATTGATTATCATGGCAGAGAGTGACACTAATTTGATCGACACTCACCTTTCGTAGACGACACTGATCGCACTGTCACTCACGCCGACAAAGGCCATCGTCAGTACTCAATCAATCTCATCACCCCATCCAGCAGCAGCCCATCATCGCGGCTAGATATGCGCATCAAGCCAGATCCACAGGCGACTCTCAGATACCGGCACTTACAGCTCTCCGGGCGGTTGGATCGTCGGCGGCCGCGGACGGCGCGAGGTTCTGCATTGTATCGGGTGATTTTTTGCTCTGAGCTAATGCGGACGAGCGAAAGGATATGGTGGTTGCAAATTATATAACGGAATGATGCTGTATGTACTGCGGTGTTTTAATTTATGATAAATTGAGATGAGTTTCGATTCTTGCTTCCAGAAGAAATGGATTTGCTCATTCTCATGTGAGTTGAGTGAAAGGATGAAAAGAAAGAGGTAAGGCGGATTCTACAGCAGCATCTTTTACCAGGTTCATTTACTGCCGGCGGTGTTAGTGGCTGTACCTCAACAACTGCCATCCAAATTCAACAAACTAAGCCTTACCAAGTGCCGGACGCGCAATTCTGTATCAGAAAATAGATCATGTCTAGCATCTCTTGCTGCCTGAGTTATGTCGACAACAGGATGCAGGAGGAATGCGACGCATCTGCAGCCAGGCTGGTGGATGCTGTGGATAGCAGCAGCATGTACTCTTGCATGTATCTTGTGAGACAGGGTACTTGTCAAGGCTCCGGATGTCCCGGAGTCCGCGGGATGCCGAAGATTCCTTGGCTGCGGCGAGTTATTACGTACTACAAGTAGAAGCAGAGATGGATGATTCAGGATAAATTGAAGGATAAACTAAACTAACTTAGAATATAAAAACAACATGAAATGGGCTCAGTTAGAATTAACGAGTTATTGATCCTGTTGGAATAGTTGTGCTATTTGAACTCTCAAGACAAATGGATCATAGTGAAAACCACTTATAAACAATATGGTATAGATGACAACTGCTCCAGTAAAAGGCTATCTAGCGCTACCTAGCTAGGAAAGAGCATTAATTCATTTGTTCTATTCCATAGTCAACTCTCTCGTCAACTAGCAGAAAGACTTTCAACGTCTGTCGACATCAATCCGGGTCTCTGGAGGAAATCCCATCCTAGCCTCTGAAGAATGTTTGAAGAATAGCCTGTATATCTATATCCCTCTCTTCATTGATATAGCGGTCAATTCTAGCAAATCTTTCAAGCTGAACAAAATTGGATCCATCTCCAGCCATCTTCTTCAAGTAATACCTCACAAGCATGGTTTGGCCCTTCTGTTCAAAGTCCTCCTCTCCCTTGTGCGCCAGCTGATTGCAAGATAAAATTAGTGAGCTGATTCCAGCCGCGATAGCTGTGGCCATGGAGCTTTCTGATATGTTTTCGTTAGAGTTGAGAACCGGAGTGATCCCCGCCGGCACATTGATCGCAAATTCATCACCCAGTTTCTTATTTCCAGGAGGCGTTATCCCAGACTCGTCACAGGCTATAATGGGAATTGTCCCAAAAAGGCCTGCTGGATAGGCATGTGTCAAATTTATGCCTTCAACATGAGCATTGCAGAGCATGGCAATGCCGCGTCTGGTTGCTTCACAACAAGCATCCTCAAGCTCATATGTTATTTCGCCGAGGCCGAAGCTCATGGAGATAACATCAACACCTTTTGATATCGCCCCTCGTATTGCCTTGTGTATAAGTTAACAAAGCCGACAACAGAGATAAAGCGCACCAAGGCGTGGAGGGGCGAGTAACCTACCTCTGCAATTCTCGCAGGAGTGATTCCAGATCTTCTTGATGACACTCTAGCAATATAGAAGACACAACACGGGTCGATGGAGCCTATTATTCTGGCCATCTGGATGCCATGCGCGTCGGACGCCAGGAATCGTCGATTTGAAGGATCGTCATCGTCCACCAAAGACAGTCTTTTCCTGATACGAGATCGTCTTTTCTTGACACGATATTGTCTTTTCTTAATACGAGACCACAGGGTCTCGTCGATCGGCCGTCTGCTACATTGTTCATGCCATTCTTTGATGCGACGGGTGTCTAATTGTTGTCGGTCAATTGTAAGATCCCCTATGTTGTCGGTATCAGGCCGAATGTCAACCATTCCGGTATCAATAATAGCTATCCTGGTCGGCCGGTACCCGCCAGATCCATCATGTGCGCCTTGAACCAAATCCCGGTATTTCTTTGTAAATTTCGAAAGCTCGGGAGCTATTCTCTCCCATCTAAGCGATCATAGAGTCAGATAGGTCGTATGTATTCAATTATAGCCAACCCACATTTCTTTCAGATTTGGCAGCTTCTCTTTGCGCTCCTCCTGTGCCTCTAATGTCGTCTGCAATGGCGTTGAACTGTCCACCTCGTAACCCGGGCCCCGTTTCAAGTCCGATTTAGACAACTCCTCTTGGCTTTGCAGTCTCCCCATGTTCTTCAAGCACTCTGAGACTATATTATAAATTTCGTATTCTGGCGCCAGGGCTTACTTGAGCCTTGTGAACTTCTTTTTTCTCTTCTTCTCTATATTATGTAAAGGATGCAGGATCAAGGATGCAGGTTGATGATTTGAAGTGTGGAATTATTAGATTGTGTGATTTCTTTGTGTACGTCGTTTCTTTGTGCACATTATTCCCTCGTACAGCGAAGCAGGATTATGTTCTTTGAGATTGGTGTTCGGCTACGGCTAGTAGTCCTACTCCTACTTCTCCTCAGCTATGGCTAGTAGTCCTTCTTTGTTAAAGTATGAGTAATTATGCAACTCTCCAGCTTCCAGCAGTTCCTGCGGCGGCTCAATCTCTTCGGACTGTCTCCTGGACAAATCCCTCCAGTACCTTTTACCGTTTATTATCACTCTTTTGAGGAGAGGTGGCTACTCCGTCTGAGTCTTTAGGCCAATTCCTGCAGCTAATAAGAGGTGTTATTTTCACCAAGCTCCCCCCTTTCAAGGGAATATTCCAGTCTCTTCAGCTTTTTTAGCTTTCTCATCTCGCTCTTCTTATGAATCCCTCCGCCAAAGTTTCTCCTCAATTATTTCGTTCTGTAAGTCGTCGGCTGTATCGCTTCAAGTCCATCAGGTTGCCTCATTTGAAGAAATTATTCGTTTCTCTTTTGCTTTGTTTCCAGATCTGCTTCATCTTCTGTATCACAGAGCGAGGGTTCCCACTCAATGGCTTCGTTTTGCCATTTTTCGGCCAATGATTGGAATTGGCGATCCAGCAAGTTGCCAGCAGCCTCATCATACCACGCTTGACCTTCTCAACAAATTTTACGACTTTCGAATGTCTGTAATTTCTCTCAGCAGAGCGGATGGCAGCAGAAATTCTGAAAAGTTCTGAAAGCGTCTGCTCCACCTTCTCTCGCATTGTGTCGATTGGGTCTGCGACTACGGACGATGTCTCGGGAGCCTGGCCAAATGAACATTCTGAAGAGCTAGCTGATGTTGATGCGTGAGATGAAAGTGGTTGAGATGGAAGTGGTTGATCCTGCAGGCTTGCATCCTCTACAGCCTCCGTAGCCCTACCGGCAATAGGATCGGCCAAGGTACAGATTGCTATCAAGCATAATGTTAGTATGGCAACATGGGGTCTTCGGCCAAAAGGTAGATATTACCACAGAGATAGTCGTGCAGTAGAGCCAGAAGTTGAAGTATCATGTCCACCAGCTCTGGTCGCTTGCGCAGGTGCCAGATAAGGATACCGTTTTCAGCAGCCCAAAGGTCGAATCGGACAAGCTGGTGCCGCAGCCATGGTGTCATTGTCATTGTCTCAATGCAGTCAAAGAAAGCTCTCAAGCACTCCGCAGATTTATTATAAATTGCGTCTTCTGGCGCCATGGTTCATCTGGGTTGGCCTTGTGCACTTCTTCTTCTCCTTCCTCTCCTTCGTCTTCTTTATTAAAACGTAAAAGACACAGGTTAAAGAACGCAGGCTAACGATTTAAAGTGCGTAATTCCTAGATTATGTAACTTCCTCACAATTCCTTTGTTTGCATCGTTCCTTTGTGTACGTCGTTCCTTTACGTATATCACTCCTTTAATACACCTCTCCTTTGTGTACAGCGGAGCCGGATTATGTTCCTTGAGGTTAATTTCGTCCGTGTAAGGTTATTATTGCGGTTGTTATATGTTGATTCACTGTCTCCTATGACCTACGCCGGCGAGATAATAGGATATTCAATACGGCCAAAACTACATATCGCAAAGAATTCGAAAAAGGCAACCCCGACTGATCCCTCATCAGTGGAGAAAGCCAACTTCATTAACGCTGATGTCAAAGCGAGAAAAGTGACCATCATATTCTTTTTCTCGCTAAGTTCGATAGTCTCTTGTAAGTTCCTTGTTCTTCCCAGTGGCGACTACCACAATATCCCACGATCTCTTCCATAGGGCTGTTGGCGTTGTAACCACCACCTGGCCTAATTTCCATTAACACTCACAACTCCAGCATCCCATGCCTCTTTCTTGTCGACCGTTTCATCAACGACAACAGTTTCGATCATTGTCACAGGCGCCCCGTCCCGAAACTCCGTTCCCTCAGTCCCCAACGCTCTGGACATCGCCTTTACGGTATGGACCATGTGTCATACGACGATAGGAGACCTCGTTGACATTATATGCAAACACGAAATCGCTCGATTCGCCAGTGCCCCCTCCATTAGATCTATCGGTTTCAAACTCGCTAGTCAAACCCAATCCAAAAGCCCCAGTTCCCAATGGGTGTCACCAGAAGCCGAAGTCTTGAATCCGGCGGCTCGTGCATTCTTTACGGCTATTGTTGCCCCTTTGGCAACAGTGGCTCTAGTCACGATGAGTACTCGCTCATCCCAGCGCCATTTTCCAAATATTGGGGTACTTCTTCATATGTTCCATCGATTCTTGGATTTCGTCAGCGATACGGTAGGTACATGTATATGCGATGAAGTCGGGCACGGCACTTACAACCTACTTACTAACGAAGACGGCACTGCAGGCAAAGATATTCTGTAAGAGTCTGGGAAATGAGGTACGAAGAAAAGAACACAGGGAAACTAATTTTCCAAGTTTGCCATGTGGTCCCTCAGCCGCTCACTTACATCGCGTATAGCTAGCCAATCATGGGACTTAGACAATCGAACACGCCGTGAAAGATTGGGAGGTCGACATCATTGGCCTGTATTTTGTCTTTCCACATCGCAATGAAGATATTAAGACACCATCGACAATCATCACAACAGAGCGCTTCTCTTTGCAGCAGCATCCAACAAGAGTGATGAAAAACTTGGCTTTCTTGTCTGCCTCCCAGAAGTCATCTGTATATACTAACAAGCCTTGGACGATCCAATCTGAATTCTGCAAGCTTGGCAAAAAAGGGAACTGTAATTTCAGCACCATCAGAGAAAGACGTCAACGGCGCGAGGCCAACTGGCTTAATAAACAAGAGGTCCAAGTTACGGCGATCGGGAACCTCTTGTGCCATCCTCTTCGCCGCGGGAGCCACTACCTTGTCTTGCCATGTGCTAGGCAAAGCGGGAGAGGCAATGTGCCTCGAGCAAAGAAGCTAAAGAAGAAATGCATCATAGGGGAGATCTGGTTTGAGTGTATGGTTGAGAAGCAAGAATCTGCAGAGTACAGATAAGACTCATTCCAGCATTTGCCCCCAGCTAAAATCTTGTTTCATATCCAGTATATATTTTGAGAACAGAAACCGATATCAAGCGATTCAAATATAAGTGTTTATTTTCTATAAATATTGATCATAAGTTAGCATTTATATAAGTCAAAGATTAAAACGAACAGCTTCATTGAGGCAAGGTTGATTCACATCATATACACGGTTTCAAGCAACCTGGTATTGCCCATCAAAGTCCATTCTATTCATCATCGTCATGACCGTCTAATTTTTAGTTCTAAATCCCCAATTTCATCCCATCCTCAGTCCACTTACACCAGCGTCTTGGCCTCTCCCTCCTTCAGCTTGCCAGCATCAACAAGCCTCTTGACCTCGGCGGTCCAAACTCCCTTGATCTCGTCCGCAACAGTCAGGCCGTTAAGCTTACCTGCAAGAGCAGCAATCTCATCAGGATCAATCTTGCCCTGCACCAGCTCGACATCGCCCAGGACGGCGTCGATCTGGGCGGCAGAGGCATCGCCAGAGGCAAAGTAGTTGGCGTCCTTGACAGAGCCCTTGAGCACACGCTTGTTCTTCTTGACGGCGTTCTTGGCGGCCTCCTTGGCCTTCTTGCCGGCCTCGCGGTCAGCCTTTGCGGCGGTTTCGGCATCAGCCTTGGCCTTCTCCTCGGCCTCCTTCTTGGCCTGGGCCTCCTCGGCGGCCTTCTTCTCGGCAGCCTCCTTCTCAAACTTCTTCTTGTTCTTGGCGGCGTTGGCCTCCTGTCGGAAGCGCTTGATACGCTCGTCGCCGGCGGAAGCGTCATCTAGCAGCTTACGCAGACGGGCGTTGTCCTCGGCCTTCTTCTTCTTGCGAGAGTTCTGGTTCTTGCGCTCGACGTGGCGCTTGTGGTCACGGCTCTCGCCATCATCGGGGACATCCTCGTCGAGGTACTCGAAGCTCCTCCAGCTGTCAAAGTTGTACCAGAAGTTGTAGAATTCGTCGACGTGCTCCTTGGTGGCGTTGGCATCGCCAAAGGTGGGGACGGGGTGTGTCTTGGAGAAACGGGCCTCGGACTTGAAGACCTTGCTCCAGAGCTTGTAGAAGTCGCCCTTTTGCAGCTGCTTCTTGGTGGGGGGCTCGACGTCGGCCTCCTCGTCGACGGAGTCGAACTGGCGGCGTCTGATGGGGTCGAGCAGAATGTCGGTAGCCTTTTGGATGCACTTGAAGAACTGGTCGTCCTCGGCACGGCCCAGGGCAGCCTTCTTATCGGGGTGGTGCTTGAGGACCTTCTTGCGGTGGGCCTTCTTGATCTGCTCTTCGGTGGCCTTGTAGCGGTACTTGGACAGGCCGAGAACCTTGTAGTGGTCCTGAGTCTGTGTGTCTCTGTTAGCACTGGCCGAATTGGACTGACAATCCCAGTCCCGATATCATCCCCCCATCATGTTTTTCCCACATACCTTCCAGTCCTTGGCCTGGCTCTGAAGCATCATGGGGTCCTCAGGCTCGCTCTCATCGCCATCGTCAACATCCTCGACGTTCTTGGCGCTCTCCTGGGCCTGGATCCGGTCATCCTCGGAAAAGGTGCGCTTGTGACGAGCTCGGCGGGCGTGAGCCAGGAAATGCGGTCCAACAGGCTCGATGCTGCGCTGGACAGCTCCGGAGAGCTTGCCGACAGCCTTGAAGTCCTTGTCGGAAGCCCAGCCCTCGGGTAGGGCGGGAAGAGGGAGAGTGACAACCTGCGAGACGGAAGCCATTGTGATGTTTTGCAATGACAGACTTTGGGTTGAGGAGGGAGAAAAAAAGGTTGGACTGAGGGCAGTGAGGCAATCTCCAGTTTTTTCTTTTTTTCCTCTTCTCCCACCAACGGCCAATCAATGGTGGGGTTTTGACAGGGGTTGGTAGTGCCATCTATGGTGGGATGTCGGCGGAAGACGGCAGAACCGGGCCTCCGTTAGTTAGCAGCAGCTTCAAAATTGATATCGTCCCGCTACTAATCTTGAATACATGCACTTCCATTCGCCTGCATGATACGGGTTGTAATTCGTCGTCTTCTTTCTTTTTGCTAGCTATTCCCTCAAACCATCCGATACCATGTCATTGGCGGCTTATAGAAACCTCATGCGCGCTGCGCGGATCGCCTTTCAGGGTAAGATGCGCTTCCTCGAAAAACCCGGTCTTCATTTATGATCCCGACATCAAAAGCAAGATTAACAATTGGATCCAGGAGACGTCCATATCCTTTCTGCCGCCCAGAACCAGATCCGACAGGGCTTTCAAGAGAACCGCGCGCTTGATTCCGACTCCAGCATCCAGACGGCAATCAAACATGCCGAGGACGTGGCCACCATCCTGCGCCAGAACATTGTCCAGGGAGAAAAGATTGAGAGCGACGGCGACAAGCACACGTACAGTAAGATTCACAGGACCGGTCCTCAAGATGTTGTAACATTGCTAATACTTTCAATAACAGAGCTGCGAATACACGAACACACCGAGCGAGGCGATAACGACAGTATCTTGACGGCAGGCAATGGCAAGAGTGGTGGTGGCTGTGGCTGCAATTGATGAGCAGCCTTTGTATATAATATCATTGTAAAACACTATGTAGAATTACTGGACTCATGATACCCTCCAATCCAATGGCACACGATATATTTAGCCTTCCGTCATGTTTGGTTCCTCGATATGTAGACGACGTAATATGAATCCCGCTGTATTCTCCTTATAGCACCAAAACGCCAGAAGATGATGGATAGAACAAAAAAGAAAAGAAAAAGAGGAAAAAGAAGAAGCCAATATGGCTAGATATGGTGAAATCCTCCTACTCTCCAGACATGCTTGCGTAGGTGGGCGCTTCTTCTGCGCCAGGTGGTGGTGCAGCAATTGCACGATTCGCCACGCTTGGTTGCTGGCCGCCTTCCAGGGCGCGCTGTTGCGGCCTGTTTTGGCGGATGCGAGCGTCTTGCAGCATCTGGTAGCGCTGCTCCCGATCCATGGTGCCAATCGCCTTTGGCTGTCCCCAGCGGATCCTCAGCGGGCATCCAGCAATAACCGCCCTGCCCTGACAGGCAGCCGCCGCCTTCTCGGCTCCATCTCTCGTCTCGTAGTTGACAAACGCGCAGTGGGACATGTGAGAGCACACCAAGCTCTTGATCTTGCCGTGAACCTTGAAGAAGTCGCGGAGCTTGGGCTCTGGCAAATCGTCCTCGACGCCCGTTACGAAAAGGGACATGATGTTGGGGTCATCCGGCGGCAGCCAATCTTTGGGGCTCGGTGGGAGTTGTGCTGCGCTCGGGAATGCCGGACGGCCTCGCCCCTTTCCGCCAGGTCTCGCGCCCGCGGCTGCTGCGGCCCTTGAATCTCGAGTTCGAATCGGGCCAGGGCCTCCAACGCCGGCTCCAACTGCAGCATTCCCTCCAGCTCTTGCGCCAGCGAGTTCTGACTCGTCCACGGTTCTGCCCTTGCGAAAGTACGGCTTGCTGGCGGCGAGACGGCGTAGGAGCTCGCGGGCCTTTTCGTCCGTCTTCTCGTATTCTTCCGTTCCGGCCTTGCCTTCCTCGATCAACTGTTCGTTGTTCTGCGCAAAGTATTCTCGGTTGACATCGGATCGAGGCCCCGGAGCGATCATCTTGAGCGCGGCGTCACGGACGGTGATGGGTAGGCCGAAGCTAAGATCTAGCATGCAGCTCTGGCAGCAGTTTTTGAGTCGAGCGCACGTCAGGCAAACGTTGGTCCGTCTCTTGCGACCTTGGGCGCGCTCAGCAGCCCAGCTGAAAACTGTGAATGGTCGCGTACACTGGCAATTCTGTTAGCATACACATTTCGATAGAATAAAATGGTATCAAGCAGGGGGCGACATACTAATTTGCATTCGGCTCCGTAGTCTTCCTTTAGCATCTTGACCATGGGGTTCTCGGGCAGGCAATTTTCGCAGACAGAGGGAAAGTCGGTCGTCTCCCATCCCGACCGGTTGAGATCTTGTTTGATTTGTGGCGGCATGATGGGCGACGAGATGCAGCAATGGATTGGCGATGTTGTTTCTTTTCCAAGGTGCAACTGTAACTGTAACTGTACGGATGTAAGCTGCAAATCCAAGATCGGTTGGCGACGTGCAAAGAAATCTTGGTGGAGACCTGCCGCTGCCCGCCACAAACAAGGGTTACATAAGCATGATGTGGAATCTTATCGATAATCACCCCAGCGCATTGCAAAGCCAAAAAAAAGTGGCTTCGATACAATTCCAGGATTCGGGTCAGGCACGTTTAGGCTGTATGTGCCTGTGGCTTCCAGAAACATGCCACATCTCGACAAGATTTGCACATGTCATTCTGCTTGTACAATGACAAGATGATTGTACGTACGGATATGGGAAATTGGACACGCGGCTGGGAAGAGGGCGGAATGGACGTCACTCTCAATTTCAAAGACACGGACGGACGTTGCCACATCAATGCGACTTAGTTACCTATAATCTCAGCTCGCAGCCATCCATCCGACAACGATTTCTACAGTACGAGAGCGAATACAGATGATACCACTGGACGAGGATTGCCTAGTAGCAGCACTAATGGCAACTTATACGCGTATTTGGAGATTTGGTGCTTGGCTCCGCAGATACACCTCCCCTAATATGGAGTTTATACCGCATGCTTAGCACGAAAAAAAGTGAAGCCGACGGAGGAATTCACCGCAAAAAAAAGAGGCGCATGCAAGGACACCCAAAGCGAGTTCGCGTTCGTATTCGCACACTGCGGGGCGCTCACCGCCTACCATTTACGTGGCAGCCCGTCCTCGATCCAACCAACCAAAGGCTCAAATTGCTCGTCTAGTGCGATATCACAAGCCCAGAATTAGAATTGGAGATTGGCGGTTGCCGTTCTGTCAGGGGTAAAAAGAAGCGGACAGGTGCCATGAAATTGCTGCATGGCGATTTTGATGCAAAAAGACCCAAACAACGGACAACGCACCGCATAAAAGGTCCCAGCTCCGCTCATTCGCGTGGCAGCCACCCGTCCTCTTTTTCCCCAACCTTTGAAGCATCTCCATCTTCGTTGTGTGCCTTATTTCTCTCTTCTTCTTTTTCTTCCTTCCTTTGACCCTCTTTTTGTGCAGCTACTAGAGAATTTTCCATCTTAATTTTTTAATTCTATCCTGCTACAACCACCTAATTCAACATGGCACCCGTAGCTCTCGAGAAGGAGGACAAGGCGCGAGACGCCGCCTTCAACAAGGCCCTGCACGGCAACTCGGCCCAGGCCAAGGGAGGCATTGCTGCCATGTTTTCCAAGGGCTCCGACGCCAAGAAGGCCGCTGTCGACGAGTACTTTAAGCACTGGGACAACAAGCCCGCCGAGAACGAGACCGCCGAGGAGCGTGCTGTAAGTTCTTTTCTTCCTTCTTCGCTCTGCCTCTTTTTGTTCTCCCTTGGGAAGAGAGGGCAATTGATTGAATTAAACCATGGTTTCTAACCCTCCAATCAACAGGCGCGAACCGCCGAGTATGCCACTCTCACGAGACACTACTACAACCTGGCGACGGATCTATACGAGTATGGCTGGGGCCAGTCTTTCCACTTCTGCCGATTCTCCCACGGCGAGCCCTTTTACCAGGCAATTGCCCGTCACGAGCACTACCTGGCTCACACCATTGGCATCAAGGAGGGCATGAAAGTCCTCGATGTCGGCTGCGGTGTCGGTGGCCCTGCCCGTGAGATTGCAAAGTTCACCGGCTGCCACGTCACTGGTCTCAACAACAACGACTACCAGATCGACCGAGCAACCCACTATGCCCAGAAGGAGGGCCTTTCCGAGCAACTGGCCTTTGTCAAGGGCGACTTTATGGTATGTTTGACCTGCAACAACTTGATCCGTGTCTTGTTCTCTTCTAATACAAATCCCGCCCGCAGCAAATGACGTTCCCTGAAAACACCTTTGACGCTGTTTATGCCATTGAGGCTACCGTTCACGCCCCCACTCTGGAGGGCATCTACGGCCAGATCTTCCGCGTGCTGAAGCCCGGCGGTGTCTTTGGTGTCTACGAGTGGCTTATGACTGATGAATACGACAACAACAACCTGCACCACCGCGAGATCCGTCTCGGAATCGAGCAGGGTGACGGCATCTCCAACATGTGCAAGGTGTCCGAGGCTCTGGACGCCATGCGCGCTGTCGGCTTTGAGCTCCTCAGACATGAGGATCTCGCTGACCGCCCCGACCCCCTTCCCTGGTACTGGCCTCTGTCCGGTGAATTGAGATACATTCAGTCGGTCGGAGACATCTTTACCATTGTCCGCATGACCACCTGGGGCCGCACCATTGCCCATAACCTGGCTGGTCTGCTGGAGAAGATTGGCCTTGCCCCTGCCGGCACTAAGAAGACTGCCGACAGCTTGGCTCTCGCTGCCGACTGCCTGGTTGCCGGTGGCCGCGAGCACCTCTTCACTCCCATGTACCTGATGGTCGGCCGCAAGCCTTCTGCTTAAACATGGATAGGGAGAGGGAGAGGGGAAGAAGGGAGTGCGTGTGTATGTGTGAAGGGGACCAAGCAATTGATACCATCTTGGATTTTGATACCTTGATTGATGTGGAGTAACGAGCGAGCCCAGTGGGAGGATATAAAAAAAGCGGCATCGAGCATGATTACTTGAACGGGATGACGATGCATGGCTGATGAAACAATCGGCACATTTTTGTACGCATATGTAATGGCTACAGCTACAGCAAAAGATGCAAACCGCTGCATCTTTTTTAATAATTTCTCTATTTTTGCATGAAATGACCATTTCGCCAACTTGTTTGCTGTCCTGCCTGTTCTCGTGAGCCATTTCGTCTGCATCCTCCAAAGCGTTGTCCACGTTCCAGTCGCTGCCTTATCTCCAGTTGATTTGATCCCCGGGCCCGCTTAGTTCCGGCAGATGCATTATCGCAGCCCAATTCGCCCTTCTGATTCGACAACCCGTCGCTTTATCGCGGCGAAAAAGCCTCCGGCAGCGGAGAGGCGCCTTAGTCAGCGCCCACCCTTGGCCCTCCCCAACAAAGATTACAGGCGGGTTCAGCGCCAACGTCCCGCTGTAAGGCCCTGGCCATTAGCGGGCAGAACCCAGCTGTAGCTCGCAAAGGCGCAAAAAAAGTTCGCTGTGCTCCTCCATTGGCTGGACGAGCTTTTTGGGGAATTTTTTGCTTGGGGCCGGAAATTCCCTCTTGGTCTTTTTTGGGAGCAGCCTCCAGCTAAACTAAAACCGCTCCAGAGCACAAAACACCAAAGCCTCTCTCTCCCCAACTCCCTCTCCGTCCCCGTCTAGACAGCAGACGGCTAAGCTGCGAGCGGTTTCGTGTCCTCTTGTCGATAACCTCCCGTTCTTTATTCCAAGCAGCCAATCCTCAGCCTCAGCCCGCCATGTCCCGATTCCTCCGGCCCGCAGCTCGTCTGGCTGCCTCGACACGAGCTGCCACATCCATCAAGGCGAATGCGCCGTCCTTTTCACAGGCCATTGCGCGCCCCGTCTACTTTGGCGGATCGTCGCAGAGCAGGGCGTACGCCGAGGGCGCTGGCGTCAAGGAGTACACTGTCCGAGATGCCCTCAACGAGGCCCTGGCCGAGGAGCTCGAGGCCAACCCCAAGGTCTTCATCCTGGGTGAGGAGGTTGCCCAGTACAACGGAGCGTACAAGGTCACAAAGGGACTGTTGGATCGATTCGGCGAGCAGCGTGTCATTGACACTCCCATCACCGAGATGGGTTTTGCCGGCCTGGCTACCGGTGCCGCCCTGAGCGGACTGCACCCTGTGGTGAGTTTTATACTTTTATATATCTCCATTATGCCATTGCTATATGATGTCGATGCACATGCCCCTGTCTCTACTCTTGTATTTGGCTTGTACAGACATTGCATCTTCTTTTTTCCAATCTTCCTCTGTTGTGACTGCAATATCAACTGACAAAACCTTCCCGCTTTATAGTGCGAGTTCATGACCTTCAACTTCGCCATGCAGGCCATTGACCATGTTGTCAACTCCGCCGCCAAGACCCTCTACATGTCTGGTGGTATCCAGCCCTGCAACATCACCTTCCGTGGCCCCAACGGCTTCGCTGCCGGTGTCGCTGCCCAGCACTCTCAGGACTACTCTGCCTGGTACGGCAGCATCCCCGGTCTCAAGGTCGTCTCCCCCTGGAGCTCCGAAGACGCCAAGGGTCTGCTCAAGGCCGCCATCCGCGACCCCAACCCCGTCGTCGTCCTCGAGAACGAGCTCATGTACGGCCAGAGCTTCCCCATGTCCGAGGCTGCCCAGAAGGACGACTTCGTCATCCCCTTTGGAAAGGCCAAGGTTGAGCGTGCCGGCAAGGACCTCACCATTGTCACCATGTCCCGATGCGTCGGCCAGTCCCTCGTTGCCGCCGAGAACCTGAAGAAGAACTACGGCGTTGAGGCCGAGGTCATCAACCTGCGTTCCATCAAGCCCCTGGATCTTGAGTCCATTGTCCAGTCCATCAAGAAGACCCACCGTCTGCTTGTCGTCGAGTCTGGCTACCCTGCTTTCGGTGTTGGTGCTGAGATCCTCGCCCTGTCCATGGAGTATGCCTTTGACTACCTTGATGGCCCTGCCCAGCGAGTCACCGGTGCCGAGGTGCCCACTCCCTACGCCCAGAAGCTTGAGGAGATGTCCTTCCCCAACGAGCAGCTGATTGAGAACTTCGCCGCCAAGATGCTGCGATTGTAAACTCCCCGCGCCAAGGAGGATGAAATTTACTATCTTGTTTTCAATCTAACGGATATGAACACATAAAAA
Source organism: Trichoderma atrobrunneum (assembly GCA_003439915.1). Classification (NCBI taxonomy): domain Eukaryota; kingdom Fungi; phylum Ascomycota; class Sordariomycetes; order Hypocreales; family Hypocreaceae; genus Trichoderma; species Trichoderma atrobrunneum. The sequence continues at coordinate 45,802 of PNRQ01000032.1, read as the reverse complement.
ATAAAGAAAGAAAGAAACAAGAGGGGGGCTATCCGGGTGGACGGTATAATATCTCAAAGGGGGGTGGAATCAAATAGGAGGGGATTTTGACTTCAGGGGGGAGTTGGTGAAGCGCATCAGGCTAGCAATTCTGTTGGACCTCTGGTCAAAAAATTCTCAATAGACGGACGGAGAGGAAAATAATGGACTTGGACTCGTAACTACCTATGCGCTTTTTCCAAGCACACGCCCTTTACCGTGCCATTGTGAGTGCAATGGCTACTGTGAGACGGAAGATGTTGTACTTGTTTGTATGGGCTGTTTTATTAGAAGAGACGCCCTGTGTAAGATGCGTGTCTTCGACAGCTTATAGTAGACAATCCCCTATTTCTAGACACTAAACTATTCAAAGAAAAACAATTCAATTGCACAAATACGTTGATATTCATCCTCCATTCATTCATTATTACCGTGAGATTGAAATCAACTATCAGTGTTTCAGAGCCCAATCCAGTCCCAATAGAGCCCTTGCCAGCTTTCAATTGCCTGCAGCCCAGACCCGCATTTCCCATGGCGGGGCAACTTAACCTCTAAGCTTCACAGCATCTGGAGCCTGTCAATCATTTCAACTGTCATCACATCACACATTTTATCAGCTGAAGGCTCGCCAATTATTTGATCCGACAAAGAGGAAACAAAGGCCCAAGTATCATCTCATCTCAATCTCCAGCTGCCCTACGCCATGGCTGGCATTGATGCCCTTCTGGCGTCTCAGGACGAGGGCATCCCCAGCTCCGGGCCCAGGAAACGGCGGCTCCAAAACCCCCAAGAGCTCAAGCAGCGCCTGGAAAATGAGCTGCTCATGCCCTCTCCCGAGTTCTCCGTCGAGTGGCTGGACCGTCTACAGCAGAGATGGGACTTTGAGGCCGACTACACGGCCCTGTTCAAGATTGCACCGCCCCAGACGCGCACCTTGACGAGGTTCTTGCGCCACGGACTCGAGGGCCGCGTGACGGGATACAAGAATGTGACTGTGCCCATGAGCGGTGCAACGGCAAAGAACTCGACAAGTCTTCTCCGGAAGCCGGCCAGCAGAGCAGATTTCGTCAGGGGAGCTGCTGGTTTCTTTCCATTTGCGCCTGGTGGACTGGAGGGTATCGAGGCTACTGCCGCCTTGGAGGATCAGATTCACGGCGGAGTGACTGGTGCTGATGATGCCGCGACCGGAAGCAAATTGGAGAGGTTGATCCAGCTGGGAGATGAAGGAGGACTGCTACAGATTGCTCCCGGGATGGACCGTGGCATTGATTTTGCCAAGAAGACGGCCGTGGATGAGGATGCTGCTGCTGCGATTAAGCAGGAGCTTGAGGAAGACCCCGAAGACGCAAAAGATGTCAGCCAGGAGGAGGAATCGTCACCCGCTGAGGTTTCAGGAGATTCAGCAGAGGACGAGGAAAACGAAGATGACATCGACGACCTGCTGCCCGTGGAGTTTCCGTCTCTTGAACCTCATGGTGTTCTCGCAGCGTCCAGTGCCAAAAAGGTTGGGCGTGAATGGGCACACATGGTCGACATCAAGCACGACATGCCCAATTTCAGAGAGCTCGTCCCCGACATGGCTCGAGAGTGGCCCTTTGAGCTGGACACATTCCAAAAGGAAGCCGTGTACCATCTGGAAAACGGCGACTCCGTCTTTGTTGCGGCGCACACCTCTGCTGGAAAGACTGTCGTGGCCGAGTATGCCATTGCCCTGGCAGCCAAGCATATGACCAAGGCCATCTACACATCACCAATCAAAGCCCTGAGCAATCAAAAGTTCCGCGACTTTCGACAAGAGTTTGACGAGGTCGGTATATTGACGGGTGATGTCCAGATCAATCCTGAGGCTAGCTGTCTCATTATGACCACGGAGATTCTGCGCAGTATGCTGTACCGCGGAGCAGACTTGATTCGCGATGTCGAGTTTGTCATCTTCGACGAGGTTCACTACGTCAATGACTATGAGCGTGGTGTCGTGTGGGAGGAAGTCATCATTATGCTGCCCGAGCACATTTCTCTCATTTTGCTGTCCGCCACCGTCCCCAACACTCACGAGTTTGCCTCCTGGGTTGGTAGAACAAAGCAAAGAGACATTTACGTCATTTCTACGGCCAAGAGACCAGTCCCTCTGGAGCATTACCTTTGGGCCGGCAAGAACATTCACAAGATTGTGGATTCAGAAAAGAAGTTCCTGGAAAGCGGTTGGAAAGATGCACACAAGGCAACTCAGAGTAAGGAAAAGACACCTGCCACCAACACCGTCGCGGTTCGGGGAGGCAGTTCTCAGGGAAATCAGCGGGGCGGTGGTGGTCGGGGCGGTCCCCAGAGAGGAGGCCAGCAGCAACGCGGAGGTCGTGGAGGAGGCCAGCAGAGAGGCCGAGGAGGACCCCCTCGTGCCAGTCACAATCCAGGACACATGGGCCGCGCTGGAGCCCCCGGCGGACGGTCATCGGCTGCACAAGACAAGAACATCTGGGTTCACATGGTTCAATATCTACGGAAACAGACCCTTCTGCCGGCCTGCATATTTGTCTTTTCTAAGAAGCGATGCGAGGAAAACGCAGATGCGTTAAGCAACCAAGACTTTTGTACGGCTTCGGAGAAGAGTGCCATTCACATGGTGATTGAAAAGTCCATTGCCCGTCTCAAGCCCGAGGACCGAGTCCTACCCCAGATTATCAGGCTACGGGAGCTCCTAGCCAGAGGCATCGCGGTACATCATGGTGGTTTGCTGCCCATTGTAAAGGAGCTGGTGGAGATTTTGTTCGCAAGGACGCTTGTCAAAGTCTTGTTTGCAACCGAGACGTTTGCCATGGGTCTCAATCTGCCCACCCGAACGGTGGTGTTTTCTGGATACCGCAAGCACGATGGCCACTCTTTCCGCAACCTTTTGCCTGGCGAATACACGCAAATGGCTGGCCGTGCTGGCCGTCGTGGTCTTGACAAAGTCGGCTCCGTCATCATCGTGCCTCCAGGCGGCGACGAAGCACCTCCCGTTGCCGAACTGCGAAACATGATCTTGGGAGAGCCATCGAAGCTAAAGTCTCAGTTCAGATTGACTTATAACATGATTCTCAACTTGCTGAGAGTGGAAGCACTCAAGATCGAGGAGATGATCAAGAGAAGTTTTTCGGAGCACGCAACTCAGCAGCTTCTTCCAGAGCACGAAAAGGACGTCAAGCTCGCTCAAGCGGATCTGGCAAAGGTTAAGCGAGAGTCGTGCAAAGTCTGCGACGACGTTGTGGATGAATGCCACCAGGCCGCTCAGGACTATAAGCGGTTGACGACGGAGCTGTACAAGGCCTTGCTCAAGATTTCCATCGGTCGAAGGATGTTTACGCCGCAGCGGCTGATCGTCTTTAACTGGGAAGGCATCCGCACAGCCGGTATACTCCTTGCCGAGGGCATGAGTCCCAAGGGATCTTTTGAAGAGCCCATCCTTCATGTCTGTGCCATCAAGCCTCTTAGAGAGCGGCGCGACGTAACGGACCAGCTCCCCTTTATTCCTGCATTCCGCAAGTACATGCAAAAGCTTCCTCAGGGGAAGAAGCGACTTACTACTAAGAATATGTTCGTCCCCCTGAACGATGTCGAATGCCTTACCAGGTGGGTGCTTAAGGGAGTTATACCCGAGATCTTCAAGGGTAAACAAGCCGGCCAAGAGGCGCTGGACAAGATACAGGAGGTCTGCGCGTCTTGGGATGACCGGTGGGACGAGATGGACATGAGCAAGGTCAAGAGCTTGCAACTGCAGGAGATGATTGAGAAGAGATTCCAGTTGTCCAAGACGATGGCCAACTCTGGGGCTACAAAGTGTCCCTCCTTTTTGAAGCACGTAAGTCTTGCTGATATCTTATGACTATTTCTTTGTTGAATTTCACTAATGAACTTTAGTTTGCCATGTGTCACGATGAGTGGCTCATCACAGAGCACATTGCCCAGTTGAAACAATCTCTTTCAGATCAAAACCTTCAGCTACTCCCCGACTACGAACAGCGCGTCCAAGTGCTCCGAGAGCTCGACTTTATCGATGACTCCTCGCGTATCCAGCTCAAAGGCAAAGTAGCTTGCGAAGTCCACTCGGGCGACGAGCTCGTCCTGACAGAACTCATCCTCGACAACGTCCTTGCCGACTTTGACCCCGCCGAAATTGCGGCCCTCTTGTCCTCGTTTGTGTTTCAGGAGAAGACGCTCACGGAACCTACACTGACCGGCAACCTTGAGCGTGGTCGTGACACCATCATCGCCATCTCTGAAAAGGTCAATGATGTACAGACACGACTGCAGGTGATTCAGTCGAGCGAGGACTCAAACGACTTTGTGTCGAGGCCCCGCTTCGGCCTCATGGAGGTGGTGTACGAGTGGGCCAGGGGAATGAGCTTCAAGAACATCACGGCATTAACGGATGTCCTCGAGGGCACCATTGTGCGGACGATTACGCGGCTAGACGAGACGTGCAGAGAGGTGAAGAACGCGGCGAGGATCATTGGCGATCCCGAGCTGTATCAGAAGATGCAGCAGGCGCAGGAGATGATCAAGAGGGACATTACGGCTGTGGCGAGTCTGTACATGTGAGCGGGATGATGATGTATGGCTTTTAAAAGGCATTTCTGCATGTGTGAGATAATGGGTCTCGTGGTTAGACTTGCAAGGGTTTTATCATGTCGGTGTACATTGGATTGGAATGGTTTATGACGGTTACGACAAGAGAAGAGCTGGGGAAACAAATAGAGACACCCGAACTATGGCATTTGTACATGTATGTATAGGTGGTAAACAAGGCCCATTGTATGTATGTATGTATTGTATGAATGGGTATGGCATATCAAACAGGCCCCTGAGGTAGCAAAGCAAGAAAATCGCAAAGAGTTGAGCACAAAGGTGTTTTGCAGCTCTAATGCTTAGACTCCTCAACATGTTCTCGATCCAGTTCAGTTCGATCCCATCAAACCCCGAGCAAAGCAAGCCCTCCATCCCAAAAGAAACGCCAAACCCCTGTCCAAAGTGCAAATGAAAGAGAAAATCATCGGGAAATTACAGCCCGCCGGGTCATCAAAAACTTGGTTTCCGTACATTTCACTTCGTCCTTTATGTCGACCGCAGTGTATAACAATAAGGTAAGTAAGGGGGGAAGACAAAAAGAAAAGATAAGAAACGCTAAATAATTTCCCACGAAAATCTAAGCACGCAGAGCACGCAGCCTCTGCTGCAGCTTATCCTCCTCCTCGGCCGTCGGCTCCGCCGTCTGCGGCTCGGCGGTCTGGGGCGTCGCCTTGTTGAGCTCGAAGCTGAGTTCCAGGCCGGCGTCGTCGGCGAGCTTGCCGAGGAGTTCGTGGACGGCGTCCTCGCCGACTTGGACGGAGGTGGATTGGGTGATGGCGTCCTGGTAGATGCCGTTTGTCATGGCGTATTCTTCGTTTTGCTGCTTGAACTGTTCCAGGGTAACGAGGGTCTGGGGCCGGGTTAGCGAATTCATTGATTGATCCAAAAAGGGGGGAACAGGACAAAACAAACCTTTTCGGGATTGGTGTTCTTCTGGGCCAGGTTCATGGTGCGCGACGACGAGGCCATCATGTGCGTCATCCTGTTCATGGCGTTGTTGGCCTGGATCTGGGCGCTCGACAGTTCGGCCATGTCGGCCATCTGGTCCATCTGGGCGGCGAGCGCCTGCTTGGAGAGCAGCATCTTTGCCTTTTGGTAGGCCTTTTGTGTCTCGCCTTTCTTGAGCAGGTCCTGGATCTGCTTCTTGAGGATCGGGTCCTGCTTGGCGGCCTTTTGGGCCTCGCGCCGGGCCTGTTTCGCCTGGAAGCGGGCCTGGAATTCGACTTGCATGTCGCGGGCGAGTTGGCGGTTGGACATGATTGCGGTTTTTGGAGATGGAGAGGTTTAGTCGGAGGGAGTTTCTGAGAAGAAGTTTGGAAAGGGTTTTATGAGAAGTTGGAAGATGCGCGAGATAGGACGAGTTGGTGATGGTTTTTTTTCTTCTTCCTTGGTTTAGGGATTCAAATGGCCAAGTTCGGAGATGGTTGGAATCAAGTCAGGTGGCGGATAAGGCGGGGTGACGCAACAAGAAAATCGACAAGCACCGCCACAGATAGCGATGCAGATTTGGCTAAAGACTGGAACAAGAAAGGAACATCACCAGCCACACTTTAGCCATTTGAATCAATGATGCGTTCACTTGATGTAAGTTGAGCTGCCAGCAATGGGTTCAAACTATATCATGTCCATATCTTCAGCGCAGACATTCTTATTCAAAGAATTGATTCGATAACCAAGTTTTGAATACATGATTTCTTACAAGGCTGTCAAAATGGCTGCAAATACCAAGCTAAACGTCCAGTCGTTTCCTCGGCCGCCGCGGCTGGAAAAGATTGCTCGGCATCTCCGTATCACGTACAAGGACACCGAGATTGCCGATACGAAAGATGCGTTTTGGGTGTTGGAAACGCATCATCCGCCAAGTGCGTCTCTCTGTGTAAATCAATTGAAAATTTCATCCAAATGAAAAGGTGGTATTGGTGATGAGGATGATGGTGATGATGGCATCAATTGTTCAGTTGTGGGCATCTTTCCAAGCTCATCCATCAAAGCAAAAACTAACCAGCGCCCCAACCCAATTTCCAGCTTACTACCTCCCTCCATCCAGCATCAAGGTGCCCCTCAAGCGTACAAACCGCTCCAGCTGGTGCGAGTGGAAAGGCGCAGCAACGTACTACAGCATCGCCCTCCCGGACGGCACCGTCTCCAACCGCATCTGGTCGTACAACAGCCCGACATCCGGGTTTGAGCCCATCAGCGGCTACCTGAGTTTCTACGCTGGCCCGTGGGACTGCTTCGTCGATGGCGAGCGCGTAGAGCCTCAGCCGGGCGACTTCTACGGCGGATGGGTGACGAGCGAGATTGAAGGCATCGTCAAGGGCCGGACGGGCAATCTAGATCCCGTCGACTGAGTCACACGAGACTAGGAAGAACGGCATCATCTTGAAACTGTGTCCTGATTGATAATCGCATAGGCTACTTGATACACTTCAATACGAGGCGCGGACGTGGCATGTTCGATTGGACGCTGCCTAGTAGGCAGATATGTTGAAGTTTAATTGCAACGCGTGGCACGACGAGGCTTGGCTGGATAGTAGCACAGCTAGATTTGAGCCACGGGAAATTTCCAAATGTCTCGACATGGGCTTCCGGGGTGTGTTTCAGATGAAGCTTCCAATTCGATTTTTGGCGTCTTGTGCAGGGTAGGTTTGATGATTTAGATCATGGCCGGAATGAATCGATATTGGATCGATAGCGACGGTATGACGTGATGGAATGGGATACAGAGTATGCCCACTGCATTGTGTTTGTGTTTCGGCAATACAATTGCAAGCACAATGAGTTGCCAATTGTTCTTGAGGTTCGGGGCATGAAACTATACCAGTATTGTTGTGGCATCAGAAATATTGAACGCCCAAGATGATAGCATACCTACACCAAACCACTAAGTCACACCACAAAAAGCTTCGTTTGGTTTCATCAGAAGTGTATCTTTATCATTTCTGGCTCTTGGTGACCAAAGCGATGCATCATATATGATGTGACTTATACGCGTGGAGCGTCAAGTCCAATTTTACGCGTCGCGACAAACCCTAATGCTGTGGCGTCGTAATATCATATGTAGGTAACCTGCATGTATGTTTGATAGTCAATTAGAACACAACTCTAATTATAGTTTGGGCGAAGAAACAATACATCATGTATGGAATAAAAGGCCAAATTTGGCTTGTAATACCATGGCAAAGTATCAGTGGCTGGTTGATACATGTGCTTTGTTATGACGATCGCTTGATAATGGTCATGCAAACCCATTGCCACAAGATATTGATGGTTGCAAAACCGTCATCGTCGTTGCTCAAGCAGTCGTCATGTTGCATCACATCTCACAAACAGTGGCACTCGAGTCAGTTTACTGCCGGCAATCAGCTCTCGCTGCACCTCCACCAACTGGAACATGACGGAAGTCTGGCTCCATGTCCATGCAACAAGCGGTCTGCAGATACTAGATAACAAGCAGCCAGGACAGGGCACCTTGCAGAAGCATCCTCTTGAATTCTGTTGGGCTCAGTTATATCATTCTTCGGCTGCGTATGCCCTTGCCGGCACCCCTCAGGTCTGTTCCTGATGCCTCCTACTCCATAGAAAGCATATTCCAGACAGCCACCTACGGGTAGATCCCAAAGAGAGCTCAATTGCCGTGCAAGTGCATCATCTTCAATCTTTAATGCACTGGGGCGTCCAACGTGGCAAGCTTTACATGGCTCGCCTTGGGTCCAGTGCAGAAGCTCCCCCCACAATTGAGCTTTTAGAGGAGACTGTTTTTGCATGTGAACGGGGCCTGGATACGCTCGTACGAGTAGCTGTTGGAGTAATAGCTGTATGGTCGATCAAGGCTCACCGACCTGAATGCAAGTCGGACGTATGTAGGAACGCCCAACAAAGCCCAGGCTTTTCCTTTCCGCTCGCAAGCATCGACGCCTTCCTGCAGCTTCCGGATCTCCACCATATGCACAAAGAAAAACGCACAGGCAAGACAAGCCATTGGGTCCCCCGCCATGTGCTCAGGCATGTACGGAGACTCATACGAGTACCTAGCCAGTGGGAGAGCGGGAGTCCGGCCTCGCAGTGCTCATGCCGTTACATCAATTTGTTTGACGGTGGTGATGGTGGCGAGTTGGGCTTCATCGACTTGATAGTTGCGGTGAGAGAAGCATTTGAAGTTGTCGGTTTTCCCCTCTTGTTCCTCACGAGTCCATCATTGGTTGCACTGCATGTATTCTCCACGCGCGAGCGTTTTGGAGTGGGATGGGGATGCAGGACACGGACAATTCGACTTCCCCGCATACAGGACAGAGACAGACATGCGTGAGGGCACGCACATGCTTCGAGCTTGGAAGCATTTTCGTACTCGTATATACTAGAAGAATCAATGCATGCATGGGACGAGGCCAGAAGCCAAAGGCTGCAGTTCTGCCCACTTGGGCGCCATTGCAGGAAAAATGGAATTGACGCCCTCTTTTTGCTTCACACATTGATTTTGATTTATGCAGTGTGGAAGAAGTAGCAAAATAGCAAAAAACCCAGCAAAAAAGAGAAGAGCCGAGCAATGGTCGGGTAAACTGCCAATTAATTATGGCAGAATGGATGCAATTCTCCCGGTTGGGTTACATGGCCTCGATTTTTAACGTTGAAGCCGGAGCTTTTACGGCAACGGTAGAGCGGAAAGAGAAAAGGCGAGTGAGTTTGAATCTGGGGGTCCGCGAGAGAAAGGAGGGGGATCATCGGCCTAATCAAGGGGGAGATGGAGGGAGGGTCTTGTTGCTATTCCGCCGGCAGAGACACTAGGATGGTATGGGTATGTGGTTTTGACAACGGAATGTCTTGCCGGGCGTTTGTGCGAGGGTTGTATCGTGTTTCTTCCATGTTGTTTTGGCGTTTATTGTTGATGTTACCTACAGGGTTTCTACCAATTCCCATCGATATTCCTCCATTCGATAGTGTATGGTGTTCATCATCCGTTTGGATTTGCTTTGCTTTCAATGCTTTGACTGGAGGAAAAGAAAAGGGGCGGCGCCAACGGCCCGCACTCCGAGATGAGATGCTATCGAGCACCGGCTGCCACACCAAAGCACTAGGTGCAGACCTTGGTACGCACTCTTTCACTTTGCCTGAGGAGATAGGCCCGAAGCAAAAAGAAGGCCCGCCTCCCCTTTCCGTCCATTGGCCTCGAGCCTAAGAGCTCAATGCAAGGCACAAGCCGAGATGCCCTTCTGGTACATGTATTGAGCTTCAATTGCACCATGTACTGTACAGTAGCATCCGGCTGCTCTTTTTGAGGGGTTATTTTGCCTTTCCCCCTCTTTTCTGCCTCTGCTCTTCAAAATTCAATATAGGCATTGTTCAGTGCTTGCTTGTCTGCGCGACATCTGCCCTGGTCGGCGGCTCCCAGGCGAGACGCCAGCCAGGGTTTGCACGAACCCGCCGGTTCGATCGATGGGATTCTTCTCGCTTCTTTCCCTTGGACCCCACCAAGTGTGAGACGGAATTGGCATCTGGTGAGACCCCAAACAGAGCAGCTGCAGAGCGACTCCCGGGGCCCAAAGAGGCAGTAGGACAAGGAGTGAGACGAGAGTGGAAGAGCCATGTGGGCTACCTATTGCCTGTACAAGCAGCTTCCAGCATCTCAGCACATGGGATTGTGCTCATGTCATCCAAGGAACAAGGAACAAGAGTAAAAGACCGCTGCACGTCCCCCAAAGCCATTGGATGAGAGCAATGCCGGAAGTGGGAGGCCAGACGGTTGCTGCGTCTCAAGGGCTTACGTTGGTTCCGCAGAAACGGCGTCTAGTGATTACGTGCGCAACGCCAAAAGTGAAGATATGGACTGAGTCTGAGTCCGAGTCTGAGACGGCAAGGCATTCGCATTGAACCAAGAGCCGGACGGATCAGCTCGTTGCATGTGGGCTGTGCCCTGTCGGAGCTCACCACGTATTGTTACATCTTGGCTCCGTCCATGTACATTCGTTTTACATGGACAGGCAGCATTCTCTAGACTAGCTCTCGGTGGCGCTGGACAATAGCATGAGAATAGAAACAGAGTGGCGAATCGCATCTCGTAACTGGATACACCGTCTGTGGTAGATGGTTTATCGCCCACCAAAAGAGTGGGAATGTGAGGATCCATTACGGTCCAACCCCCCCTTTCTTCATTCTCCAGTTCTCCTTTTCTCCTCTCTGTTAGCCACTGTATACGAAGAAGTAGCACAGTGATAAACAACAGTTGAGAGCAGAATTGAGGCCTAACAATGGGTGAGGGATACTTGGAGATACCAATGGGAAGTGTCGGATGAGGAGAGTGGCATGGCATCGCGCGAGGAGAAGCCCAACAAAATTCAACAGACGCACGCTGCTGCATGTACATCCTTGTATACTGCACTGCATCCCATGTACATGTAGATGTAGGTAACATGTCGCCTGTGCAGTACGAGGACGGAGTACAGTTCTGGAAGAAGCATCCCATCCCATCCCATCCCGGTACTGATTGGCATGCAGGTATGTCATGTTTTGGGCTTGTCTGTACTGCACAGTACTGCATGTACAGTAAAGTACGAGTAAGCAACGCACATGCAACCATTGAATTCAACAATAACTCCGTACAGTAAGATGGGCGGGAATCAATAGCAATGGCTCGATAGGTAAGTCTGGAGACTGGCGGCGTCGCACGTGTCTCGGCGGTTCTGTACAGCACAGCAGCTGGAACTTCATCAGGTACATGTACTCAATAAGGCATGGAACCATTGATGGAACCACTGAAATTGGCTGGAATTACTTTCGGCCACTGCCTCATCCATGGATTCCCGCCTATTTGCACTAGATTAGCATCTTCCGTGTGAACGACTCTCGGTTCAGCCGGGAATCCTCTTTTTGCCTGCAAACACGGAAGATTGGGGGATTGATCGCACAATGCTGGATGTCGTGCTCCAATCCCTCCAATCCATCTGAATTCCAGCGCCCACCCACTGTAACACGCACTATCAGGCCCCCCTGCAGCAGTCAGATTAGTGCCGGCCCACCCCCAGCCCAGTTCCAGCAGCCCCCTGAGCCCCTTCAGAGGGCCCTTCTGAAAGCCCCGCCCGATTCGAGGCTCAGCCCCGCCCTGAGGCCGTTTCGTTAAGGGCCTGCCTGGTTTCGATTGATCCGCAACCACCCCTTTCCCCTGCCATGGCTGCCTCAGGCATCCGCTCGTGCCACCAACAAGGCCAACGTGTCCTCAAGATAAAGAGACCAGCTTCGCCGCCTTGAGCATGGATCTCATCATTCCGACACCAGCCAAAACAAAGAAGCCACTCTGTCCTCTTCTGCCACTGACTCATCCAGTGAGCAGAGCCACGCCATTCGCTGACTCACTCGTTACTGGCGCCGCTTGGTTGCCTGTCATGTCACTGTGTAGGGACGCGCTTTGATTGCCTTTGACATCTCCACTGCGCTGTGACAAAAGCAGACCGTTGCCCCAGGACAATTTGGTTGCATTTGCATCACAAGCAAGAAACACACGCAGAAGCTCGAACACTAGTGAGAGCAGAGAAGCATAGCATAGCATAGCATCAAAGAGAGCGTCCTACCAGAAACAGCAAGTCCAAAGACAAGACGGGCAACTATGGCGTTCCAGCAGTCTCCTCTCCTCAAGTTCGAGACCTCACCGGCCGAATCTTTCCTCTCCGCTCCCGGCGACAACTTCTCATCACTCTTCGCCGACTCTTCATCAATACCATCAACTCTCAACCCCAAGGAGATGATGACCCCAGACTCCTTCGCCGACGAACGGCTCGACTCTCGTCTGTCTGCCATCCCCGAGTCACCAGAGGCCGACGACGATGACATGGACACCCCAGCCGCCACAGAACACTCATCATCAGAAAAGAAGCCCGTTAAGAAGAGGAAATCATGGGGTCAGGTCCTTCCTGAGCCCAAGACCAACCTCCCTCCTAGGTATGTCCGGGTCTTGCACCAGAGCAACACATGACGTAGTACTAACCAAGCTTGCGCCTACAGAAAACGAGCCAAGACTGAAGACGAAAAGGAACAGCGCCGCGTTGAGCGTGTTCTCCGGAACCGCCGCGCTGCGCAGTCATCACGAGAGAGGAAGAGGCTCGAGGTTGAGGCTCTCGAGAAGCGCAACAAGGAACTAGAGACGCTTCTCCACAGCGCCCAAAAGACAAACCTGATCCTGGTCGAGGAGCTCAACCGCTTCCGACGCAGCTCCGGTGTCGTCACCCGCTCATCCTCTCCCCTTGACTCCCTCCAAGACAACATCACACTATCTCAACAACTATTCGGCTCACAAGATGGCCAAAACATTACCACTGAACAGTCCTTGATGGACCAGATGATGCGCTCCGCGGTCAACCCCACCGTGAACCCCGCCTCTCTCTCACCCGCACTCACCCCCATCCCCGACAAAGAATTCCCCCACGAAGACGAAGAGCAAGAAGAGGAAGCTGAGGAGGAGGAGAAGAACAGCCAACAGACCGTCTCCACTGATTCGACACAACGTCCTGCAGAGATGTTGTGCGACCCGCAGTGTCAATCGGTGGAGATGCCCCTGTCCCTGTCTTCTCTCACTCCGGCGCAAACTGCCTTGGCTTGGACTCTGTACATCAAGATGATGTTCCTTTCAGCCTCGGCGCTGCTTTCGGCCTGTCAACGGCCATTGATGCAGATCGCTATGTCCTCGAAAGCTCACTTCTCGCTTCGCCCAACTCCTCAACTCTTGACGACGATTATATGGTTGGTGACTCTGCCACCTGCTTCACGAATCCTCTCCCCTCCGACTACGACTTCGACATCAACGACTTCCTCACAGACGACGCAAACCACGCCGCCTATGACATTGTGGCAGCGCGCAACTATGCCGCTGCGGACCACGAGCTCGACCTCGAGATCCACGACCTTGAGACTCAAATCTCTTCGGACTATCCTATCCAGCAGCCCCAGTCTGGCGCGTCCTCTCTTGGATGCGACGATGGAGGCATTGCGGTTGGTGTCTGAGGGACGCGACGATCGGGACGGGATCTCGGCCTCCGAGTCTTGTGCGACGCGCGGCGATAGCGAACTGACTCAATCTCTACGCAGCGTGACTTTGCCGTCTAGGGAAGTCCTCCTCACCCTCTTGTGGGCCCTAAAGGTCGAGGAGCGGAGGATTCGACACAAGCAGGCCGCGGCTCTCGATCCCAAGAGAAGCGCCCCGGCAGACCAACAACGTCGACGACGTCGACAACGCAATCACCAATATCAAATTCCATCGTTTTCAAAGTAGTTGGGTTTTCATCTAGGGAATGTTTGTTTACTTTTCAAATGGGTTGGACAGACGGGATAGCCACACAAAGGGGTGGGCTACGTCTATGTAACGGTTATGGCGCAAAGCGAAATGAGCTTCACGGCTGGGAAAAAGCCGTTTATGAAGCCTTTATATCTTTAATCTTTATGATATCTTGTACTCTAGATAGCAACAACACAATACCACTGTTGCCACTACCATTTTATTGTTTCCAATATTGTCTGTGACTGTCCACACATGGTGCGTTGAGGTTTACAATCATTAACTCATGATATGTAGAGAGCTGCAAATATTCACCTTTGGTTATGCAATATTCAAAGTGGTTCGTCTATAGCAGGTAGTACAGAGCACGTTGATCCATATGTTCGCTATGTACCCAAATAATAATCATCATATCGTCTCCAATCCTCGTAACGCCAATGCAAAACAAATCTTCTCCCTAAAACGCCAGCTGAATGAGTATCTGCCCAATTCCAATTCGCTTTACAGCATTTGTCCATGTTCACCGTACATAGCCAACTAGGTTTACCACGGCCAGCTAAGTGCACCACAGTCAACCAGGCTTACCACAGCCCCTCCATCTCCTGCATGGCTTCCTCTTCATCCGCAAAGTCATGCCCCTTGTCATTGGAAGTGCTATTGCCGCCGCCGCTCTTCTCCGCAGAATGTCCGCCAGAGCGGTCTTGCACTTCGGCTTCCGCAATGAGGGCGTCTAAATCGTCTTCTTCGTCCAAGTGATGTGTGTTGGACGCGCTATTTTGCTTTGTCGTGGCAGCGGGGGCTTGTTGACTGTCCATGCTCTCGGCTTCGGCCATAAGAGCTTCCAAATCGTCGTCGTCGGGTGCGTCGTTTGACGGCGCAGGACGAAGAGCATTTGTCATTCGCGCTGGTCCTCGGGGTGTAGCACCGTATAAGTCATCGTCATCAGGGATATCGTCTCTCTCTGGAGTCTTTTGCGCCCTCTGCGCAGGAACGCTACTTTCCGTCACTTGCGAGTCCTCGGTAATGGCTACAGCTCCAATGTCGAGACCCTCGTCATCATCGTCATTGCCGGCCTTGGGGCGGCCTTCATTGATCCATTCGCTTCGCGCGCTCACAAGGGCCTTTTTGTGGCCGGCTTTTTCAACCATGGCGAGGGCATCGAGGAACCGGGCTTTGGGGAAGAGGTCGTCGAGCCATAGCTGGTAGAAGGAGAGGAGTCTCGAGGCGTCTGAAAACTGTAGACCGTGAAAAGGAGAAATTAGTCAAGTGTGATGATAAATCCATGACGGTGAAGGATGCGTACCTCGTGGCCCTTTCCTTTTAGTTTGAGACCGAAAGCTCGTCTTCTCAGTTTGGGGATTCCAGCTGGACCTAGTAATCTGGTGATGGAAGAGTTAACATGTAATCGCTTACACACACCTGGCTGTTACTTGTATATATGGACTGTACCTTTCTTCATCAAGCTTAACGTTTGGAACTCTCACTCGTTTCTGAACAGAAACCTCCTCCTCAATTCCCAACCCAGAGTCGGGCTCCTTTCGCTTTTTGGAAGACGATTCTGGCGGGGGAGTGGGAGATCCAAAAGGATTGTCCGAGTCGTCTAGACCAAAGTCGTCCAAGTCATCGCCGTGTTCCAGCAGACGTCCGAATTTAGCTGCTGAGGGCATGATTAATTTATTTTTCTGATTCTCTTCTTTTCGTCTCGTCTTGCTTTGCTTTGCTTTCAATTTACATGCTCTCACTCCTCCTACAACCTAGACGCGTCTCACTCTATCTTATCATGGTGGGGGACCGCGTCTTTAGCTCGGTACGTATCCGCCATCTTTAATTGATTCACGTGACCTAAACCAATTCAACGCTCCCACGTGATATCTTGGTTCCTAAGGCACTAACAATCGCAAGTTGCAGCTTCGGCCTCAGATCTCTCGATCCAATTGAGCGCTGCATTTTGGGGTTGCAAATCTACAGCAAAAATGGCCTCGACAACGACCAAGCAGACCCCGGCGTCCTTTGTCGGGACCAGCAAGGTCGTCGAGACTGACTATCCGGTATGTTTGGCGCACAATTGGCAGCACAATGGCGAGCCCACGGCTGACTGACTGACTGGGATTTAGCTCATCGACAACGACCCGTACGTTTCCCCCTCGGAATCCCTGGTTTTCTGTCTGGCAGGACAGTTTTGTGTGGTGTACAAGGCGAATTGACGAATGCTGATGGGTTTCTGGGCAGTCACTTTAAGCGGGTTATTGGATATGCGAGAACGTCGGACTACGTAGCTGGTGCAACCTCTGCGGCCTTTGCACCGGCCGCTCTCTATGCCCTCGAGAGGCTCGCCCCGTCGCATGTTGGCCGGGGCGGCTTTGCCAAAGCGATGCGGTTAGCCGGATTCATTGGCTTGGCCGGTGGTTTCCTCTACTTTTACCAGCGATCAGCCCGTACGTCTCTTTTCGCACGACCCCTCATTTTTTATTTTGACGTCCTTGGTTCCGAAGCTTGTTCGACTGTTGGACAACAACTGCCGAGACTGTGGTGACTGACTCTTTGAAACTCCTCTATAGTTCGATTCTACGGCGCTACCGAGAACTCAAGGGAAGTCGAGCTGGATATGCGAGAGATGGTTTCCAAGGTCAAGGCGGGACAGCCTCTGTATGGCGAGAGCAAGCTGAGCCCTCACCTACAAGGAGTTGCAGCCCGACAGAGCAGATACTCTGCGCTCTTCTTCAGCACAGTACCGTGGTTCAACTTTGTCAACCACAACCAGCACGGCGTGGACACGGCCAAGTACTATCAGCAGGCCGAGAGGGAACTGGAAGCAGAGCGGGCGGCGGGCAAGAGCTAGACGGGACCAAATGTGTATATTTTAGCGGGACTACCGCTTCTTGTGGAGAAGAAAAACATTGCAAGATTCAACGTCTACGGGAATTACGCATTGAGACGTGCGCGCTGTGATTCCGCTGGTGGTTATGAGCCCACTGGTTTGCGTCATCTACTAACACTAGGTTCCTATCTACATGGGTATTCTGATACTATCCAACAAGGAATATCATGTTCCCCTCAACTACACGTGAGTATAGAATTATCACAACGGCTACAGATATCTCGCGACCTTGGATAACAAGTACTCCTCAATTCAACCGCGGCTCATCGGGCGAGAGACTTACACAAAAGCTGATAGCAAATCCGCTGAAAAAACATCACTACTATTAGAAATTATGATAAATCAACATGTCTACGCAATCGCACTCCGAATGCTTGTGCCCTTACATGAAACATGGCAGAGCATGGATACAGCTTTACATGTCAACCCGTGGGGGCCGAGAAAGAATGAACACACCACCGCGAACGGAATCACGGGCTGATTACATTCCCATGAGACGCCTCAACTGAGCGATGGATACGAAGAGGCTGAGACAGAGGACCCCCGCAATCTGATTATCTACAGAAGAGATCTGGGCCATCACGGTCAAGTGCCTGAAAGGGAGGGAACCGGTAGTTTTGACCTGGTGTTCTGCCAAGCTCACCGTGGTGTTGAGGGCTTCTACGCTGTCCCATTGGGTGGAATACGAACACCCAAGACGCAAGGAATCAGCTGGCGGGCGCAGCACAATACAATGACAATCGAAAATGAGACCCTGGTTCGGCTGAGCCGGCAAACGGAGTTTTATGGTTACCAGTGATCTTTTGGTGCCGCGCCCTTTCCCGAGCTGAACCTGAACCATTCCTGACTGATGCCATGCTTCAAAGACACTCTTCTTGAATGTCCTGTTCACGTGTACGCCACAGTTGCAACGGCTCAGCTGGCGGGGGATCCTTGGGTTGTCTGCTGAATCTGACCAGTCGGAGTTGCAGTACTGTCTGGATACGGTAAGATGCCTCGTTAACTAAGCTTGGTTTCTACTCCCACACCTGTGGTTGAACTGAGACAGCTTCTTGGACGACTAACGGTGATGACGCCACACCGGACACCTAGACTCTGTGATAGCCCAGGCTGAGAATCGCCTGACATGAGCTCACGATCGTGCATTCTTAACCATTTCCATGCGGGGAAATGGTGTGAGACAGCAGGCCTCATCGCTGAATTCGAGGCTTGATGACGGCGATGGACATCCTTGTTAGCGCATGAAGGCAATCCTGGCCTTTTGCGGAGAGGACTTGGCGCGAGAGCCGCTGGGAGACTTGACGAGTAAGACGGGGATTATGAGCCGGTAGGCAAATCTCATGAAGATGAGACACGCATCACGCATTGTCCAAGCTTGTCGCATCACCTGAGTGAGGAGTCTATCAACGAGTCCGGCCCTGCGGTTGCAATGTGAATGACAAGACGTCATGGAAGCTTAGCTTTGGAACCTCTTTTTCAAAACCAGAAGATCAAGGGAACCCTCGATGGTATGGGAGACGCTTTCTAGCCGAAAATAATTTAGGCTTCATGGAAGACGGAGGAGATGAGCGGCTCCCGCGGTTCCTTTCACGGGCCGTTGCGCTGAGCAAGGGTCGCACTGGCCATGGATTTGGATTCCATGGACAGAGAAGGGTTAGTAGTTACTACTATTGGGACAGGTTAGTGATTTTCATGGTTGGCTATTTTTTCCTTCTTCTTCTTCTTGTTTCTTAATCAAGGTGATGTATGTGATTGATTGCTCTGTTCTAACCCAATACGTTTTGATGATGATGATTGACGACCGCCGTGCACGCAGCCACGATATCCAACCCCATCGAATCCGATTTAGTCCGAGACATATTGCGCCTTCTGGCCCGCTGAAGACATGTCTCTTGACCTTTTTGTCTCAGACAAAGGAGAAAAGAAAGGAAAGAAAAACAGAGCTAGTGAGGTCTGAGTTGCACTCAACGTCAAGCTTCTTACTCCGACCACTTACACCAGTCTGCTGGATCGTTAGCGAGAACTCCGATGTAACTCCACCCTTTTTATCATCACGCATTGCGACGGCGCTTCTATACATACGTCCGAGATAAAATGCTTCTGCGCCGAATATAACGCGAGGATGCCAGCGGCAAGGGGGTCCCACGATCCGTCAGTTGTCATTTCCTGCTTAATTAAATTGGACCAGGGGGGAGGGGAGGGCTTGGTCGAGGATTCGTTGGCCGACTGGTGGAATGCTACCAAGTGCCGGGCGAGATGATGAATCGGTTTATTCTTATCACATGTGAAAAAAGACATTTTGGGATACTCTACGGATTGGAAGTTTGATTTATAACGCATTCGATACCAGAAAGAGCTCGATATACCCTGGACATGGCTCGTTCCTCGTCGCTGAATCGAGGATTCCGGCGTCCACTGCCCACCCCTGGAGGTGCTCAAAATGGGAGCGACCTGCATATTGCCGTGACGGCTGGCAATGGATGGATGGATTTGGTAGCTTCCCGTTGAGTCTGGGTATATGCAACCCTGGTGTGACAATTGCAACCCATGGCTTTAGATGTTGACAGATTCCAAGTTTTTTATCTCTCCCTTTTTCAGAAATCTTCATATGATGAGGCAATAACCTGCTCTGAATAATGGGGAACCTGGATACGATCAATACGAATAGCCCAAGGTTAGGGGGACTTGCCGAGGCAGAAACAAGAGGCTATCTACGGTCACATCACAAGGTGTTCCCATCCGTGTAGTTGTATCTGTACTCGTATACTTCACATCTATAGATACCTAGGTAGACACGAATAGCAAAGGCTTGGCTTATCGTATGTTCTTCGAAATGATCCACACACAGAACTTGTAACGATATCCAAGTGTCGACGAAGATGGTCTTTAGAGAAGCTAGCTCAAAGTTTAATAAATTCAACAACATGCACAAGATATATGATTCGACTGATACGGTGGTCATTCCGGCATTTGACGCGGCGTGGGTCAAGGTAATTCATCCATCGACGAATAAGACTCGGATCCAAGGGATCCCATGGGATCTAGCCTTTCTCCTGTAGAATCCTCCCGTCGCATATCTCTCATCAAGAGTGTGCATGTGTGTGTGTGTGTGACACAGCCCACTCAACCTACTCAGAACATCGCCGAGCTGAGACCTCCGTGGTGGCCGAATCCGATGCAAGTCACCGGAGATGTGGCGGCTCCACGTTGTTAGCCGCTGGGTTTGTGTAACCCGGAGAGACTTGTGTCACCGTTGACATGATGCTGAAAAGGGAAATGGATGCTAGAGCTGCAACCCAATTACGGAGAAGGATGTGATTGAAAAAGCACCATCGACGGTGGAGTACAGCTGGAGTTTAGGGCGGTGCGGACCGCCTTGCAGAACGAGCGAATCCCAACTTCACGCTTGCATGTTGTTGTAGGCCGAAGTCGTACGTCGACTATTGATTAGCCGGCGAATCAACAGCTTGGAAGCCATCTATCACGCATTGCTTTCCTGATGCGGGAAGTATTGAGGGGGAACTAGATGGAGTTGATGAATGGTTGAACGGCGTACTGGCGATAATGATGCCCTCACCCCTCCTTCTGCTCCCCTGTCTGTTCAAGTGGATATCAAGTGAGAGCCCGTACCGACAATTCTGTGAAGGAGGAGGGGTATGAAAGACTTGCTGCCAGGCTGCAACAGGAACATATTCGTCCGTCGCCGCGGTTCAGCTCAGGGTACCTGTATAAGCTCCAAGCCGGTGGCCCGGAGTCGAGAAACAAGCCGTATCCAACCAGAATATCGACTGGTGATGACCATTCTGGTCTGGGTGTGACATGGAGGACCCTGGCTCTGTCCTTGGTGAGTGTCAAGACAAGACAAAGACTAAAGACACACGAGAGAGAACTTGGCTATTGCTGAACTGCGCCCGTCGACAACGTCATTTGCGGCTGTCAAGTCTCGGCCTCAGCCCTGGTTGAAGTTAGTTAGCCCGGCAGCTGGGAACAGACATCCATGGATGGACATGGAGAAGCCGCTGCGAACGCATTCATTCAGTGACAGGGCCAGCAGCAGAGCTGTCAACACATGCACCTTGTAGCTCCACTTGTGATGCTGCAACATCGAGCTACCCGAGTCAAACCACGTTTTGGGCGGATCTCTGCGTTAACCCCCCTGGCAAAGGTAAAGGCCTGTTCCGCATATAGTTGGGCCGTGAGTGTTAGCCAGAGCTGCGCGGCATACATATAGACTAGTGGATATCATCAATATCTCCTATAGATTCCTAATACGCATGGATCGAGGCGGGCTCAGCAGTGCAAGCAATAAACTCGGGCTGTGCGAAGGAGAAAAAAAGAAAAGAAAGGCCAGATGAGGCAGATTATTGGCTCCGTTCCCCTGCTCGCGGGGGCGGTTGGATGTGATGATGCTATGCTTAGCATCGTAGCTGAGAGCCAGGCATGTTTCCCCAGCACCCCGGACAGCCAATTGCTGGGCTATAATCGACCCTGTTCCCTGCAGTAGTATTTAGCAGCAACAGGGGTAGTTGGTTTTCATGCGTATGTACGGTACGGAACGAACGCTCGCAGATCGGATCGGAGAGTTCGCCAGCTCGCCAAGGGTTTTTTTTGCTTGTCGACCCGCGATAAGACGGTGACGAATCACTGCAAGGCATCGCGCAAGCAAGAGTCACAGCGACGAAGAAACACGAGCCATGGCAATTAGCCTGGTCAATGAGGCTGGCTGATTGAATGGTTCTTTTTCTTTTCAACATGTCTTTATTCGCTTAGTCATTCTTGTTCTTTCTTACTGTATACGGCAAGACAACTGGAGAGGCCCTCAACAAGCCTCTCTCAGCTCATACGAGGCAAATCAATTCTCAATAGCCCATTCAATCACTTCTCACAATACTAACTACATCCATCTCTCCAGCTGACCTTTTTCTTCGATCAAAAGAGAAAAGTTTTTTTTCTGTCTTAAATCCACCACCGGGGGGGCTGCCAAGGAGTCTCGCCACTCCACGAGAGAAGACTATGGAGATGGACTGCCTCGGCGAAGTGGAGAGATACAAATCACACTCTTCTTTCTCAACTCGGTTCTTACATGTGCCGGTTCCATGGCCTGGAAAAGATGAATCCAGAGCTCCGGGCCTGGATTTTCATCGTGGTGGCTGCCTCCAATGGTCCATGCCACCCCCCCTCCAAAATCCCCCCCAGTGATGTGACATTCTCTTCAACTCCCCATCCATCGTGCTGCAATGACACCCCGTGCCCCTGGAACCTGAAATATTACCATTTTCTGCATCGCCATGCTTGTAAATCGACGGTTGTGGACGTAACTAGCTGAACTGCTACGCCTCTTGTGGATACAATGGCCAGTGAGGACGACTCGACAACTGCCGGTGGTGGGAGAAGCTGGTTCAACAGAGATGGCACAACGAGCTTCTCCCACGAGTTAAAAATGGAACGGATCTCCTCTCTTCTTCATCCGGTCTGATCTAGAGCACAAGCCAAGACACTATTGCCCATTGTTGCCACGAGCGGCGTTTTTTCTCTATTCATGAATTGACAGTGTGGAGACTTGTTAGCAACCAACAACACTATCTTTCTATTGTCCTTCCATCCACCAACGATCACGGCGTCTAGTTGTGGTCTATGCACGCAGAGTATCTTCACTGAGTCTGCCCTCGGGGATTTTCGGTTTTGCCATGGCCAAGTCATGCCGGGATGGTTTTGCGCACAAGATGCAAAAACCTACCCACAACCAATCTCCTGCATCGACATTAAACTTACAACACCATTTCCTGGACCAACAGGAGCAATATATTGATGACCTTGGGGTTGCCCCTGTCAACGTATATGGTGACTACCAGCCTATGTGGAAGGCAGACGAATACATATATGATGAATACATGTATCCTACTCCGCCATTGACCGCCTCCCTTGTGTCGGAGGACGATGCCTCCTCCTCCTCCGGCCTCTCGGCCTGTTCCGAACCTCTCCTCAACTCAGACGGCAACTCTGCAAATCCCTTTCCTCGAATTTCGAAACCCGTAGAGCTTCTGCGACATTCATATGATTGCGTTGTTATAGGTTCTGGCTATGGAGGCTCCATTGCTGCCTCACGCATGGCGAGGGCAGGCCAGTCCGTTTGCTTGTTGGAGCGAGGAGAAGAGAGATGGCCCGGAGAGTATCCTACTGACTCAGTGGAAACATTCAAACAATGGCGATTTACGGGCGACCTCACTCCGACTTCCCTTGGTAAAATTGCTGTCAACAGCGGCAATCCCACCGGCATGTTTAATCTCTTTTTCGGTCGTGATCAGAGTGTTATTCTTGGTAATGGTACGTCACAACTTCCATGTATCGCATCCCTTTAATTGTTTGTTACGATGGACCATATACTGATATTTGTATAACGCCGCCTCACAGGGCTAGGAGGCTCAAGCCTAATCAACGCAAATGTATTTCTCGAAGCAGACAAAGAAATCCTCAAGACGGGCTTTTGGCCACCCGAAATTCGAAAAGACCCTGAACATTTGGACAAGTGTGAGTTATTCCCGCTCTTCTCCCCCCCTTCATATATATACTCTTCGTTCTCTTGTTATATACTCTTGGTTCTCTTGTTGCGTTGTCATTATGGGGAACTCACTTGTGTTAACTTTCCGTTTAGACTACCAAAAAGTCAGGGATGTGCTTGAGCCAGAACCATATCCGGACGACTGGCCAGCACTCAAGAAGACGGAAATCCTCGACAAGCAAGCCCATGTTCTTGGGCTATCCGACAAGTTTCGCAAAGTTCCCCTTACAACACGTTTCCGATCTGGCCCCAATAGTTCAGGGGTCAACATGTCAGCGTCAACACTCACGGGACAAGATAGCACAGGCCTAAATGACGGCTCGAAAACCACAACTTTGGTGACGTATCTCGCCGATGCGTGGAATTGGGGTGCTGAAATGTTTTGCAAGTGCGAAGTGAGGTATATTGAAAAGGTTCAAGACGAGCGTGGCGGTTACTTGATCTACTTTGCGTGGCATGGCCGCGGCGTGAACGGTTCGCAGCAGAAAACACTTATGGCGATCTGATGTGGGTTCACGCAAAGAAAGCCGTATTCTTCGGTGCCGGTTCGATTGGCACTACAGAAATCCTGCTACGGAGCAAGCAGATGGGCCTAAGCATGAGTGACTGGGTTGGCCGTGGAATGAGCGGCAATGGAGACGTGCTAGCATTTGGGTCAGCAATTACTTACTACCTTCTCTGATAGTATTCAAAAGCTGACAGAATGCCTTTCTTACAGACACAACTGCAAACAGGAAGTAAACGCTCTCGGGAAAGCATCGCCAGATCCAGCAAACCCCGTCGGTCCAACCATTACCTGTGCGATCGATAATAGGAAAGGCCTTGCGAATCCGCTCGACGGCTATATAATCCAAGAGGGCACCATGCCAAATGCATTTTCCCAGCTGCTACAGTGCGTGCTGGATCTCCTGCCCGGCAGCCATTCCCCCGACAAGTCGCTGCTTGAGCGAACTCAAGAGGCAATGGGCTTGTGGAAGAGCAGGCTGCTCGGCCCCTTCTCCAAAACGGGGCTTTTAGGAAATACCCAAGTTTTTCTCATCATGTCTCACGATGGTAAGAACATATTCTTCTCTACCCTTCGGGTTAGAACAGCAAGTGCAGAGTTCGCTGACACAAATCAGGGAGTCAAGCAACGTTGAGTCTCAAGAATGACCGACCCGTTTTGGAGTTTCAAGGAGTGGGAAAAAGCGACCGTGTCAGGAGATTCCATGACATCCTCGAGAAGGCGACAGACGCCGTTGGCGGCACCCTGGTGTATACTCCGATGTATCACTTCATGAACAAGCACCAGATAACAGCCCATCCTCTTGGGTAAGTACCCTGACTTGTCTTCACTTTGTACCATGACTTAGATTCTAATGCCAATCTTTCCTAGTGGTGTGCCAATGTCACGGGATAACACGGCAGCAAATGGAGCGACGAATCACCTAGGCCAGCTCTTCACCGGCAACGATACCTCAGAAACTCATCCCGGCCTCATCGTGGCCGACGGAGCAATCATCCCGACCTCCATCGGAGTAAACCCGCTTGCAACTATTGCTGCCCTGTCCGAACGCACAATCGAGGCTTATGCCAGAGAAAACGGCTTGGTCATCGACGAGACGAAGAACGGCATTTTAGACCTCTTTGGAGAGCCAGCCCACAAGCCAAGAGACAGGCACTCTTCTGAATCGACTTATAGTCCTGACGATGAAACACCTGATCAAATGCTGAACAAGATCGAACTGCTCAGACAGAAGAGCGTTGAATTCACGGAGCTCATGTCTGGCTTCATCCACAAGACTTCGTCAAGCGCGGCAGTTGACGATACGTCTGCCTATGAGTCAGACTTTCGCGCTGGTAAAGGCCGGGGAGAGGTTGGCAGATTGCTAGTCAGCGCGACAGTCTTCGACGGCGACATACTGAGGGATGAGTCTCAACCCAGCGGTATGCTCACAGGCACATTCGTCTGTCCAACTATTGAGGGGTCGCCGTTCATGTTATCGAGAGGCGACTTGGGCCTATTCAAGAGAACACACAAAGCTACAGGAAGCAGCATCCTGACGTACGATTGCGACATGGCCGGCTCCAACGGTCGCCACCTTCGTCTCCGCGGCTACAAACTGGTCGACGCATCTGTTTCTCTGAGTCCCCTTCAGATGTGGCGCTCCACAACCACCCTCTACGTTTCCATAACGGAAAAGGGCACTCATAACGAAGATGCCAATCAGGAGCGAGTCGTTTGGCATGACGATGTTACCGACTTTTATCAAGACATACCCCTCTCTGCCAGCGAAAAGCTGGTTGCAAGAGGCATTCTAAATCTGCGTCCAAAGGATTTCATCTCTGAGATGATGACTCTATCTCCCTCTGGAAACAGCTTCCTCAACAAGGCCATGAACATGTCTAAGTTCATGTCATTCTTCACATCTAAATCACTATCACACTTCTTAACGCCGCTAGGCTCGCTCGAGTATCCAGAGCAGGGATTCGTCTCATATATGAATTACACGCCTCCATCTCAGACATACACTATAGTCGCCAGTGATGGCATCGAGACGGAGCTGCATATGTGGGAATCAAGCCTAAGCGCTGTTGCCACTGATTCATGGGGTTCTCCTGTCAAAGTCGAGAACCTTTTCATGATTCCCGGTGCGTCTGTCGACCATCAAATCTTTGCGTTGCCGACTATCCCTTTCAACGCAGTCAATTACTTTACTCGAGCTGGCTACCGTGTTTTCGTGACGGTACATAGAATCTGTCAGTTAAAGTCAACAAATAAACAGGACTGGACAACATACGATTCTAGGCTCGATATCAAGGCCTGCTTACAACAAATTCGGAGAGTCTACGGTAACAATAAAATATACACCATTGCTCACTGCATGGGATCCGTGGCTTTCGCCAGCGGTCTCCTCGACGGAACTATCCCATCCGAGTGGATACTCGGAATCACCTGCAGTCAGGTGTTTATGAATCCAATATGGAGCGCTATGAACATGATCAAGGCTAGGTCGCCAGTGGCGATAGACAAAATATATGACTCAGTCTTGGGGAATTGGTTAGACTGCAGCACGTCGACCGAAGACTCCTTGGCCCAGCGAAGTCTGAATCAGATGTTACGATTTTGGCCGGAAAAGAGAGGTGAGGCATGTAAGAATGCCGCCTGCCACCGTACGACATTGCTGTTTGGACGTTGCTGGAGCCACCATAACCTTAACGAGGAGACGCACCGAAACATGGATCGATTCTTCGGCGGGAGTTCCATGAAGCTGATGCATTTATTGAAACGGATGGGAAGCCGTGGCTACGTTAGCTCCAACGCTCCAGAATACGAGGAGTTTAAAGAACAAGAACACATTGAGCGCCTACGCGGTATTCCCATCATGTTCTTTGTCGGCAAAGACAGCGACGTTCTCTCCCCGAGAGCCACGGAGACGTCATATGAGCGCTTGATCGACTCCTTTGGTATATCTGCCGGTCTCCCCGGAGGGGGCGTTCAGTATCGTCGAAGAGTTGTCCCAGGCTACGGTCACTTGGACTGCTGGATGGGGCGCAACGCATGGAAGGACGTGTATCCCTTTGTGCGGGAGGAAATTGACCGCGTCGTTCGGGGAGAGTCATATCGATTCCGCCAACCGAACGATCGGTTCAAGTGCTTTGCAGAAGACTGTGAATCACATTATTAAACGTATATATGGGGTCTGGGTTGGCACGGTGGGGTTTTTTGTTTTCTTCTCTTAGTTTATAACGGGTATGATATGACGGTGGATATGGGGATTCGGGTGTTTGGCAGTTACAGGGACTTTTATCCGGGTTAAAATGTTGACGCAAGGTAGAAATTATGTGTTGGAAGCTCTCACGGGTTATGCGTCTTGGGTTCTTGGGAGGAAACGACAATGATGGTTATGTTCTGATTTTCTGTAAATAGATATTTGTTAGTGTATATCCCCTTCGTTCATTCTTAGTCACCTCTACATGATGAATCATGGCTCTTCGGTATGAAAACTCTGGTCACAATGGTACGTTTTCTGGTATCATTGCGGCTCTGTTAGAATCCCTTGAAGTGGCCAACACAGCACTGATTTTTACGGAAGAAGTTGAGCGTTTGGTTTAGAAAGACGATGACTCGACTATTCCTATTATGTCGTCGTTCCCCTACATTATATCGAGGGTATGTTGGCCAATTCGGCACCGAAACAAGAAAAGTATTCCGCTAGCCCATCCTTGCACTCATACTTCTCCAGTCCAAGCGCTGGGGCCTCCATCCTTCTCGGACGGCCGTGTGGGTGGCATCCTTTGCGGGGGCAGCTGGAGACGAGTCATTGCCATTGGAGAGCCGATTTGTATCATAGTTTGAGAAGGCGTCTCTAGCATAGCTAACGTGTCTTTGTTTTGAATGGCGATTGGCTCGTTTCTTTGATGTTTTATGACGAGAGAGGACGACACCACATCTCGCGTATGGCTTTAATGAGAACCAACCAACCAGGATGCTCAAAACCAAAAGCTTGTAAGCTTGGAACCCCGCCGTGTGTGGGTGGCCATCAGGTGAATCGGAGAATTATGTAACTCCTGTAGGAATCAAAACATTTTCTTAACAGCGAGGCTCTGTTGAATTCAAACTATTAAATACACCTAAACACTCTGCCGCCTGTGCCATTTAGACAAATCTGATAAAATGGCCCTTTGGAGATCTTCTAGTGTTGGATTCGCATACCGGAATGCAACGTCCCTTTATCCGTCGCCTATATATCCGCCGGATACTGGGCCGGCTGATGGAGATAAAAAAACAACCGCTTCTCCATACATCCGGATAGGGCAGAGCTCGGGCCCGTGTGGGATTCAGCTGGTATGGCGCATTGCCTAAGAGGGAAACTATGGTTTTCCATTTTCGTGATACCATACGATTTAACTGAGAATGAGACGAAAATGTCGTATTATAGAGGATCAGAGTTTAGTCATTCCCTCTACAATACTCTAGATTCGTGATTCAAATGTTTGTAGCTTGAAAGAACATAGCTTGCTATCCATCATCAGATGGCTTCTTCTCTGATTATACCGTAATTGTCACGATGATGGCCTGGTGGTGGTGATGTCAGAAGGCATTCATGATTTCATCATCATATTTGCTAGCAGAGCGTTGAACTTTTATACGAAGTCTGGACGTATATTACCCGAATCAAAGAAGCGTAATCCAGGACCAGAAAGACATTGTTACCATACTGTTCACATGCAATGGTTCCAAATACCCCCTTTATTTTAAGGTAGATAGAGGTGGTGTTTTATATACTCATCATTTACTTTTTATGAGGGAGTCTCTCTGTTGAGCATTCCGTACAACAAAATTATATAGATAACGCCAGTATTGAAGACCAGGGTGTTCTGAATGATAAAACTTGATTAAACTGCCATTTTTGCCAGGACTTCGTTAGATTCGCTCTGAGAAGTTTTAGCGTCTACACTGGTTGAAATATCCATCGCCTCATGCTGAATTCTCATTGATTTCAAGAGGGTCACATAAATTCACATAAGAACATATGTCATATTCTTAATGCTCAGTGAATGTCTCTGCTGTTGGGCTTCATGTAGACCGGATTCTGGAATTTTTTAAGAAAGCAAAGAGAGTCAGTGAATATCTGTACACAGTTGTGAAGGTGATTATTCGGACTATTCAGGATAAAAGTGCTAATAAAACCTGCAAAAAACTTTTTGATGACAATAAGGGGTTGGAGCGGCGCGCAATTGCATATATTTCCACTACTGCAGCAATCTCAATGATACTGTAGCATGATATACGAGAGATACATCTGAATCATTATCAAACAATGACATAGCAGCAAAAGAAAACGGGATGAAGTCAATAATTACGTCTTGACCAACACCTCAGGCATCCGTTGGACGGGCCAAAGCTTTACAATAACATATTTGCGCCCAACATGAGTCAGTCAGTCCTCTCCACAAGTGGCTGAACAGTCATCGAGCCCGATATATCCGACAAACCGTGCCCAACTGCCCAGTTTTGGTCTATTCCCCTTTAACTCTACTCATGATCCAAGTGCCGTCTATGCCGTCAATCCACTCAAATCCCATGCAGCCACCTCAAATAGCATCATCTCGCTACAAAAGTCTACTAGCGAGGAAAGCCGAGCGCGAGAGTCCAACAACTCCATGGCCAAGCAAAGGCCTTGGACATCTGATCATGTATCCCCTGTATATTCAAACTCTATCGTGAAAAGAAAGGAAATCACGTGGGAAAATGATCGAGATGCCGAGATACATGCCGCAGATAGTCAGCTTCAGGTTGTCCACATTTGCCCGTTATGGAGTTTGAGCCGTCAAGATTGCAGCGCCTCGTGCAACGCCTCGTGGGATCATGCTGTTGCTTCACAACACTCACCTCTCAATATCCCTTTTTCTACTCGAATAGGCAAGGGGAGGACATGCCTAGCGCAGGCCACGGCAGGCCATCTCCAGATTAGGGCACATCACGGCCAATAAAGTGGCGGTTTTAGAGCGAACCACGTCAATGTCCCCAGAAAAAATGAGGCTAATTGGTATAAGCATCTGGTAGTGTGTAACTTCCGTTTTGGGATAATGCCCCCGGCAGTCGAGTTCATATATTTGGACGGCACAGCTTCTCGAGGCCTCTGGTCTGGTAGAATGTGGTGGTGAGAAAAAGAAAAAAAAAGAAACTTCTCGCAATCCCAGACGGGCAACTGGTCATTCGATCATTTATTCCATCAACACCACACCGAGTCAAGTCACACGGCAAGCAGCTCGTTGTTTTGCTTGCTTGCACAGAGTACGGTGTAAGACAAAGCACAGAGTAAGACAGCAGTCGTGGGCTCCAATGAAACTAAAACTGATGAATTTCTTCTAGGTTTGCCTAGAATACAGTGCCAAAACAGTCAGGCTCGACAAACCGACTCTCTCCATTTACTTTGAAGTGCAGCCAAAAAAACTGATTCGAATACTCCCCAAGCACCACCGAGACGCAAAAAATGTGTGCTCAATCAACCCCGGTTGTCAAAGAGCAACAGTCTTCCAGATTGCCAAGCCTCGATTTCTATCGGCACCAGCTAACTCTGCAAGCTGAAAAGACAAACGAGCAACTCAGGCAGCTTCTTGAGCGCTTGGACAGGCAAGATACTCCACTCTACGCAACCACGCAAGAACACGGGCGGCGTGGTGAGCATGGGGTAGATCCACTAGAATCGACGTCGATTCCTTTGTCATCGTCTTCTTCTTAAGATGGCATGGTACTTTATCTAGATTGAGCGTTAGCCTGTTTGTCACAGATCCACAAGAGCTTCCAAAAAGTTACACGACAATGAAGAAGTTGTTTTTTCCCAGCAGCCCGGCATATCTTTTCCGTGTGATGACAATATTGTGTCTTCTCCTGTCTCCACTTCACAAGTTAGACTTCCGAGTACACTGATGAATCATATTGGATGACTTGATATGCACTGATACTCAGCTGCGAAGTGGAAGATGCATCAGAAAGCTAGGCAAGCGTGGTCACTTTCAGTGTAGAAGACTTTGATACGTTGGGGGTATGGGTCGGGTAATCGAGATACGCATACAAAATCCCAATGATGATCAAAGCATTCACGCATTGTTGCCATTATAGCGCTCATACTTTGTCGATTGTGTCTTCTTTTTCCTCCTTGTTCTTCCACGAGTCATCAGCCGGGTCCACTGGACGATGTCGTATACTTCTTTTTGCTTATTTTGAGCAATATTTATATCGAATAATCTTGCTCCGTTCAGTATGTGTACCCGTTTGACGATGAATATTATCGTGATCCATTCCAAACCAGGCTCTGGTCTCAACGGCGAAAGCAAAGACGTTCAGCCATAAGAAACCCAGATCTTTCTTGATTGCAAGCATCCTTCGTCTTAAACAGGGTACACCAGCTTTTCTCCAGATATTTTTCCTTCCCGCATCTCTTGCAGCCCATCCAAAACACCACTCCATCCTCCTGTTCTCACGCTCTGTGGATGCGGTTTGATTCTGCCCTGCCACAGCAACTCTTGAGCCAGTCCCATAAACTTAACCGCAAAGTCATACCTCTTGGGGTTGGCAGGCACTTTCTCATCTCCAAAGTCGAACGCTTCTCCAAAAGCCGTGTAAGCCATAACATGAAGATTGGTCACGTCCTCACGCGGAAGCACATCTAGGCCACTGAGACCAGCATACTTGCCACCTTGGCTGCCGATGGCATTGCAACAAATCTCTGCCGTTTCGGGGGTCGAGATAGTGTCGAACACGTGGGCAAGCCGGTTCTTGGTAATTTTTCGGATAGAAGGGGCACAGCTTGGTGAGTTGTAGTCATATACATGGTCCGCTCCGAGGTCGCGAACAAGGTGAAAGTTTCTGGGAGAGCAGGTTGTGACGACTTCCAAGCCAGACCTGAACAAGGTAATCAGCACAGCACTCCAAGCGCAGTATCTCGGTTGGACTTTGTGGACTCACAGCTTAGCAAATTGAATTGCAAGGGTGCCTGTTGCAGTACTACCTCCATATATCAAAACTGGAAAGGGCCGCATTGGTGGATCATCAGGTAGAGGCAGCTCCAAAGACTCATAAAGGCTCTTGCCTACGGTAATGATACCGGCGCCTAACGTGGCAGCCTCTTCAAATGTCATGAAGTCGGGAATTTTTATCTGTAAATCTCCTTTGGCAGCGACATGTTCTGCAAACGCTCCGTCTTCGTGGTTCGAGTGGTTGCCTATAGCAAAGAGAACACTAGTTATTAAATATGATAGCATTGTCTAAAAAGTCAAGCACTCACTGCCGTGGACCATTCCCATGACTCTGTCACCAACATGCGGGCCATGCTTGACAGCAGGTCCAACTCGCTCTACGACACCACTATAATCACAGCCCACAATCGCCCCGGGACTGGGTAGGTAATCGATTTGTTTCCAATCGGTCGGATTTAACGCAACAGCTGCTGTTTTCACGATGATGTAGTCGTCACGAAGTTTGGGCATGGGAGTATCCTTGACAATTTGGGCCTTGCCAGGGCCTTTGATCTGGATCGCTGTTTGCATAGCCATCGAACCCAATCTTTGCGGGAGGCAAAGATAGAAAGGAGATACGCAGCAGCATATCTGGCAGAGGGGGATGGATTTGACTGATCGACACGTTCCATTACCCCGCGTATGGCGTTTCATCACGCTGTCTATTGTCTTGATCCAGCGCCATGTAATTTCTTGCCTCAGTAACCTCTGGAGTACACGTAGACAGCTTGGATCGAGGGGCCCAGGGTATATCCTCTCCAAAGTCTATCTCAAGTAGCAAGTACTGAATCTTTTGTTGATCTCCTCGGAGCTCTACAGCATTTGTAATTCGGCTTGAGCCACGAAGGATCCGCGGCGTAAAATAGAGTTTGAGCCGGTTGTTGAGATTCCATGCTGGGCGTTACATCACGACGTCTTGACACAATGCCAAGTGTCTAGCTCCAAGATGGCAGATGTACACAGCGACGTTGAATTATTCTTTCACAAGCCCTGTATCGACATCAAGCGATGAAAAGATTTGTCAGGTTGAAGACTTCGGCGCGTTGAACATCTGGTCAATAACCCGCAGTCAATCCTTCAAGTTCCAACGATGGCTCGCTCAAGCCATCTTCCAGAAGCGGATATCGAAATGCACTAGTTCAACGGTGCTAGAGTAGAAATGTCGAACTCATGCCTCTTAGGTGTCAATCTTAGATTCAATGCTAATGTAGCCTCAGAAGGGAGAATTAGAGTTTCCCATTGGATCGGCTGGTACAAAGTTCGTAGATCCTCGATTCTTTTCTACCATCTTAGCTGGTAGTGACATGAAGAATATTGTTGCGTTGCATAACGTCATTTAGATTGACACCACATGCGACCAAGCTATGTATAAGCAACGTAGCTCCAAGCGATCCTCTGTTTTTAGCAAACTGAATTGCAATTGTCGAAT
Organism: Trichoderma atrobrunneum; assembly: GCA_003439915.1. Taxonomy (NCBI): domain Eukaryota; kingdom Fungi; phylum Ascomycota; class Sordariomycetes; order Hypocreales; family Hypocreaceae; genus Trichoderma; species Trichoderma atrobrunneum. The sequence continues at coordinate 12,552 of PNRQ01000032.1, read as the reverse complement.
CGCAAGCCCCCAACTATGATTTATATCGTCCTTCCATCTCTAGAAAAACTCAATGGAGACTGTACTCGTCGTCGGAGCTTCTGGTAACATAGGAGTCTCTGTCATAATTGCTGCTCTGCGAAGCGGGCGTCGAGTGCTCGCCATAGTCCGAAACAATGCTGCAGAGCAGAAAATTATCCAGCACGTTGGGACAAAGGATGGAATCACTTTCGTTGAGGCCCAGGTGACAGATGAGAACAGCGTACAAAAAGTGGTTGACAGAGTCAAAGCTGGTGAACTCCCAGATTTCCAACACGTCTATTCCGCGGGTGGGTATAGATTTCAACTTTCCTCGATATCTTCCAGTATACTCTTCTAAGTTGCCAATGTGCAAGATAGTCGGCAAGATGGAGACCACACATCCCACACAAAATCTTCAAATGTCCGCCTTCCGCGATATCATGAGTATCAACTTGGAGGGAAATTTTCGTAATCAGGATCCCCTTCCCAGAAAATTAAATGCTCGCACTGATCCGTAGACGCAGTGGCCTATCGAGCTACCATCCCGTACTTGATCGATCAAGGATATCCAAACGCCACCTGGAAGCTCGTAACAGGATCACTGGGCGACCTGGGCTTTGCTGGCGTTACGGCTATATCGCAAGGCGCATTTTTCTCCTTGGCGAGCGTAGCCTGTCTAGAGAACCTCAAGACCAATGTTCGCTTCAATGAGGTGTATCTGGGCTATCGCGTCGACTACGATTCGGTCGTCGAGGAGGAAGGAGGGGATAATCGGATGAAATCCTCTGAGTTTGCGCATGTCTATGAAACCATTCTTGCAAATCGAGATATCAGAGGGTGTCGAATAACGGTTTCTGGCCCAGAGGACGTTGATCAGCTCAAGTACAAAAAGAAGCTACCGGAGTATGACTACGACTCACTCTTTGCTGAGTATATGTAATTACTTGCAATACTCGGGCGAATATTCAAAAGAGGGAGAAGAAGGAGAAGAGCAATTTGGTGGATGAAGATGATTCTTGCTGCATCATCGTATTCTAGATGCACATGCAATTGATAATGGTGGCTCAGTGTGCTGGAGGTCCTGCTGTGACTCTGGGTACCTGCGCCATCAATACTTTCCATTCACAATCTCTGCGGTTTCCTTTGCATCTTTAATCCAAGTCCTTCTATTCAAACAGGTTTGAAAAATACATTGCACTTTTCACCGCGGAATCAATCTGCGACTTCCTCTCGCCATGTTCCCGGAGACTTTTAAGTTGCAACTGCCTGATGAAGCTCGCCTATTCTGCGAAAACAAGCGAGAAAACGTCACGGACGCGAAAGCTCTCGATAAAGTAGCAGGCACAGTGCGGGGTAGCTCAACTTCAGCTTCGTGGAGGGAACAAAGCCTTTTCATTTTCTTTCTTCCATCTCCTATCCATCCATTTCGTCCATTCATTCAACCACGCTTTTCCGGCCAGGCAAACAAGACGACAAGTGTTTGCATTTGCTCATTTGCTCATCACTTTGGCGCCTAAAAGTATTTTCTTCTGCAGGTGATTTGACAAACAAACAGGTCATGTATGATATACCTTTTCCCCAGATGATCTCTGCAATGGAGCGCTCTGCCTCGAGGAACTACGAGATGTCAGTCACTGATTTCTCTCAACTTAGATGACATTTTCCACTGAGACCTTGAACATGCTTGGCATGCTGTTTTCATCAACAGCCCAAGCTTCATTGCTATCGCCAGTCAGCAAAGAGACTCGGCCCCCCTTTACCACAATGATCTCTGCATCCACGCAATCCTCCCAACACGCGTAGTTTCATTGCAGCAATTGTCCTACACTCCTCTTCACAACTCACGCAGATATCCACGAGTGACTCTGCAACCGACTTGCGTGCTATCAGCTCGTTTCAGCTTTCGTTACTGCTGTCATGCTCGGTCTGTGTCCTTTTGGTCCACGGTAAGCGATTTCCCCCACATTCCCTTCAACTCTCCAAGTCATGCTAACCGGTTTTCCCCAGTACAACTTTGTTCTCTCAGCAGCCTGATCCTGTGGCATCGCCATCTCAAGCATCATCATTTTCTTTGCCACACCGGCGTACAATTCCACTGGTGGGGCAGCAGGGCAGCAGGGCATCCACCAGAGAGCTGTCGAAGCCTGCGGCCGCACTACCAACGCATATGGTCAGGCCATCATCCAGCATAACCAGTTGTCAAACATCTAACCAATGTCTGCCTCAGACCTCGTCGAAGGCATGCCAACATACAATTTCAATCTTTCCAATGGAGCAGTTCCGCTAGCTTCTTTGCCAGCTTCTTTGCCCACTTGTGCCTCGACTTTGGCCTCGACAGATTGGAGTTGAAGGTGAGAGAAACTTCATCCCATTAAACTATCCACAAACGCTTACTCATTTGCTAGATATTCTGTTGTGGCTGGCACGTACTCTTCAGTGTCTTCTTTCACGCATTCTTCAGTGTTTTCTTTTACGCACTCTTTAGTGTCTTCTTTCATGCACTTTTCTGTATCTTTTCCCACGCACTCTTTTGTGCTTCCTTTTACAAACTCGGTTGTGCTTTCTTTTACGAATTCTTCTATGTTTTCTTCTACGAACTCTTCTGTGTTTTCTTTTACGAAATCTCCGTTCTCTTTTACGCACTCTTTTATGTCTTCTTTTCTTTCACGCACTCTTCTGTATCTTCCACACACTCTTTTTCGTGTCTTTCACGCACTCTTCTACACCGTTGTGTTTGCCAGTCCAAGGCATCTATGATCTTGGGAAGGGAAAAGAATTGGACTTGAAAAAAAAGAATTTGAATTGGAAAAAAGGAACCGGACTTGGAAAAAAGAATTGGGCTTGGAGAAAAAAAGAATTGGAAACAAATGGGAATGAAAAAAAGAAAAAAAAAAAAAAAGGCGAGAAATGGAAAGAGAGAGAAATTCAGCAAACACGCAAGCTTCTACGGACCGAGGTGTCTTCTCGCAACAAGTACGTATACACCCTTTCCCTCTCACACATTTCTTGGATTCCTACAGTGTCAACATATGCTGACATTTGGAGAAGGAAAATGGCTTTCAAACCTCACATCGATGCTCCTCCTCATCACCAAAATCACAACACTTGCGCACAAAGTCAACCACGAACGTCCGGAGCTTTCTGATGTCTCAAGAATTGTCACTATCACTACCACTACTCGAAGACCACTAAATCTCCAACTGTGCAGCCAAGCTCTCCCAAAAAGCACACCGACTCATCTGAGCTTGCGGGACAGATTCAACTACCGTGTTGTTGTTGTTGATCACAAGCCTCTGTCCTCCTGCCTGTCCGTTCCACTGCGGCCAAGATGTTGAACCAGAAAACGCAAATGTGTTTGGGTTTAGCGACCGGACGAAGGATATGTAGTATCCTTGCAAACGAGCTACGTTGGTCTGATCGGAGTTGTCGTAGCCACCTCCAAAAACCGCACCAAGATCAAACCCGTGGGGAACACCGACTCCGCTTGCAATGTTGCTCTGAGTCAAGACATTGAATCGATATGTCCAGATTGGTTGCCCAGCCTGTATGAAATATTTCCCAAAGTTGAGTCCGTGGCAAGTGACGAGTACGTCTCCGTACGCGAGCTCGGCAGCTGGAAACCAGGCTGCATGGTTGTTGAATGGGGGCTCTATGTTCTGAGGATACTGCTGGATGATTGCAGACGTATTCTGGCTTGACAAGCGAGGATAATTGTTCTGGAAGAAAGTCTGAATATCGCCGGACGATGCCGCGTTGGGGGCACCCAAGGTCGTCCCTTCATCTGTGACACTTCCGAAAAACATGGGAACCTTGACGAACTTGCCCGCTTGGAAGGCCTCGTATGCACCGGTTTGCAGGAACACGCCGTCAACGCATGGCACATACGGGTAATTTGGAGCATTTGGCCGGCCAGGATAGACGATGGGTACGTTGAACTGCTGCAAGGCTGTTGTACTGAGGCCACGAAGACAAGAGAGTGAATCAGAGCTGGAGCTGCATCCCGCGTTGCTAACGAGAGCATCGTACTGGAATTGAATCTCTGACACCTTCGGCTGGGTGATTTCAGGAAGGGATTCAAACATAGCCCCTACGAAGAGGCCTTGGTTTTTACCACCAAAGGAGAGAAGCTGCAATGACGCTGCCTCTGCACCGGCGCTCTGTCCATGGATGATAACATGAGCCGGGTCACCACCAAACTGAGCAATGTGCTGTTGCACCCATTGCAAGGCAGCCTGTTGGTCATACAGGCCGGCGTTCGCTACTCCGTTGGCCTGGATCTGCGAACTGGCAAGGAAACCAAAGATTCCTACTCGATAATTCAGGGTCACCAAGACAATGTTGTTTCCCGAGTTGGCTACCGCTCCACTGCCGTCTGTTCCCGCAGAAGCCAAGCTTTCGAACCCTCCGCCTTGGATGAACACCCAAACGGGGAGCTTAGAGTTGGGGCCAGCACCCGAAGGTGCCCAAACATTGACGAAGAGGCAATCTTCGCTCTGGCCCTGAGGAGATGGCCCGGCATTGGTGGCCATACAAACATTCCCAAACTGAGCATCACAAGGAATGAAGAACGTCAGTTATGGGGAAGGAAGAGATTTTGGATTGAAAAACATACCTGTGTGGCCTGTTGGACCCCAGACACTGTAGGAGGAGCCGTGGGTGCTTTCCATCTCAAATTTCCTGACGGAGCTGCGGCATACCTCATACCCAGGAACCTATTGATCCCACCAGATGTCGTACCTTGATAGGTCGCATATCCCAAGTTTACTGTCGGCGACTGTGCGCTCACAGCAGCCCCAGAGCACAATAACGTGCAAGCCAACTTGAAGGATATACGCATATTGACAAGTAACTCCTCCGACCGCGTCTAGTCAATCTTGTTTCTCGACACTCTAAATTGCAACTCTCATTGCTTCTCTAGGCCATACTTATACGAGAAGACTCCCCTATACCGGAAGACGCGGGTCGATAATCCCGTCGGGACAGAAGATCGATCGATGCTGACGACAAAGGGCTTACAGCCCCTGCCAAGAGCTTCTCGAAAATATGACATTGCGATGAAGTTTACCACACGATTCACTTCATGATTACCTCTTGAACCCCGCATTCGAGCTCTGCCCCGGAGTTGGGGCAGTACCACTTGCCTGTCTCTTCCAAGTTGAAACAGTGTCGGCTAAAGTCCTATTCGCCGACGGATGGCATAACGACCCATAGCTGCGGGAGAATCTTTGATTGCCGGTGTCAAGCAGGGGATAATTCCTGTTTGTAGGCCTGCTAACGTGGGAGTTTATGCGGGCAGACATGCTGACAATACACTGATGCGAGGTGGGAACCTGATGGACGGCTACTCTTTCGCAACTTGCGATTGTAGGGGCATTGATTGGTTTGGATGTGTCGAGGACAAGAGCCAAGATATAGCCTCCAATTCAGAAGGAAACGGACCAGTCACTCCGGTGCTCCTGTTAAGGGCAAGCCATTGTCAGAAACCCACTCGATCTCGATACCCGACATTCGACTACTATACTTGAGTGAGCTGTAGGTTTGTTTCTGACGGATATGGAAGGCATACACGCTAATCACTTTGTATTATCATCTAGTGGGCAAACTAGAGGCAGTTGCTCCACCATCACACTGCAATACGATGCGGCTATTATCAGGAATCACAGCATCTCATGCTCTCAGCTTGGGCAGATCGTGGACGCTGATCAATTCGTTAGCGCAGGCTAGACGAATTAAGATGCCAGCTTTGCCGATGTTTGAACTACAGCTTCACGCTCTGCATTCTCGTCATTTTCTATCTTGAAAGTGGCAGCATTCTGGTCTCTGGGCGAGAGAAACAAACATCTGTTCAGTATCGTGTGGAGAATATACGCTTTCTCAATCAGGCAGGTCAAACAAGGCCGTTGCTATTACGGAGTACTACGGAGTATTCACCGCGATTATTCGGCCTCTACATTACAGTTACGTCATATGTTGTGATCTTCTTACTGTCAACAGCTTACAAGCGATTACAACTTACAGGAACGGTGCTGTGGATACTGAACAAGTGCGACTACGACTATCTTGCAAGCACATGAACATGTCGGCACCATGCCATGTGTGCCTTATTGGGCAAAGCGGACCGAGCCGGAGCGTAAAGCTTGTCCGTTGGGTAAGAAGACAGACTTTTACGGAGACAAACCCTATGGATCGGGAGTTTACAGACACGAAGCTTTACCAAGCAATCTTCACGACATAGGCTCTCACTAGCGCTGGCACAAGAGAATAGTAACCCAGATGCTTGCGGAAGCCTTGTCCTCTACGATACCATGCCTAGCAATGCGCCATGCATACTCGGCAACTCAGAGGGCTGTTTACTTTTCCCAGCCCTCAGCCGAGACACCCTATAGAATGAAGAGGTCCAAGACCACGAGAGCTTCTATGGATGAGACTCAAAATCTTGGATACCCGTCTCTCCCAACCGAACGGGAAACTGCGTTTCGCCGTCTACCCAGTTGGGCTCTTCGTCATCGAACCAAGCATCCTCGGCGTCCTGAATCGCCATGGTGTCGTATTTATAATTGTCATCAACCTCTTCATAATCAAAGTCTTCATCCAGTCCCTCCACAAAGCGGACTTCGAGGTACGCATGCCAAAGCTGTTTGCCGTGCTCTTTGTCCTCTGCGTCGGCGTCCCATGCATTGGTGCCCGCGCCTCCGTCGCCTAGCACTTCTGAATCTTGTGGTGTTTGGCTACCCTGCTCTCGTTCTGGATAGAGATTTGAGAGATTTGTCTCGCCTCTAACGAGATCTGCTTCGAGAGTGCGACTATAGCCCTTGGCTTTTCCTTCTGCCTCTCGTTCGGCTAGAGTCTGGAATCTCTTGACAAGACGCTCATACAGGACAGGATCTACACGACACCGCAATGGTTGGTTTCAAGGTCAAGTCAGGTTTGGAAGGGGATGGTGAGCTCTCTCTCGAGGCTACAGGATCGTCGACATGACCCATCGGCCGACAACAGGAGAGAGATCAAAAAATGAGATGCGATATCATACCAGCAAGTTCATGTTCCAGATTGTCAAAATACGATGGGTTTTTCACCAGGTACTCGTGGCGGCGATTCCGCACCCCAAGGCGCAGGAGCTTAGCAGGCGTCCTTGGGCGTCGGGGCGCAGGCCTATCCAGGGTCAAATCATGACCCTTGTCATCTGGAGTGGTATCCATCAGGGATGACTGAGAGGACGGAGGGCTTGATGGCAACGACGCTGGCATGATGATGGCGCTCTGTGACCAAGGACAGACGGGGGCTTGCTGCACCGCGACAAGCCACGGGCGATGCGGATGCTAGCACTGGCTGGCGGCGTACGAGAATGTGAGGCAGTGAGGCTGCAGCCTTCCAGGACCAGGTTCGTTGGATACAAGACAGAAGAGACAACTCATAGCACGGCGAGACAAGCTGGGCCGTGAGCAGGTTGGAGAGCTTGTGTGCTGGCAATTCCCATGCAATGCAGGTACAAGAAGAGCTCGGGTGGGGGCCACGGAATTATTACACGGGTTCCGCTTTTCTTACTGACCGGCTTGGCCAGCTCTCGAATTCACCTCCATCAATCAAGGCCCGATCCCTGGGGCAGCTCAGCTCGTGCAGGATCTGGGGGGTTTTTGGGGGGCGAATGACACGCCGGCAGTCAGAGTGCCAGTACCAGTACCAGCACTTACCAGCCCAGCAGTGCTGCTCCTGCACGAGCATTGGGTGCTACGGCTACACATGTCCAAGGTGTTTGATAGGTATTCATTTCTCGGTGGCCGGATGCAAGGAGAAGCTCCAATTCACTGCCGGAGAAACGAATGAGGATCCATGACCATGCTGGACTCACAGCTCTTGTGCTGATATACAGCATCGAGTACTGTAGCTTCGCAGCCAGTTGCGTTGCTAGCCAGTCCCACGAAGGAGCTACAGTGGAGATGAGCACCCTGCTGGCGCCTAGCCTAGACACACTCTATTCCGACTTGACAGCCGCCCGGGCAAGATGATCTCGCCCCTCTTCTCCCATGGCCAAGATTTAAGTTGGCACATTTCATTCCTTCCCCTCTTCAATTCACTCCTTGTCTACAGGGTAGCTAGCTTGCATTTGCACAAGCTGAGACAAGGACGAAAACGACAATAACAGAGGAAAAGACGAAGCAAGGGGAGGAGAATATCAAGAATAACAAAGACAGGGAAGGAGTGGAAAATAAAGGAGAAGGAAAAGAAGAATGGCTGACGTGCAAATCCAGCTTACAACATGATGAGCATGGATGCAATATTTGATGTTGCAAACGGTGATCGGCCTAAGCGAGCACATGTGCCCTCGACGGTGGCAATGTTGAAGCTTGATGGGGTACTGGTACAAGCAAATCTTCTGAAGCTGCAGTCAAAGTGCATCACATTGAGAATTGTGGCTGACCGAACACTTCTATTTGTGATGCATCACATTGTCGTCCACCTGCCATTTGTTTGCTGATATCAGCGACTGTGCGGGTTTTGTTCGCCGGCCTGGATTCAATGTTTGCCCTGTTACAGGCCCAAGCATATGTATGCGAGTCCACGCACTTGTGCTCAAGGGCTGTGAGATATGCAGCTTCGTACAGCTTCGTACACGCGGCGAGACGAAAGCCCTCGAGTCTGGCACTTGATGATTCAATGCCGCGGCTGGTGAGTTGGTCAAATGGCAACAGGACAAGCCAACCTCGCAAGTCCGTATTCTCGTACGATAGCTGCAGCAGTAGCCCATGCGTGCACCAACGCCCGCCCAGCTCGAGCCAAACCGTGGCGCCTGTCGTGACACGCACAGCCAATTCACATGTGAGGGGAGGGGGGGGGGAGCTGTCTAGAGATGGATGGCTTTACACGCAGGATCTATGATGCCCCCCCCTAAAGCTGATCCCTAGGTGATAGCCGGCTGCTGTGCATGTCTGGCACTTCCTTGTTGAGCCTCTTGCGCGCACGCTTCATGCACCAGAGCAGCACTTACGGGGCGGGTTGGCTGCGTTGCAACCACATATTTGACAGGGCTCGACGAATTGGCGTCCATCACGAAGCGGCAAATAGAGCGCCCCCCCTCTCTCGTATACCTATCATGCCTGTAGTCTGTACAGACGGGCGGAACTTCCAGCAGCAACACAGCGCACCGGTAAGGGAATGGCCCGATTTTCTTCTTCGTTTGTCTGGTCTGCCTTTCGATTCCCCCAGGTCTCTCTGCGGAGTAACACAACACGTGCATGGCTGTTTCACCAAAGACTCGGGTAGAGATGGGCATCGTGATGATGCTTGCTTGTGCTTGGATGATTCGATGCATAAACAAGCTACCAATTTGAAACTCTTAGTACTCAACCACCCAGGGACCATTCTATGCCTGCACTCCCGTCGTACTAATCCTTACGACCCATGTGGCATGGGGGGACCCATGAAAAGAAAAAGCCAACCTAATGAAAACAAGATGGAAAACAAAACATCAGCCCGGACATCGAACATTAACCTGGACATCGAACATCAACCTAGAATCGAGATTCCACGTTTCATGCGCGAAACCAGATGTTTGGCGGACATGGATTGTGGAAACTGGAGCGTTAACCAGACCAGCCGCCACAGCCAGCACTAGATTGCTGGTGCAGCGCCACCATCCAGCGCCTCCCCTCTTTCTCGCCCAAATCCCTGGCTGTTCTTGGTTTGCAGGCGGATGATTGCCCCCGGTGCATCCGCTTAGGACGCCTATCAGAGACCCTCCGGCAGCCTCAACTGTTCTCCCCTTCCAGGTTCTCATCTGGACCCTCACCCCCCTGTAGCTTGTGCTGGACGGTAGCCTCAGCGGCTGTCGATAAAGGAGTGGCCACCTGAGCTAGCATCAAATAATGCCCAGACTGCATGGTGAACAGAGCTGGCAGAACGGTCCGGAATGGGGACGTCCATTGATCACCGACTCCTCATTCTCGCCCGCTCAATTCGTTTATTTACAGGCTACTACAGAAGGCACTTCCATTGTGCTCTCGCGTACGAGTACAATACAGGCTCATGCACCGAGTAGGGAGGAGCACGATGCTACTAATGCTGCTACTGCGGAGCATCAGAGACTGTGCTAGCTAGCTCGAGCACATCTCGCGAACATGGCCTGGAGCATGGGTGAGGAGGAGCTTGGGCTTGGGGGATCGAGGGAAAAAAAGGGTCGCTCCATACTATTTGATGCGAGTCAAGGTGACGGCCCTCCCCTACAAGGATGAGGACAAATTTGCCCGGGCCACGGCGGTCCATCCATCCAGGTGAATAGCGGTTGTATTGATCAACCCATGGATGCATTTGAACACCACGACAATGTACAATTGAACATTATTGAATGCACCTGCACTCGTCAATGCTACATGCCCGCACAAACGGGTATCAATCGCACCTGCGGGCTACCCTGCCTGGCCTGGATTTCGCATATCCATCCATCCATCCCATCCCATCCATGCCAGCATTAACTGCAGTCCCCTGTCGGTGCCCCGTAGGTACCGGTACCTATGCTTGCAGTGGACTGGACCCAAGAGGCTGCAGCCCATTTGGCTTGGTTCCGTTTGGCTCGACTTGCGTTCTGGCAAGGCAAGGCAGAGCAAGACCCAAAAGCAAGGCGAGGCCTCGTCAACGTCTGGCACATCCGCCGAGCAGTGAAAGTACAGTACTCCCGCACAGGTACCTTCCTTCTGACTGGAGCCCATCCCATCACTCGCATAAGAGACTGATTCATCTGCTCGCCTCGCCTCGCCTCTCTCAACCCCAAACAACCACGCGAGAGCAGGAGCAACGAGTCCAAGCGCCCAAATACGACTGATCATGCGAGCTGCATGCGCGGTCGTGATGCCCTAAGGGTCGGCGGTTTTTCACTCTCCTCCATCTCGATTCTCCTTCTCTCACTTTCTCTCGACTTTGGAAGCCTCTTCTTCCTTTCTTTCCCTCTTCACCCACTCAACTGACTTTGTCTCTCTTTGGCATTCGTTCTTTTTTCTTTTTCCCATCTGTCAACCGGCCTGTCGGCCTTGCACTTAATCAATTCTCGGTTCTAGCAATCCGGTCGTCTTCTTCTCTCAGCCCGTCTGGTCCCTTGCCGTCTCTATCTCTCGGATAATCTCCAGGACTCATCAGATCCCGACTCTCTAATCTCCGCACCCCATCAGCCTCATTTTCAATCCCCCTTGTCTGTCTTGCATGGCACGCCTCTTGGTTGCGCCTGATCCTGCTGCCGCTCCCGCTTCTGCTTCAGGGCAGCAAACGAGGCTGAAGGAGGATGGCGCCGGACATCGCTAACAAGCTCAAGGCAACGCTGTTCAGGCGGCGACGGCGCCAGTCCGAAGTGTCAGTTCTGGGTGATGAGGGTGGTGACTCTTCGTCGCCGCCCACGACGCCCGGCATCAACGGGCAGAGGAGGCCCTCATTCCCATTCCCACGTGAGCCCTCATCCCAGACACTGACGCTGTCTCTGGAGCTGATGACGGAAGACGGAGAAGTAGGAATAGGAGGCTGCGGCGGCGGTGATGATAACAGCGAAGCTGGTGACTCTGCCCTGACAAGCAACGACGCTGAGCAGCAGCGCACGAGGCAGCATTGGAAGATGTGGCACAAGCCCAAGCAGGCTGCCGACGCTGAGAAGCGAAGAAGCGTCCCTGACGGCGCGTCTTTCCATCTATCGCCCGTCTCGCCGGTATCACCAACATCCCAGATACCAGTAGCACCAACGGAAGCAACCACACCGCAGCTGTCCAAGCAAGCCCAGGGCTATTTCGACAGCATTGGAGAGGAAAAGGGGGCCAACGACGACCAGCAGTACGACCAACATCAGCATCAAGGCGTCGACACGGAGGCAGCAGCTGCTGCTACGTTTGATTCAGCTTCTGATCCCGCCTCCCCCGCTGCCATGAGCAATCTCCAGCGCCAGGCCTTGACAGGAGAGCTGATGGTACAGGCACTACCAGCGCTAGACCAACGGCAACCACAGCGCCCGCACCAGCTCCCGGCCTCGGCAGGGACCCGCGTTCAGGGTCAGAGTCCGCGCCGAAGCCTAAACAGTGAAGAAGCGAGCCGCTACGAGACGGACCAGAGCCAGCTCGACGGACAAGGTATGGCGGTTATTAACAGCGACCAGGGAACCATTGCTGGCACCACGGACGCTGCTAGTGCTAGTCCTCGTATTACTGCCGCCGACGCTGGCGGTACAGGTACAACAAGCACAGGCACAGGCGGCGCTGTCGTTTCTGCTGGCGGCCCCATTCCTGGCGGCGATCTGCAGCAGAATCAGAAACAGCAGCAGAGACAGGTGCAGAAACGCCCACGCCAGCCAGCGCCACCATTTTCGCTTCCATCTCCTCCTTTGCCAACTCCTTCGGCGCTGCTGACTTTTCCTCCTCCTCGCCCCCCGACGCCCGGCCCAAGCATCTTGCCTAGCATTCCCAGCCTGCCCAGCCTCGACAGCATCGACGAGGACGAGTCGCAATCGCCCTCGCCCTCGCAATCGCAACCGCGATCCACGTACCCGCAGTCCTCGTCCCAGTCCCAGTCGCAGCAACAGGCCCC
>PNRQ01000329.1:0-31295 GCA_003439915.1 Trichoderma atrobrunneum | reverse complement strand
GGCCGGCGCAAAGGCAGTGGTGAGGCGGCGCATGTCGGTCTCACTGGCCATGTTGCCGCGGCGGCGTAGAAAAGGCATGATGGCCGATGGTCATGGTCTGCCGCCGCTGGAGGCTCCCGGTGCGGCCGTACGAGTGTGTGACCAAGGTTCCGTCCAAGGATCCAAGGTTGTTGGGAGGGCTAGTAGCTAGCTGGATGCGCCAGGCGCGTCGAGAAGGGGCATTGAGCGAGGGAGCGGCAGAGGGTCGAGATCGAGACGAAGTCTGCACAGACAGACAAGACGCACAGGTGCAGCCGGCGGGAGATGAGATGACAAGACAAGACGAAAAAGCGAAAAAGGGCCCAGGGGAGGGGGTTTGGCAATCAGCACAATATCGACGCCATTCTGGAGGTGCCAGTGCTAGACTACTCGTACAGGTAGGTACAGTAGAGATTACAGATTACATGGGGGTTGGCTTCAGGTTGGCCTTTGGTGAAGGGGCTCTGGAGACTGGAGCTAAAAGTGTACGCGCGTGTACTCGGTACCGCTCTCGTCAATTGGCGCCAAAACGAGCGAGCGCTGCTACCTGACGATACAAGCGTGAGGCTGATGCCGCCTGTGGAGTCCGCACGTCCAGAACACTTGCAGAATATTATGGATGTGCTTACTTGTACAGTGGCCGTTGCACCATTCTGGCCATGTGCTAAAATAGAAAACAGACCTCCAGTGCTGGCTCTGCGGTGATCTGATCTTTTTTATGTCCGAGTGCCACGGTTGCTGACAGGTTGTGTGGCGGGCATGACAGTAGCCAGACAGACGGACGCTACGGCCTGGAACTAAGTTTTGCGCAGCCCGCTCGGAGGAAAACCTCGTGCTCCATTGTGATTGACGTTGACGTTTTGCTTCGTACGTACTGTATACCTTATGGAGTATACAAGCAAGTAATCCCGCCTCGAGGGATTGATTCAAATTATCATTACGAGGCCTCGTCTGCTTCAATCCATGTCTTTTTCATGCATGCGCCCCCCCGGAACCAGCGGGCTTGTCTGTCTGTGCAAAAGCCTCTGCGTACATGTACGTGTACCTGCTACCCAATAGAATCCGTACCTGTACGAGTAAGGCAGAATAAGCTACAGCCCTCTGCTGCTCTGTATCCTGCCAAGCACGTTCCGGCACAGCCCCGCCATCAAGTACCCAGTACTTACGGGGCAGCGCTGCTCCCGGTAGCTGCGCACCACTGCGCGCAGCACGTCTACAACGGGAGCCGGTCCCCGCTACTCCGTATATTCTCCGGGGGGCTCCATGTTCCATGTCCAGTTGGTGCCTTACTGTAGCGGTAGCCGCCCGCTGTCTAAGCGACTGACTTGCTCGTAACAGCGCCAGGTTGCCAATGTCAGTGCCTGGAACATACCTGAGCATAGCCTTCGCCCCATCAAGCTTCTGTCACCACCACGTTTAATGACCTTCATGTTTGACTTTTTCAACCGCTTCCATCTGCTAGCCTCAGGTACTCGTACCTCGACAAGAGTCGCCTCATCCTCATCCCCATCCTCCAACCAGCGCCATGTACAGTGATAATTAAATCTTTTGCTTCCATTTGATATCCAATTATTATTTATTTGATCGCCATCATTTCATTGACCCCACCGAGCCGAGTCGCTCACCAAAGCCGAGATGAAGCCAACGGTCGCGGCCGTCGTGGCCTCGTTGGCCCTCCTCGGCCCAGCTTACGGCGCCGGCATTGGGCATTCGGGAATGCCCTCGCACTCGCAGAGCCACTCTCAGAGCAATCGCAACGAACTGTTTCCCTTCCTCACCAAGCTTCGCGATGGCGCCATTGAGCTCATCTTTGGCCGCCATCCCTCCAAGGCCGCCCCCGCTGCACCCAGATACTCTCACTCGCGATACGCCAACGAGCTGGTCTTGCGATTTAACGTCACCACTACCGCCGATGAGGCAGCCCTCGCCGAAGCTGCCGCGCAGCTTTTCCTCGATGTATGGGCTTTTACAACTGAATTCGTCGACATCCGGCTGCATGCCAAGGAAGTGCAGCCGCTGCTCAGTCTTCTGCCTCCGTCCCTGCGGGCATCGCAATCAACCCTGATACCGGATCTGGCCGCTGCAGTGTATCAGCAAATGCCATCAGCTAAGAGCAGCACCTTGGCTCCAGAGGGAATTAGTTGGGCCCTGTCGGAGCCCCTGAGATCTGTCGATAATCTCTTCTTCCAGGACTACCAGCCATTGCCCGTCATCGTCCGCTGGATGCGTCTGCTGGAGGCCATGTTTCCATCATATGTCAGATTCATCTCGATCGGAAAATCGTTTGAGGGGCGAGACATTCCTGCCCTCCGCGTCGGTGTCCCGGAGCTCGCCGACCCCAGCAAGCCGCGAAAGATGATTGTCGTTACCGGCGGTCTCCACGCTCGAGAATGGATTTCAACGAGCACTGTCAACTACGTGGCTTGGTCATTCATCACATCGTTTGGAAAGGAGCCAATGATTACCAAGTTTCTGAGTCACTTTGACGTGGTTTTCATTCCGGTAGTCAACCCCGACGGAGTTGAATACAGCTGGGAGGTCGACCGTCTGTGGCGCAAGAACCGACAGCAGACAAATCTGCGCTTCTGTCGCGGCATGGACCTGGACCATGCCTTTGGATTTGGCTGGAACCATGCAGAGACCCAGAGCGACCCGTGCTCGGAGAGCTATGGCGGAGATAAACCTTTCCAGGCCATCGAGGCCGGGGTGCTCGCCCAATGGGCCAAAAACGAGACAGAGAATAATGTCAAATTCGTCGGACTGCTGGACCTCCACTCATATTCGCAGCAGGTCCTCTTCCCATACTCATATACATGCTCCACCGAACCTCCCAATCTCGAAAATTTGGAGGAGCTGGCTATGGGAATTGCCAAGGCGATTCGCTTGTCTAACGGAGAATCGTACTCGGTCACCTCTGCCTGCGAGGGTGCCGTTGCTTCCACGGACTCTGGCGACCGCCACCCAATCTGGCCTCGCATCGAATCAGGCGGCGGGTCCGCCATCGATTGGTTCTACCACGAGCTGGGCGCGCACTTTAGCTACCAGATCAAGCTTCGAGACACGGGAAGCTATGGCTTCCTCCTCCCCAAGGAGTACATTGTCCCGACGGGAGAGGAAGTGTTTGACGCGATGAAGTACTTTGGAGACTATCTTCTGGGGAACAACGGCATTGAGAAGACAATTGGGAACATGGAGGAGATTGTGAATCTGGAATTCGACGAAACCCAAGAAACATTTGCAGAGCTGCGGCGCCGCAGATTGCGAAGATAGCATCTTGCGGGGAGTGGACAAGTTGGGAGGGCTTTTTAGGTTTCTTTGCTTCTTCTTTTTTGCTTCCATCGCCTCTTTTTGCTTTTCTTTGCGCATTTTGATATCCTGTATAATAATTAATTGGCACATGACGGGGGGAAACCGTCCCGCTCGCAGAAGATGGAATGTGGGCACATTTACTTTCACACAAAGACACAAACGAAGCACACGCGCGCCCCAATCGTCTACGAGAAACCCAGCACTCGTGAATCGAGGCAAAGCAGTTTTGGTGTATGCGAGGAACGAGAAGCGCCATTATGACGAGCGCCGCGGGAAAGTGGGCGAAAAAAGCGTTTGTTTCCCTCAGCGTTTCTGGCGAGGAAAAGAAAGAAGTTTTAATTCAACAAAATTTTGCTATTTACACATGCTGGACAGGAGTGATTTAGTTGCCCAAGATAAAGACGATGGAGGTATAAGCGGCCATGAACTTGAGAGCAAAGTCTGCCGCTCCCGCGAAGTAAGCACCACTTGAACGATGTTAGTTGAAAGGAGATGGTTAGAAAGATTGAAGATGAATTTTCACTTACAAGGTTCGACCCTTGGGTCCGGAGCCGCTCGTGTAACCGTAGAGGTAGAGTGTGCGGCCGAAAGACCAGCTTGCGCCGAGGACGGCGGCGGCGACGGGGAATTGGAGGCCGGCGATGAAGAGGGCGCCGAGGGCTGAGGGCTGGTTCTCGATGAAGTTGGCGTGGGCACGTTGAGCTGAGGAGGAGGAGTTAGTTTTCATGTGAGTTTTGAAGGGATTTCGATGATGGGCTGAGTTGAGCCCATTGAGTGATATATAGGACAACGCAGTAAGATGGGAAAGAGTCATGAAATGATTAGGAGCGAAAAGGATGAGAAATCTGCTTCATTTTCACTTTTCTTTGAGTGTAAATGAATGTCAATGTAACATACCGCAGTTAAACTTGTACGCAGCAGGATCCTTTTCGGCCTGCTCGTGGGTGGCGTAGCAGTTGGGGTAGGCGATTTTGCTCTCCTTGCGGAACTTGCCTGTGCGGGCCATGTGCAGGATGTTGACGAAGAAGGTGGATGTGGCGGCAGCCAGGACGAAGCTGCAAATTTATATTAGATATTTTGTGTGTCTTTTTTTTCTTCTCATTTCTTATGGTGGTGGTGATGATTTTGTTGGTGTTTCATTGGTGTGTGAGATGAGAACTTACCCGTATGCGTCGGGGAGGGTCAGAGTGATGGCCATTTTGAATGATTATACACAACAACAATTATGATAAGAAGATGTTATAAAAGTAATTTAGATTCTAAGTGAATAGTATACAGTTCGAGGTTGACAACATTCGAAAAATGGCAGTGGGCACAGTTGTCAATTTAAGCGTCTGATTGTCCCGCCCCCCTGAAAACTCCATACGGACGGAGCATCAACATACTATTTCCAGTGCTAGTGTCCAGTCCCCAGTTACTAGCATCTATGGCTAAAGAAACTTGGACCCCCCGATTTTCCTCTTCGCTTCCCAGCCCAACGGAGTACGGAGTGCGATGGGCCGTTTTGATACAGTAGCTGAGACGTGTGCAAGGGGAGGGTGGGCGTATTGCACTAAAGTTCAGAGTAGAGGGAGAGGAACATAGGAGAAAAGCATAGAAGAGTTAGAGAGAAGAAACCACCGAAGAGGCAAATCCACCCCCACCGCTTCCCCCGTAACGTGTTCTTTATTTTTTTTTTTCCTTAGTTCCCAACTAAAGACCCTGCGGACGATGGGGAATTCCGAATGCCGTTTAGGGAGGGTTTTTTGTTTCTTTTATGGATAACACGGCAGCCAGGTGGGATTTTCGTTGCGGAGATAAAAATTCAGGTACGGGGGACGAGGACGAGGAGGATCCATTGCCGGTGTTAGGACCAGTATACTATGTCGAATAGGTAGCAAGATATTATCAATGGCTGGCTTAGATTCTATTTTGTCTGAATACACGTAATTGGCGCATGTATGGGTTAATTGTGGGTGAAAACTGATGCAGTAGCAAATAGTTATGTGTTCTTGTGTAAGTGAGAAATAGGTGTACGACAACGGAAGATATTCGCTGCTCACCTCCTATAATCCATCACCAGCCAACTTGCACCTCCAACAACATCATACCTACGCGCACACAACACAAAAGTATACATCAATGCCACTGTGCATTGATCGAAAAACCACACCCAATTCCTCATTCCTCACCGTCTGTCCATTTCCTGCGCCCTTTGCCTTGATTCCTTCGCTTCACCCCCGGCATTGCAACATCCGCCGACGGTCCGTATCGACCCTCTCCCGAGCGCCACTCGGATCTTCGCCTGCGGCTTTTCATCCTACCCAGCCACAATCCAACCACTATCACCACCACGCAGCTCTTATGTTGCCTAACACAGCTTATTTTACTACGACCCTCAAAACATATTGCGTATTCTTTACGAATCACATCCTCATGAATACGCCGTATCATTTCCAAGGTTAGCAAAAGGAACCCACGTTCTGCGTCATCTCGTCGCTTGGCTTGCATGCCTCGCGCTTGGAGTCAGGCCGGTCCCGCGTAAAGTCCGCAGCTCAACGCCAAAAGTCCGCTTCAGCTCCCCGTTCCTTGCTTGATTCAGGTAAATCCATTGGCTTTGGGTTGATTTCCAAATTTTTGTAATACATGTGATGCAAAACAAGGCATAATATCCCTTACGTTGGGGCTGCAATGTGGATGAGTTTCCAGTGGTAGGGGCGTGTGTGTAAACCAGGCATTATAGACGAGGCTGTTAGTTTGAACGTGTGATATCGACATGCAACACCATCGCCAGAATCACCTAGTCTTCATGCAGAAAAGATTCTTCACCCCGTACACCTCTCTGCCGGAGGTCGCCATTCCAGATCGAGCCCCTCAAAGACTCGCCTCTCTGCCGTTTCCATGTCCGGGGCCGGGCCTCGCTCGGAACTCTCGAGATCCACCCACGACCCGTCTGCCCTATTCCGAACGCCGCTGCTGTCGAACTTGAATCCCATCTTTGCCTTGCAGTAGCGTCGAAGATCCCGCTGAAATGTTGTTTCTCCGCTCCATCCAAGGATTGCGCACCCAGCTGTCTTCCAGGGGCTGATGATGATGTCGACTCTTCGGTGCGGACCGTTATGATCCTCGGGGTTCTGCCAAACCACCATGGCCTTGTCTAGTGTATCGAATCCTGATCCTGCAGGGCGACCCTCGCCTTTCCATGCCACGGGAGCCTGTCCGCGCTCGCTATTCTTTGTCCATACGCTCAAGGTGTGCGTAATGAAGCTGCTCTTTTCCAGGCTGGCAACAAGCTTCTCGATGATGTCGAGTGTTTGAGTTTCATCGGGATGGCTCAAGACTACATCGACGTCGCCACTTGCAGGTTTGCCTCGTCGATAACTGCCCACGATGACCATTTGGAAACCTGGGTCGACTCGGTGTGCATGGGCGAGTATGACACTGGCAATGGCCTCTGTCTCTTGTCGTGAAATCTTGAGCTGAAACTCGTCGTAGAACTTGACGCCAATCTGCTGTACCCGACTCAGTGAATTCCAGCCATGCTCTACAATATCATCAAGATCTCGCCAGCCTGGTGGCACGAGAAGAAATTTGTTAGTATCCAAGAGATGATTGTTCAGTGACCAAGTACAAGTACGGCAAACATACCCTTCTTGAAGAATTGACGAGCAGTGATATCTCCAACCCCCCAAATATCGTAAAATGTCTTTAGCACAACGAGCTCAGTGTCTGTTTTGGCCGTGCTAGTCTCATCGGTGCAGCCATTACTCGTCCACTGCTGATATAGCTTTGCAATCTTGGGGCCGCATCCTGGTAACCTTTCAATCTCTATTGGGCAATATTAGTATATGAAGGGAAAGGACTGAGTACAAGACAACTTACCCTGTGGTCTCTGTAAATGATATGGGTACGCAGCAAGAGAGGCTATCGAAGTAGAGTAGGCCCTAACACCCACCTGATCTCCTCGTAGAAGCCGCAGTGTACGAATGGCCTTGAGTTCCGCGATAAATGCAGCATTCGGCGGGTCTACAAGAGATGGTCTCTGACACGAATAAGTGGTATGAAGAAACTCGGGGATTAGCGGCAGGGGGATATCGTGCTCAGAGGTCGTCTCGTGATGCAGCTTCGGCGGTTCAGCATGCGATCGCCCATCAGAGGCATTCGAAGATCCAGTTCCGGGTCTTGTTGTTCGCTTTGAGCGTGGACTGTCGTTGACGCTTTGCCGGTCCTCCATGGCTCGGGCGAGCACCGCTGAGGCTGTCTTGGCTGCTTCATTCTCTTTCTTTGACTGATGAGCTGCAGGAGTTGAACTTTGCAAAGACTGAGGTGCGAGTTTGCGCCCTCGATAAAGCAGGTAGTCATCAGCGGGCAGCGCGACATCTTGTTCGAGGCAATCGAATAGCCAAGCCAGTTTAAGCACCAAAACGATATCCCCTGGACCTTTCAACAAATCAAAAATGCCACCATGATTCTCTTCCTCTCGGATTTCCGCATTCTCTGATATCGATAACTTCCGGCGCTTTGACGGAACCTCTGATACTTGACTTCGCCCACGCTTGTCACCTACTTGTTCACTTCCAGCTTCCTCCAGAGCCACCGGTTGTGTCGCAACCTTGAGCCGCCTCAGCTCAAAAAGAGCACGCTCTGGTCTAGATATCTTGCCTAGAATAAAGTTGGCCTCGTGGGGATCATGTGTCAGCGTAGGGATTCTCGCCTCCAACTCACGCAGCTCGTCTGCTTGTAAGTGAGTTGGGAGCAACAAGATGCGAGGCAGCTCAGGAGCCATGGCGCGGGGCCTTGTGTGAGCCAACCAGGAGGGCCATTATCTTTTCTTTAGAAAGAATCCAAAAATCGCACGAGAGGTAAGAATAACAGGATTCCCTGTAATTTTATTGACCGGTTACACTTGCAATGAATGAACTCCGGTGTTGGGTGCAGTTTCGTCATTGTAACAGCGTGAATCTGGATCGAAAGCTTCCTATTGGCTCACCAAGACGCACTGGGAAGGACTAGGCCCCGCTCTTTTTATTGTCGCCGTTTCTAGCTGAGCAAACAAAAGAGAGCAGGCAATAGCAGAGAGATCTAGCCAACAGATTAATATAATATAATATAACAACACCTAACAGTCACATTGTTCCAACGGATATGAACAATCCCATTGTTGCTTCTCGACTACAGTACAGTATCAAAAGTGTCAAATATTCTCTTGTCTTTTTAATAGAACCAACATGTGTCCGAGAACTGCTCGGCAATGTCAAAAACGCCAGCTCCAAACTCTCCTGTGCATGCATTCCGCGCTGCCAGGTTGAGTTGCCCCTATTCTGTCTAAATGCTCTTGTAAAATTACACAAACTTTTTGAGATCCATTGGACGCGCGGGCCTTCAAACATCCTCAAACTCGAGTTCATCGTCGTCTTCGTCTTCGTCGCCGCTGTCCGCCTTTTTAACTCCAGGCTCAACCTTGACCCGCTTGTTCGCCCTCTCATCTGAGCTGTCTTCCATTCGAGATACGTCACCTGATGGAACTTCCGATGCTTCAGCCTTGATGCCGGGCGTGCCCAGACCAGAGTTGTTGCCTGTGGCCATAACATCCTCGAATTCGTCATCTTCCTCTTCGGAGCCATAGTCCTCCCCTTCGCTCTCAGCATCTGCTTCTCGTGCTAAGATGGCAGCTTGCTCTGCTTTGAGCTTCTCGAAAATGTCATCAATCTGCGTAGTGGCATTGTTGTCAACCAATTTGCCCTGAGACAGCTTTCGCTCCGCTGCGTCTCTGCCCAACCCCAAAGCACGAGCTTCAGCCGACGCAGAAAACGACTCTCCTGTAATGGTACTGTTCGACATCCAGGATGGGAGCGCGTTCTGCTGGGCAATCTTTTCCTTGCGAAGTCTCTCGGCCTCCTTCTCAGCCTCCGACGGTCCGTCAGACGTGGATATGTTGACGGCAATGGACTGTGGACCCGTATTGGCCAAGCCTCGAACTGCCATGGGCCGAGACGAGGGGTCGTCAACGGGTATCGTAGCTGCGCGTTGGTGTGTAGCGTCGCGGATCACAGGCCGAGCCTTTGACAAGGCCCGATCAAAGTCGCATTCCGGAATATGGGCTGCGTCGATTTTAGGCAAGAGCTCGCTGATGAACTTGAATTGGTCATTCAGTCGTGTAGACTGTTCGTGCCCGCCGGCATTTCGATCTGCTTCAAATGACAAAGGTCGTCGGCATCGGTGACAAAGGAAGCCCTCGGGCCCAACGCTGTCCAAAACTTCCATCGCCGTCCATTCTGCCTTACAGAACGAGCAAAAGTATTCCTTCTTTTCGTTTACTGGCACAGTAGTACCCTGGACTTCTTTATCTATGTTGTAAACCCGCCACTTGATGGCGTCGATGGTATGGCGGTAGTTGATGTAGTACCATGTGCGATTACTCGGTCGCGGATTGCCTGGTCGCAATTCGGATCTCGTGTGACTATTGGAGTAAGCTGCCAGTCCCAAAAGAAAGCATGACTGAGATCTTCAAGCCTACACTGTTAAGAAGCGATCTTCTCTGAGTTTTCCGCATATCTTGTGCAAGTCCTTTGTGTTTATGGCCATTAGATAGGCAAGATCGTCATCGCGAAGACTGTCCACAACTTTTCAGCTCATCTCGCTCTTCACCAAATCCCAAAATCCACCGAAAAGGCATACGCTTCATGAAGAATCAGTGCGTCCACCACAAGGATGTCTCGCGTCGGGTAGAACGCCCGCATGACGGCCTTGATCAGTGTCACAGCGAGATCCATGATGCCGACCAAGTGTCTACTTTCGTCTCGTCGGTAAAGAGGTGTATTTGGAACAGTAAGAAAATCGATGGGGCCTGGGTTTGAGAGCGTAGATCGTGTAAAGGGCTCGCGTGAGCTTGGGATGTGGTGGCTGCGGTTTCGATGCGATGATGCGGCAGCTTACGGAGTCGAAGTGGCAGGAGATAAATCTTGGTGGAAAAGGAATAACGTAGTGCCGAGTGATCTAATGGGCATCACACATAGAGAGGCGACGCTGCTTGGGTATGTGGAAGAGGAAAACAAATCATGGTTGACGAAGTAAAAAGGGCATGGCTGCAGTGAGTGGCCGGTGGCTTTATCGATTCGCCCCAGTTATGCAAGGTATTCACACGCCAGAATTGGCCCTGCTTGCTTTGAACTCGTTCGCTTTTGCTATAATGGCGATGCGTTATCTGGGGAACCACAAATGGGCCTATATTTCTGTAATTGGTGCCAATTCAAGAGAAGCTTGGTTGTAAATGTTAAGGTTTGTCGCGTCGAGCATCTTGCGGCCTGCTGCCTATCACCAATCGCGATTACAGCGAACCCGGAAGCCGGAAAAATATTCGGCCAGCGCATACACTTTAACACCCTCACCTCACACCCATGGACAGGCATCCAAACAGTATTACAGTGAGAACCAAAATAAGCATGTTTGAATCTCATTCATGAAACACGCCCGCTGTCTAAGTAAAAGTTTTTGAATCTACTGATTGGCCCTATGTGATATAATTTATAGCACGTTGGGGAACCCCATGGGCACAAGTAGCATGGAACCTAGTATGTATGTAAAAGCGTATAGGCGGCTTTACAGCCCCTGGGAATATAGACACAACACAACCTCCACTCGTACCTTAGTTAACCACATCTACAACTACTGTCTCGTAAGCAGATTCATGATCATCTACGATTCCATCTCCTTACCAAGAACTTGGCCGATGCGGGGGGTCATCAACTGGTACCACCGACCGTTTGCCGGTTTCCCGGAACTAGTTGTTACCAGTAATCCCGTCAACTCCACTGAACCTGGAGAGAGGCCGATTACTTTCGGGCTAAACAGCATCACGGGCCGAATGTCCCTTGTCTACAATCATGCTGCGACCGCGTTAGGGCCGCAAGATGACGGGCTCACTCCAGCGCGATGACGAGTTTCGCGAAGGATTCTACAGCTATATAGACTAGAGAGTGTGCGTGAAAGGGGGAGCTGAATTGTGTTTCTCTCTTTGAATCTTGTATGGGCCTCGTATAAGTCTAGTAGTATAGAGTGTCGACACCATGAGACTCGCAGAACGTTCCACGACCACCGCGTTGGTAGCGGCTGCTGCTGTATCGGCGGCTTCATACGACACATGCGTAAGAGGCCAATCTAACCTTCACCATCCTGATAAACACGATGCTGACCCTCCGCAGTGTGATCGTCTCGCCTCCGCGCTGGGCGACATTGTCACCACCACGCCCTTCACCGCGAATGACTGGTTCTCTATACAAGAGTCGACCCTCGTCCCAGCCTGCATTGTTCGACCGCGTTCCGCACAGGATGTTAGCAAGGCGGTGACCATCCTCAACTCATCACGGGCGCCAGGATGCCAATTCGCCGTCAAGGGCGGCGGTCACACTCCGGCCGGAGGCTTCGCCAACATCCAGGGCGGCGTGACCTTTGACATGGGGCATCTGAACGCGACGGCGCTGAGCGAGGATGAGACTTCGGTCGCCGTCGGGGCGGGCGCTGTCTGGAACGATGTGTACGGCTATCTGGATGGTTTCAATCTTGCTGCCGCTGGTGGTAGGAACGGCCTCGTCGGTGTTGGTGGCCTGCTCCTGGGTGGTGGCATCTCACATTTCTCGCCGCGGGTTGGGTGGGCGTGTGATGGTGTTGTTGGATACGAGGTATGTACATGTACATACACACTTGTTGCTTCATCGCTCTCCTTGCTATCTCTATCTCTTTCACCCCCCTCGAATTCTAACTTCCCCAACCCAAGGTCGTCCTCGCAAACGGCACCCTCGCAAACATCTCTGCGACCAGCCACCCCAACCTGTACCGAGCCCTCAAGGGCGGCGGCAACAACTTTGGCGTCGTGACGCGCTATGAGCTGAAGACGTTCCCACAGGGCAACATGTCCGTCAACACCTTCTCATACGACGTGTCCCAGGTCGGCGCCGTGTTCGACGCTTTCAACGACGTCGCCGCCTCGCCGGACTTCGACCCCTACGTGTCTCTCCAGGCGGGCCTGCTGTACTCCTCGGCGGCGAAGGCGTGGTCGGTGAGCGCCTCGGCTTATTATACGAAGCCTGTGCTTCATCCGGAGGTGTACAGCGGCTTTGAGGCTCTGCCGAGCATCTCCAACACTTCCTCGATCACGAGCGTGGCTTCGCTGGCTGCGGAGAATCCTACTCCGCCGCTGTAAGTTTATAATCTCCCTAAGATATATGTACCCTTGCTATGAAGAGGACGGATTGTCTAATGCAGACTTTTGGTGGATAGGAATTGGCTCTTCGCCACAATTACGCTCGGAACTTCGAGCGAGACCATGCTAGACATCTTCAAGACTCTGAACGGGTCTTTGTACGACTTCAATCCCGCCGGCGGTGTCACATGGAACTTTGCTTTTGAGCCCCTCCCATCTGTGATGCTTTCAAAATCTGCCGCCACTGGGGGAAACGTTCTCGGGTTGAATCCCAAGGAGAATAGTATTGGTAAGTTGCTCCGCATAGAATCTTTTCGTATGATATACGTGTATATGCAAGTCTAACTCTGACATCAAACAGTCCTTCTCTTCTCCGCCCTCTGGCCGAACTCGAGCTCAAGCGATACTATTTACCAGAAAGGCCGAGACACATTTGCAGCTATCGAGACGGTCGCTGAACGGAAAGGGGTCTTGCGGAAGTTTGAGTATCTGAATTATGCTGGCCCGCACCAGTCACCGCTGGTTTCTTACGGGGCGGATAGTCTGAACTTCCTCCGCCAGGTTAGTAAGAAATATGACCCAACTGGAGTGTTCCAGCACAAGGTGCCTGGTGGCTTCAAGCTGTGGTGAGAGTATACGTGCCACGGGACTATAATTGAGGCTATTGACGGCACGGATATCGCCGTATTGAGTATTCAGTGAGCCACAAGGCCGGTATTGTGTATATTAATTGGCCTAGAAGCCCCCTATTAATGGGTTGGGAGGTTTGGGGATAACATGGACACTTAATGTTTACGCTGTACATGTTACACTACGCTACATATACTATAGCAAAAAGCTCACATGATTATCCGTATTGATTGCCCCTGATTTCCCTTTATTCTCCTGGGTACTATAATTCTAACATGGTATATACCTCACACATACACACTCTTCTTTACTCAATGTCTTCGTGGCTCCTGAGCGTCAAGATGGAAGAGGAATCCACAAAAGGCCCAATTTGCATCGTGACAATGCCCATGACGGCGAAAATCGATTAATTAAAAAAAGAAAAAGGGAATATATTCATCCATGCGCCAAGTAACTCATAGCTCGTGGTTCTCCAATAGTCGAGGCAACGACGCCGCTCATTGGTTCCCTGCATTTTCCTATCCAGCCTGCCCTGCTCTCTACTTACAGCCTCTCCAGTCGTTAATATTGATACAAAAACAAGGAATACCGGGAGCCTGGTCTTAGGCATATTTCCTCAGCTAAAGTGGATAAATGAGTTAGCTTTCCTATGCACTCAAGTATAGCGGCGGTTATCAAATGACTTACATCCAATGTTAGCGTCCGGGAGCTGTTCACCTCCTGGTCACGATATACGCCGACAAGACTCTCGCTGTCTTGGAATAGACCGGCCTTCAAACTGATGACGATGAACTGCATGCCAGGGCCCGCGTGTTCCCGGATATACTTCTTGATCTTGTCCACATTGGCATTGTCCAACGCCGCGTCCACTTCGTCCAAAACGAAGAAAGGACTTGGCTGGTAGCTGTGGATGGCGAAGAGAAGCGCCAGTGCCGCCATGGTCTTCTCACCACCAGACAGATGCTCCATGTCTCGGAATCTCTTGAGCGGCGGCATGGCGTGGTATTTGATACCTGACAAATAGGGCATGTCTGTGTCCTCTTCAATGTCCAGGTAGGCCTGACCACCCAGCGGGTAAGCATCTGATCGCGTGAGATCCTTGTAGACGTTTGATATCTGCTCCTGGATGTGAGTAAAGGCCTTGTTGAACAGCTCGTATCGCTTCTGCTTGACGCTGTTGAAGGCATCCTTGGCCTTGTGGGCCGTTGACTTCGAGTCTTCGTATTCTTGGTCCGTCTGTTTGAGCCTCGTCTCGACGCTTTCTAGTCGTTCCATGGCTCTCATGTTGGGATTCAGTTTCTCCAGCTCTGCTGCTAGGGTCGAAATCTTTTCTGTCAAAGTGTCTTCGACACTAGGCTCACCAGACTCTTTCAAGTCCTCCTCGAGACCGTCGAAATCGATTTCGATACCATGATCATCTAGAGCAATATCCATCATATCATCTTCTCCACCATCGACGTCCATGGCATCTGGATCTTGTCGCAGTAAGTCATCTTCTGTCGGTAGGTTGTCAAGAGCGCCTCCGGCTAACGGAATCTGGATCTGTTCGAGCCTGCATCTTCGCAGGAGTGCGGATTTGCCCGCGCTGTTCTTCTGCACAGTAGTTTCCAGGGCGTTAATCTCTCGCTGGCAGGCTTCAATGTCCTTGCTGTGTTTTTGTAGCTCGGCTCGAGCCTCGTTGACCTTTTGGTTCTTTTCCAACTGCTCAGCCTTCATCTCTTCCAATGTCTCCCCAAGAGCTTCCAGCTCGTCCTGATCATCGCGCATCGACTCTTCGATTTCGGCCTTTTCTTTGTTGTATGTCCTCATATCTTGCTTGAGACGTCGAATCTGATCTTGTATCCTCTTGATACGTGCTTCCGTGTCACTGTGGCGCGTGATTTCCCACTTGAGTCGACTTTCCAGTCTCTGCCTCTGAACCTCGTATTGGTTCCGCTTCTCGGAAATCTCCTGCTCTAGTTTACCCTGAGAAGCCTCGTACGCGCGAATGTCGCTGTATCCAAGTTTCCTGCAGAACCCATCAAAGATCTCGTCCTCCACGCGAGCAATAGCGTCCTTGAACTCCTGGACCGTCTCCTTTGTACGGTTCAGTTGCGATAATTGCTGCTCGTACTTGGGCTGAAGTTCTTGAAGCTGCTTCTTTTGGCTGTCCAGTTCGCGCTTCTTGCTTGTCCAGTTCTTGTTCAAGGCTGCCAGCTCGTCCCTAGTCGCCACCAGCTGCCGTTCAAGCCCATTGAGCTCGATGTGGAGAGATTCCTCCTGGGTTCCCCGACGATCTGCCTTGGGAAGGCGATCGATCTCGCTCTTCAACTTGGCTGCCATACGCTGGAGATTCTGGACATCGGCTTCTTCAAACTTGCGCTTTCCACCCTTAGGTTCGGGACCACGACCGCCTGTCATCAAGCCAGCCTTATGGATGATGTATCCCTCCACCGTAACAGCCTTGACTGGGATTTTCTTGTCATAGCATATGTGCTTAGCAATTTCAAGGGTATCACAAACCACAGAGCTGCCGCATGCGTATGACATGGCCCTCTCAACCGATGCATCAAAGTTGATGGTGTCGATGGTGAGTCTCGCACCAGGGAAGCCCTTGATTGCGGT
Source organism: Trichoderma atrobrunneum (assembly GCA_003439915.1). Lineage (NCBI taxonomy): Eukaryota > Fungi > Ascomycota > Sordariomycetes > Hypocreales > Hypocreaceae > Trichoderma > Trichoderma atrobrunneum. The sequence continues at coordinate 15,556 of PNRQ01000329.1, read as the reverse complement.
GTTGACAGCATTAACCTTGATATTGTCCAGCGGAATAAAGGTCAGGGGAGGAAATCTCTGTTCTTTCAAATACTGAACACAGTCCACACCGGTTTTTCCGTATCGACAACTACGGAGTCAAAGTCTCTTCCCAAGGCAACAATAACGGCCTCGTCAAACTTCTTCTGCTTGGGTGTGCACAAGTTTCCGATGCGACCGCGAACTCCAGGGAATATACGCTTCAAAGTTGTCACCATTTCCTTCATACGTGCCTCTCGATCATTTTGACGACGACCATCGTCGGCCTCTCTAAGCTTCCTTGCGACGTCCTCAAGCTTCTCTTCGAGCTCGGTTCTTTTTTGGTTAGTTCGAACTCGCTCAGATTGGAGCTGGTTGAACTCTTTCTTCTTGGCGGCGATGTCATTGGTAATGTCCTTGGTTGCAGAATCGGCAGCGCTTCGCCTCTCACCGATGCTAGTCAGCTCTGCTTCCATCTTTTCAATGGTCCCTGAGATGCTGTCCACTTTGCCCTTGAGGCTACTGACAGTGACCTCATCCGCTTTCCTCTGTCGCTCGAGGTTCTCCAATTTTGCTTGGTTGGAGCCGGTACGGGCCAGGACTTGGGCTCGGAGTGTGTTGTATTCTTTGCGGTCGTCGTCGCTAATGTCTCGGCCTTGCTTCTTCAGTTGATCCTTGATATCCTTTTCAAACAGATCCTGTGCCTTTTTCACGCTCCCAATATCTTTCTGGACCTTTTGCACAATGTCTGTCTGTTCCTCGAGTTCCTTGCCGACTTTCTGTGCCTGAGTTTGGAGCTTGTCAATTTGCTGTGAAGATTCGTGGATTTTCTCGTCAAATGGAACCAGGGCGTTCTCCTTGTCTTCGATGCTTCTTTCTTTGTGCTTGATATCCTTTTCCACCTTGCTGACCTGTTTCTGAACTGCGGATTGTTCCTTTCGGGCTGAATCAAGTTGAGTTTCAAACTCTTCCACGTTTCTCCGCTTCTCCTTTAGGTCTTCGTGGTGTTCTTGGATAGCGGTGCTTGAATCGTCCATGGCTTTCTGAAAGTGGTACAGCTTCCAGAGGCAGTGCGTAACAATGGCCGCATCTCTTTCCTCTGTTTTCTTCTGGAAACTGTCTGCCTCCTTCTTTTGCTCCCGATACTGTTTGATTTCGGAGTTGATACCACGGCGGCGATGGAACTGGAAGTTTTGATTCTCGATGGCCTGCTCCGCCTCGACTTGGAGCTTCTCGTACTCAGTTTTGTATTCTAGACTTCCCGAGATCTGTTCAATGAGCCGTGTAAGGTCTTGAGGAGACTGCGAAGCGATGGCTTCGACATCACCCTGGAAAACGAGGAAATTGCGGGCCTTGATCAGGATGTTTTCCGTTTCCAGAGCATCGTTGTATTGTTGAGCCGTAACCACCCGGTCGTTGATGCGATATTCACTGGCTCCTCCACTCGTGATGGTCCTCTTCCACCTCTGTTCTTCGCCAGCGTCGTCCTCATATACCGCCATGACCCAGGCAGTCTTTGGATCGCCTCGAGACGCCTTATCGTCGTCGGCAAAATTGCTGGCGTCTGCAGTTGCTTCGGCGGAACCATCGTCGTTAATTTTTGAGGTTTTCAAGACACGTCCTCGGTAGACGAGTTCTTTCAAGTGCGTGGATCGCAAATGAGACGACTTGATGCCAAGGACGAAGGAGATGGCGTCCATACTATCCACCCATGGTATTAGTATACCGGGGGAGACGAGGTGACATGCGAATAATTTGATCACTACGACTTACGAGTTCGACTTGCCCGATCCATTGGGTCCGATGATGGAAGTGAAGTAAGAATCGCCAAACAAGAGGGTGTGGTGGCCCTTGTAGGACTTGAAATCTTGAGGCGCATTGTTAGTTGGAGCGGGCAACTGCAAACAGAGATTCGACAAGACGTACTGTGCAGCTCGAGGCGTATGAGTTTACCCATGGTGAACTAGATGTCGAGTATCGACTGGTTAAGGTGCAAAACGGAGTGTTGGAGGCGGTGCGGCTCTGGCGACTGGAGCACGCGCGGAGAGCAATTGAAGATGTTGACAACACCATTCAACGGGGATGATTCGGCGCTCGGGGCTCATAGGCGGTGTCGCGTAAATCAAAAGTATCTCGCACAAGACATGAGACGCCAGCCCGTCATGCTAGAAAATACTAAGCGGTGCTGCTGCGAGTTGCGCAATGCAAGATGGAGATGGAGATGGCACTTGACGCGTCGCGAACTGGCGATTCCGTATAGCTCACTAAATCCAGGTAGCACCACTAGGAGGACTTGGCCTAGTACGGAGCACCGCACTCAGTAAAATGGTGGGGGATTTTTAGTAGGGCCGTTTTCTCTCAGCCAGCAAGCAAACCGCTATTGCGCTAACATTAACAGAGAGCTTTGGTGCTTGGAGCCTTGATGGACCGGATTATCTTATTCTCCGCATTCCGCGGCTGGTACTTCCAAGTTGTACCACGTCCTGCTTGTCCTGATCAATTGCCGGCTGTTTTCAATTGAATTGATCTTAACTGATTCACGTGACTCGCTTCCAGATTCATTCAAACAGCCAGACACATGCCACCGCCCAGCTGACTCAAGGCTGGAGGTTTTGCCCTGTTAGCGCCCGGTCGACCTTCTTCTGTCTCCTCCAACCAGAGCGCGGAATCGCAGCACCTGCTATTCAGCAATGGCTCTGAGTCTACGAAGCATCTTACCCTTCCCAGCTTTTCACCTTGTGGAAGAGAAAAAAGGTTAAAAAAAATTCAGCATCTCGCTGGACAGCAAGGTCAGGTGGACAAGGCCACATTGCTTTTTTTTCTCTTAGTCGCCTAGTACTCCTCTTATACCTGCCTACCTAGCAGCTGTATCTACTATCTGGTACAGAGATCCATCCAAGTTCGGTTTATACGACCTCTTGGTACCTTAGTAGTAGATTGGGCTGCTGCGCACAAGACCTTTTCGGCATGCATCTCCTGCTTCTATCCTCTCTGCCATCGGATAGCTGTCCAAAGTTGCATGTGAAAATGTCACCAGCCCAATGAGAGACACTGCCTCTTATTTCCAAATGCTTACCTAGCAGTACTTGATGCATGTACACTCTTTGTTGGGCGCAGGGGTCCTGGAGCCGCTAAGGCAGCTGGAGCATGTGGAGTTGGGGGAGTTGGCGGGCTGCCGTGTTCTGAAATACTTGGCTGGCTTCATGGTGGGCGACTATGCGAGAAGGCGTTACTCAAAGCTACTCGCCTCATGCGGTCGTTTTAAATCATATGCTTGTACATCCAAGTACTCTAATGTAGCCCCCGGTACTTGTTAACTGCGGTGGACTCGGAAGAAGGTAATCACATGGGTCTGCCAGCAACACTTCCAAGGCGTTTCGCGGATGATCATCGAGGGCAGCATCAGTCGTCATTTTAGGCTCGTGTCGACCTGCAACCTAAAAGACAATCTCCTCTTGTTTTCTTCTCTACTTTGATTTTTATCGAGTTCATCTCCGGATCCTTCCAGCATCGACGACACTTTCTTGCTGGCGGTCTTTCCCTCCTTCTCCCCCCCTTCATCCTCTCCTCCCCTACTTATTGTTCTTTTCTGCTTCCTAAGCTGCCCGTATCCCCTTGACCCACGTGTCGATCTGTCGTCAATCCGTTGTCATTGCATGCAGTGCCAATTTTGCCACCGCTGCTGATAACAACGTCCAATCTCGCTGCTCTGGCCGTCATTATTTGATCTGGCTTGGCTGCCGATTGTCCTGGACTGTTTACCGTGTCTCAAATATTTTGGACTGTCGTATATGGGTTCATGAACAAGGTGCAAGCCCAGCCCTGACCCCCCGCCAAAATGGACGAAGAAACTTCGACGCCTGTCTCAACGCCAGAGACCAGGTCGACCGCCAACGGAGAGCGCTCACTACCCGCCATGGCAGAAGCCGAGCTTGCTTCCCCCCTGAGCTCATCGCCCATGGATGCTGAAATCCTCGACTCCCCCAGTCTCAGTGCTACGACTCCCAAGAGCCACAGGCTTTCGAGGAACCCTTCCTTCTCCGGTAGCAGCAGTACCTACCAGGACGACTGGGATGCCCTCCCGCCGCTTGACCGCTTGACTGTCCTCGACCTGCTGGACAACTTTGCCCTACCCCAGCAGCTCGAGAAGCTCCAGAGGGGCATCTCTGCCCAGACCGACAAGGTGCGACGGTCTCGAGATGCCTTCAAGTCGAGAACCCAGAATGCCCGCGACCGAATGGTGGAGGAATGGAGGCGGCGTGTCCCCTCGGCCGATGAACAGCTCGAACGATATAGGAAGCGCATGCGGCAGCGAGTTGAGAAGCTCGGCAAGCAGTGGAATGATACAAAGGCCATCAGCCTCCGAGAGAAGATATCCTTCATCTGTGGCGTTATGAACATCTTTGCGAGCGGATATCTGATGGGTGGCTATCCAGAATGGTTTCACATCTGGTATACGGCCCAGCTCATATACTTTATGCCCATTCGGATTTTCACGTATCATCGACGTGGATATCACTATTTCTTGGCCGATCTCTGCTACTTTGTCAATGTGCTTCTGAGTCTGAGTCTCTGGGTCTTTCCCCAATCGAAACGACTCTTCACGGCTGCCTACTGTCTGGCTTTTGGAAACAATGCTGTGGCAATCATCATGTGGCGTAACTCGTTGGTATTCCACAGCTTTGACAAGGTCACATCGCTCTTCATCCACATCATGCCTTGCGCGACGCTTCACTGCATTGTCCACCTCTATCCCCCCGAGCTGCAGAAGACACGTTTCCCCGCCATCTGGGCCATCAAGACCGCGAACCCTGGTTCTCCTACAGCATACGCCAATGTCTTGTCTATGCTCGCGTGGAGCACGATTCCATACGCAATCTGGCAGCTAAGCTACTACTTCTTCATCACCGTGCGCCGAAGGGAAAAGATTGCTGCCGGCAGGCCTACATCCTTCACCTGGCTTCGAAGATCCTATGCAAAGACCTGGATCGGCAAATTCGTCCTCACTCGCCCGGCCGCGTTACAGGAGCCAACGTTTATGTTGATTCAGTACGCTTATGCCTGTCTTACTATTCTGCCATGTCCACTTTGGTTCATCAGCCGATGGGCATCCACTGCCTTCTTGCTTGTCGTGTTTGGCTGGAGTATCTATAACGGCGCAACGTTCTACATCGATGTCTTTGGCAAGAGATTCCAGAAGGAACTCGAGGCTATGAGAGCAGACGTCATCAAGTGGCAGAACAACCCAGAGACTCTGCTACAATCGCCTCAAATCGCTCCGCACATGGATGGTGGTCCCGTGCAGGCCACGAGTTTGGATGCCCAACTGGCACCTTCACCAATGCGACCCGACGCCGGCAAGAATCGGTCCACTAGCTTGGATCACATACCACTGCTAGATGAGAGCTCCAAGATTAGCGCAACTGGCGTAGATAAGCAAGATGAAGGTGTTGCGAGGGAACGAAAGCCGGGTCAAGAGTAGAGGACAATGACGTCGTCTGATGTCATACATCTGATATAGCAGTAAGATGAGGATATACGAGTACAGAGCGGGAAACGTGAGCTGGGTTCTTAATGTATCTTTGGAATGATATCCTATGGGGGTTTTGTTTTTTCGAGTCTTACGAGAGTCCATTTCATAGCGGCAAAGGGAGTCTGTAGCTACTACAACGGGGGGCACTTGAGCGTGGGTTTGTTTGGATGCTGGATTTGGAGTATCCTTATGTTTTGAGAGCCGGGATTCCTTTTGTTCTTTATAACGTCTTGCCATGTATTTATTGCTCAATGATTATGAACCTTCTTCTTTTTGTTTTTCACATATTTACATATCATCATCATTATCATCATGATCACTGGTTGGCAAAGTGTTGACTCATCAAGTGTAGATACGTAATATATTTTGTCTCTGGTTCATGATCAGACATGTTTCTCCTGTCCTCTCTATAGATGCGCTAAGCTGCCGTGAAGCAACAACAATCAAAAACCGCTACCAGGACGATTTTTCCCTTCTGTCGTCCCAATTGACTTCTCGCCCCCCTTCATCTGCGAGGGGGGGAGGTGGTTCAAATAAAAAAGCCAATGACCGCCTTTTGGGCTTTGATATATAGAAAGCCCAACCCAAACACCAGAAAAATAAATAAAAAGTTGGTTAACCATGGTCATGAAAAGAGTGGTCCCCTCATCGACCACCGCGCCGGATTATGCCAAATGATACAATCAAATGAATAGTAAAAGACGTTATCGCGTTTCCCTTCCGCACGTTCAATATCCCAGAGCTCTGGCGTGGAAGCTCGCTCGCACGCATTGCCAAACGACACACAACTCCTCGCGTGAAAAAAAACCAAAAAAAGAGCAAAACCAAATAAAGGTGTGTTGAAGAAAAAAGAAGGTACGAGACGCCCCGGGTATAAACATAGAAGATAGAGCATCTTGTCAAAGGAGAGATATGAAGTCAATCAGATTATCACGTCCTCTTTATGACTTGATCAGCCACAAGCTAGATTTCATCGGATGATGCCCCAGTCGGCGAATTTGCCGCCTCCAGTCTCACCATCCTCGCGAGTGCCGGGTCGTCGACCAAAACAAGACCAGAAGCGCAAAGTTTCATCACCGGCTCCCGTCACAATGACTCGGCCGTCGGGACTCATTGCTAGGTACAGAACGCGGTATGTGTGTCCCGTCAAGCTAGCTACTTGCGTCATGGACGGGTATTTCCACACAACGATCTGGTTCTGGCTGTAGCCATGTGTTGAAACGATTTCGTTGGAGTTTTTGGACCAAGCAAGGTTGCACACTTGGCTTCCGGTGTCGATTTCGTTAACAACGGTTCCCTTGACTGTGTCGTGAAATATAATGCGTCTGTCGGCTGTACCGCCACCAGAGGCAAGTAAGCCTCGCTGGTGCGGTGACCACGCAATAGCCTTGACGGCGGCATTGTGATCTGAGAATTTCCACAGCGGTGTGTCCGAGAGCTTGTCCCAGACCATCAGCTTGTTGTCGTTGCCACCGCTGGCTAGCTGCCCATCCTCGCAGTTCCACTTCAGGCCGCAAACTTCTTGCTTGTGCCCGACAAGCTTCTTGAGCCACTGGTCTGGTGCTCGAACGTCTCTGTGGTATATCAGCCGATCGCGCGAGCCAGACGTCAGGATATGTGAATTCCACGCCAGGGACCCAACTCGGGCCGTGTGTCCAGTCATAGTCCTTAATCTTCTAGCTTTTTCGGCATCCCAGATCTGGACAAGACCCTTTCCGGTTCCAATGGCAAGGTGCGTGCCTTTTTGTATCCATGATACACTTGTTACGGTATCATCTTCCAATGTACATAGCTTGTTGACTTTGGAGGTCTGTGCATTCCACATATAAACGCTAGATCCCAGCCCAACTCCCAGAACATTTGCACTCCCCCAATCAACCAGGTTGAGGTAGAAGTCGTCTGCCAACTCGGGTGCGTCAAGGACCTTGTAGGGGACTTTGCTGACCGCTCGGGGTTGGCGACGCGGACTCAGCAGCATCTGCTGACTGCCAAGACGCACAGGAGATAGACTGTAGATCTCTGCTCTTGTATCCAGATTCGGGCCATGCCGACTCTGCGGGGTTTTGGATGGAGTGAGATGGCCCACAGGATGACCATGTTGGCGTGGTGAGAGATATGAGAAGAGATTCTTGTGGGGGGTTGAGGGGGTGAGTGATGAAGGTAGGGTTACTACGGAACCGTGACTAGGAGGAGTGTGAGATCGTGTGCCATCCTGAACGCTGACAAGCGAAGAGGCTGGCAGGTTGCTGTCTGGTGAGAGAGCGGGTGTCAATTGTGGCACTGATCCCTCAAACAGTTCCGCACGCAACAGTGTTGAGAATGTGCGATTGGCTTCTTCGGCTACGTCATGGTTAGCACTTGGTTTCTTGTCATTGCAGGGGGAAGGGAAAATATTCGTACTCTTCTGGAAATGAAGTTCACCCTGCGGCGTCCTTTTCTTATGCCTTGACGGCGTGGCGGGAGAGGCATCTTCATGCAGAAGGCTAAAGCTGGCTTGCAAATCCTGGCCAGTGCGAGTAGGGATGAAACTAAAGATGTTGTTAGAACCATGCAAAGCGTCCCAGTGGGGGGATGACCAACCGATCGCCATTTATCCTCTGGCGTTTGCGAGAGGGACTGGCTCCGGGAGTGCTTTCACGATGAGGCTGAAGTTCCCTCAACAGGAGATTGTCGACGGCATCGACGTCGAAAGCTGCTGGATGGGTCACATCACTAGCCCTGGTCCTGCTTCGCAGCTGTCGCATCGCAGTGCCGCTGCTTTCGGCATTTGGTTTTGAGTCTAGGCGGCCGCGATCTGATGGAGGAGGAGGAGTGGACATGCGAGCGGAATTGGTGGGCAGCCTTGACTCGCCCATGGTCTTCTTGGAGGCACCCATGGCATCGACTGATTGAATGAAGGTCCTTTATATGATGCGTAAAAAAGGTGAATTTGGGCCTGGCGGACGAGATCTGGCTGACAGAGGCGGCACCGTCTGTCGGATCGGACCCTTGATTCTCGGTCGTGGGCTGTGTGGCGGGGGAATGGCGTGTACGGTGATGTTGATGTCAAAGACGGATGATGTTATGCTAGCAGCGACTGTGAGGAAACGAGCGAGCGCGCATCCAGTCACAGGGCGAGGCCAACGCCGGTGGTCATGGAGCAGCGTCAACCAAGAGAGAGAGGGCGGGTTTGGCGGCCTATCGCATCAAATGCCACTGGGTGGTTGTTTTTTGTGTCGAATGAAGAAAGCGATCGCACAGGCGGGTGAACGTGAATGGTCCAATACAAAAGAAAGTCGTAAGAAGCAGAATGTCCCCGGGATGTTCGGTCGCTGTTTGATAACCGTCTTGCAAAAGCGCAGGAGGCAAAGAGAGGGGGTTGGGGCGATGAAGACGAGACGGGCTCGTGAAAGCTGCGAGAGGCTGATGAGGGAGGTTGAAGCTGCTGGGGAAATGGCAGTGCGCCTGGCGAAGAGCTGGGCTAGGCCTGGTTGGGGGGCGTTAACGTGCTAAAGGGGGGTGGAACAATAATACTGGACGGTTTAGGTGCTAGTGGGAAAACGCGGGCTGCGTCTGAACAACAAATACACACCAGAACGCCATTTTGGCTGCTACCATTCGCTGCACCGCAGTGGAATAAACAACATTGACCAGGGCGAAGGGATCAGTTTGATTGTTATTGTGATGTATTAAAACTATATAGCCCTGCGGCTGCAACGCATGCTTTTAATTAACTCACGCGATATGCAAACGGCGTTTTCCTCCAAATAACCAAAAACTCGATGGTTTTCATCAAAGTAAAAGGCATTTGCTTTCTCTACATTACCATCCAAAGGTACCTACAGGTACCATGTACCCTGGGTCTTAAGCAGGGCGGTTTTTGCGCTGGAAACTCAATTAAACACCAGCCGACTACATCGAGCATGCGCGTCTTGCCCAGCGCTTGCAGTGCTGAACGCTCGCTTGTTGCTTTTTGTTCCGGTACGGACGGAGTACTTGTATGCGCCCACACGTGCCTCGTGCGCATTGAACGGCCGTCTGCAGCCAATGTACTGTACATGATTAAATTGATCCATGATGCTATCAGTTGTAATTTGATCACATCACACCATTAAGGATGGGAGGGGGCTGAAAAGGAACCAGGCGCATTGCCACTGCAGCATCGCATCACCTTGTCCTTGCAGCTGTTATTGTTGTTTGTTTTGAAATCTCGACGTCGCTGCACCTGCATGGGACAAGGTCAATATTATGGGGGTGCCTCTCGCAGTGGACGCGCTTAGTGGCTCGGTTGGCTGTCAGTGCTGTCTCTCCAGCGAATACAGCGCCCAATGAGCGCCGTTTCCTCCTCCCTGGCCCTGGGCAGCCCCGCCTGTGCAGTCGCGTTTTTCGTGCCAGGCGCCTCTTTGGACGCACCACTTTCGCGTTGGCGATGTGCTCACTTTCTTCTGACGTACCGCAACGGGTCTGGTTTCGTGTTGCGGCCAGAACGCTGAGTAATCGGGTCACGATGCTGTTCTGAATGTTGCTGTTGATTTTTGCTTGATCCGAGCTTCGGATGGCAGATGCAAGGGGCAGTTGTGGTGTCTTGGATACCACAATCCTACTGGTCAACTGAGGCCTCAGCACTCGTACCTGGTACCTTGCCTTTGCCTGAAGAGGTTGCAAGTATAAAGACCCTTGACGTGACCTCATATACGAGTACGAGTATAGGATCCAATCATCAGTACCGTTGTTGAGGAGGCCATCTTCAACTTCAACCACTAAACTTTGCTTTGCGGCATTTCCGGTTCCTCGAGCATCATCTTCGATGGTTGAAGATTAACTGTTAAGAAAGCCAATGGAAGAGTATAAATCTGCCGTGCGGCATCTACCGTTGAAATAATTTCAGGGCAAGATTGAACCTTATTCCTTTCCGAACAGATGGATCTAAGCGGCTGCAGTAAAAGTAATTTTTATTATTGAGGCTTCATCCGATTGGCAATAGCTGCATCCATCTTATTGTCTAGCCCTTGTATCCTGTCTGAGCATATCCCTTCATTGAGCATGCAGCTTGAGTTGATTGTCCATGTTACTATTGTGAATAAACTCTCTATTGAGGAGGCCATGATCAATGCCCTATTTCGTGACTCTATCTATCAAATGAACATCGGAAATAAACGAATTTAAAAAAGGTGCCATTCGCTAATCAGTGCAGCCGCCGTCATCTTTATCCTGTCCCTCTCTATCCATGCAGTCATGTAATATCTATTTACGCCTGGGATTCTGCTTGGGCCAAAAGTCGTTCTCTCCAGCCATTGCAAACCTCTTCAAACCCGCCAATTACCTCGCCGCATACGCTTGCACATTCCCTTTTCTCTAGCCGTTCGCTCCAGTTTCCTCTGGTAAGCCACTCCTCTCCCTGCTCCCTCATCTCATCCTCTTTTCTCATTTCAGCAACGAGCTCTTTGGCACTCTTCAGCCTCCGACTGGCTGCGGCCGTTGTCTGACGGGACATGTGTAGTGTGTCGGAAAGGTAACTCAGTGATTGTATCAGTTCTGATGTGATGGAATGCAACGCAGTAAGTGAGTTGAATGCCGACGTCGATGGTCGTGGCATGTCTTCTGTGAGGGATATGAGCAACGGCAGAAGCGTATCAATCGTTTCGACATCAGGGGCCGGCGCAAGCGGGGAGAGCAAGGGAAAGGTGAGGTTGTGAAGTTGACGGGTCTGGTGCGCAAGATGCGTCGTCAGCGCCGAGTGTGCTGTTATAAGTCTGCAAGGGACTTCATGTTAGCACCAGAGGCGTTCTTCATGGCCATCTCTTAGGGTTTGGCTTTGTCTCACCTCGAAGCGCTACCCTCAACGCTAGACTGCGACCCTAGGTCACGAAGCTCCTGGATCACCCGCTGCAAGACATCGTCTGCCGTGCCTCCGTAGTTATCTGTCCCGCGGATTGTGAGGTTTTCGACAGCATCAATCTTCGCCATGAGACTCGGAGGTATGCCTGCGATGTCGAGGTCTGAGTCGGAGCCGTAATCGCTACCATCATATAGACTGGTTTTTCTTTGGTGGCCCTTTTGTCGAGGCGAGAGAAGGCCTGCATCGCCGTCACTTCTCTTCGTCTCCTCGTTTGCCGACTGGCCCCGTGTTGCTCCATCATCACCTCCTGGCTGGTCTGTCGATTTCTGGTACTCTTGCAGGTCGGCGTCGTAGTCGCCCTCTTCCCCTGAGTCGGAAAAAGCATCCGCCAACTCATCAGCTAGATTTCCCATTCCGTTGCCGGCCCCTGACCCGCCACCGCCTAATACCGATAGGTCCAGACCATCATGTTGATTTGGGCTGTGCTGGAACGACGGTATGGCATCTTGCGCGGAGGATCTCGAGAAACGTCGGATCTGGGGTGATCCTGCGAAGCTGTCGATTGCTGATGAGTTGCGCGAGTGTCGTGGAGTTCGTGGCGACCCGGGCATAATGGTTGAGCGCAAGCTTGACGATCAAGTTCTCTGGTTTGAATAGATGCAATATGTCGCAGATTACAGAATTAATATCTGCTGTCTTCTGATTAGCGAAGGAGGCACGGTATCTTTTATTATAACACAAACCTCGAAACCGGGTTCTGGCATTAAGTAGGAGAACCAGAGTCGTTCAAATCCCAGGTCAAATAGCAGCGGGAGACGAACCCCCGGCCAGGAACCAAAGATACGGTAAGCAGCTCCCTATCGCGATAAGATGCCAAGGCATGCAGTTGTCTGTCGATACTTTCTGTTACAGACAACGAAACGTTAATAGCGTGAAGAACAGGCGGCGGTGTAGCTCCATGTAGGTACCTTACAGGTACATGCTGCGTTTCACTCTTGACTCGCTTTACCGCACACCTTGATCTTCTGTAGCGTAGCGCAGAGAGGGGGAAACCCTCCCACTTTCAGCACGTTGATCCTTGAAATGAACAAAGGAGCTGACAACTTGTTCACATGCCAAATTTCAAAGGGACACATGACATCATCTAGTTTTTTGAAGAAGAAAAGGAATATTTTATACGAGGTAGTTTTGGATCTGGTGAAATGTAAAATCGCTACATATTTACTTCATTGCCAGTATAAGCGGGCTTAACCAACTTGCGAAATCTTCTCCCGGCTGTAGTAAACTCCAACATTCCACCACCAGGCCTGTATAATGGGATCTCCCCCCACAAGCATGAATCATTCATAACTGTTGCTCTGCTAGTGCAAAATCATAACCCTCAAGCGATACAACTTGAATCTTCCTCAATAAGTGGCCCTCATTGAACAATAGGGCTGCAAGCTGCGACAATGACCACCTTCCGAAGATTTCGGCCTGACGACGTTAATAAATTCTCAAAATGCAATCTGGATCCCCTAACAGAGACCTATGAGCTCAGCTTCTATCTCCAGTATTATGCCAAATGGCCCTCCCTGTTTCAAGTGTGCGAGGATTCGGAAGGAAACATTGTTGGATATAGTTAGTTAACCCCTTCCAAACGCGGCGCATCGCACTGCTAATTGATATATCTGCTCAAAGTTATGGGCAAAGTTGAATCATCGCCAGATGCATACAAATACTCAGAACACTACCTTCCTTGGCATGCTCACATTACGGCCCTGACTGTAGCGCCGGAAGCAAGAAGGCAAGGTATTGGCAAGATCCTGGTGGAACAATTGGAGGCTGCCGCCGATGTTCACAATACTTGGTTCATGGATCTGTTTGTCCGCAGCAGCAATGCCAAGGCCATTGCGTTTTACAAAGAACTAGGCTACAGCGTCTTTCGTGTTGTCAAAGACTATTATGGGGAGCATGCCACAGATCCTGACAAGGACAGTGAGGATGCATTCGACATGCGCAAATCTATGAAGAGGGACTCCAAGGGTGAGCACGTTCGAGATGACGGCGAGAAACATGAGGTGCACCCTGAGGATGTCTGGTAACCTTTGTTGTTTTACGGAGGCATTGGCATGACGGAAATGGGCAACAGGATTCTGAAACAGATTCTTTGACCATTTTTGCCATGTTCTCTTTGTGCGAAACCAGCCTTTAATCTTAAGTTGTGCTGTTGAGAGGGGTGGCTTTGTCATGGACGGGAGCTGTCACCTCTACTGATTCTGAAACAAGCCACAGTCGCATTTGAAGAGCCATTAGATTAGAAGAAGGGGGAAAAGAAGGAGAGAAAAGATTTCTTTGATACAGGCATTAGAGATAGAAGAAAGAATGCTTCAAAAAGGCAAAAACCAAAGGACTATATTCAACATTGCGACGTCCAGGCATTATAGATGGCACAGTACAGGTAATCAATGCCAAATTCTCTGGATGACGTATTTTTGTAGCCTTTTTTCATACTGTGAAGTACATCACCAGCCCGATAAAGTCTCTCGACGCTGAATTAGCATGAACAATAATGCCAATCTAGAATTCAATTTATAGCACGTAGATGCAGGTGTCACTTATCATTATTTTGCTGGCAGAATTGGGGATTAGGCTGGACGCTCAAGCTTCCATTAGAGTTTCGGCCATTGTCTGCTGCTTAGCAAGCCTGCAGTACTCCGTACATCAGCAGTACCTTAGTTCACTCTGCACGGAGTACTCCATAGCAAGTCGCCACACGGTTGGCCCATGCTTCGCAGTAGCCTTCACAGCTGACTCTGGCACTGGCACTGGCTTGACGAGGCTCCCCGTATTGCGAAGCTACCTCGTTGATCCAGCTTTTCCTTCCGTTGCACAAGTCAAGCCGCCAAACGAAGCTCCAGCCTCGTTTCTTTTGTCCCAGATTCCATTGACCGGCGACCAAGAATAGCGGTGGTTGTGCCCTTTGTGTTTCGCCGCTCGCCCAACCCGCCTAATCATCGGCTTTGTCTGTCACAGTACATCTTTTCGTGTGCCACCAGTTTTTTTTTCCTACCCTTCCTTCATCTTCTTCAAGCGGAAGCAGCCTGCCTACCCATCACCCAATCAACCAGGTTTTGTCGTCTGCTCACTTTCATCCATCTCGAATCGCCCAGCAACCATGGCGACTACTTCAATGGATTACGAGGCCGCCAACGGCGACCGTTACGATGGTTTGTTTCCCCGGCCCCGACGGGCGATGGCGATAGTCGACTCTTTTCGACGCGTTTGTGCCGCGTGGATTCGATGAATTGGGCCGCCGCTAACTCATGTGCCTTTCGCTAGACGAGGCTCCTCGTTATGAGCGTGATAACAGAAGCGCCTCTCCCCGTCCTGCGCGCGACGACACTGGCAGCCGTCGCCGCTCCATGTCGCCGCCTGGCATTCCAGACATGTAAGCCTGACCTTGTCCTTGCTCGTCCTGTCCTGCCTTGTCTCGTTGTCGCACTGCTTGCTGACCGAAATGTGCAGCAACATCAAAGATGCACCCGCTCCCAAGGAGGATGACGATGGTGCCATTAACCCCGGCTCCAACCTCTTTGTCACCGGAATCCACCCTCGCCTGTCCGAGGCAGAGGTCTCCAAGATGTTTGAGAAGTATGGTGAGGTTGAGAAGTGCCAAATCATGCGAGACCCTCACACCAAGGAATCCCGTGGATTCGGATTCGTCAAGATGGTCACCTCTGAACAGGCCGAGGCTGCCAGGGAAGGTCTCCAGGGCGAAGTGATTGAAGGCCGTACCATGAGCATTGAGAAGGCCCGTCGTGCTCGCCCTCGTACTCCCACACCGGGCAAGTACTTCGGTCCTCCCAAGAGAGGTAAGTTAGCATTTTGCTCCGTATGCATCCTCTTCCTCTTCACATGCTGACAGACATCCAAAATGACAGACCCTCGCGCTCGCTTCGATGAACGCCGACGTGGCGGCTATGGCGGCGGTGGTTATTCTCGCGATGACTACCGATACCGTGGCAATGAGAGAGGTTACGACCGCAACTATGAACGCGGATACGAACGACGATATGATGAGCGCAGTGGCGGTGCTTACGATCGCAACTACCGAGACCGATACGATGAGCGCGGTTACGGAGGAAGAGACTCTGAGCGCACCTACGACCGCAACTACGACCGTAACTACGAGCGTCGCGAGCGCGGCGGTGCCAGCGGCAGCGGCG
>PNRQ01000328.1:0-31460 GCA_003439915.1 Trichoderma atrobrunneum | reverse complement strand
ACAGACGACCTCGGAGGAACGCGCGCTGGCTGCGGAGCAGGCGAGGCAGCGCAACTTGGCCGAGATTGTGGCCAGCTGCGCAGAGGAGGTCAAGAAGGCCAAGCAGATTGCCGAGTCCACCAAGGAACGGCGCGAGCAGGAAATTGCAAAGATGAAGGCGCAGATGGAGGAGCGCATGGCCGAGGCGCAGAGGCGAAGGGAGGAGCTGCGAAACAAGACGGCAGTCAAGCGTGCCAGGGGCCACAGCGTCGTCAACAAAAAGTCTACGGAAGCGCTGCCGCAAGCCAAGGCCGTGCAAATGACTGACGATGAAGCAGCTGCCAAGATTCAGACTTGGTGGCGCGGGTGTGCGAGGAAGAAGATTCTCAAGGAGTTCAACGCCCTTGGCCTCAGCGTGGATGGCATCAGAGACACTTCGTTCGACACTGTCGTTCAGCTGCTTGCTCAGGAAAAGGTTCTCCTGGTTACGGCCCAGCTTCTCAGGATCTGTGGCTTGCAAGAGGGAGAGCCGGGCTCTGTTGACGAAATGGCGGCAGTTCGCACGTTTCTGAGTGCTTTCCTCATCCTTGGCCATCCCAACCAAGTGCTCAACAACATCGACGAAGGTCCGGAAGACGGGGAATTAGAATCACAGCTCAGCGGCCATCGACTGCCCGTTACAGATCTCAGCAACCCCCAGCTGCAGGATTTGGTCGACAAAGCAAAGGATGTTTTGATTTCCTTTGAAAATATTCTGGCTTGGTTGACCCCGGCCAACCGATACACAATGCCTCCCTCACTGCACACGACGTTCCCACAGGCCTACTCGGTGTTCTATAACGCATTCATTGCATGGAAGTCGAGGGACTCGAATGCCCTCATCGAGGTCATGCTGATGCAGATGGTGGAGCTCGATGCCATTTACCACACCGTCAAGGAGACTTCGGATGATGCCGCCGCGGCGCTGTACCGCAAGAGCATCGAAGACAGCCAGACCATGCTGATTGTAAGAATCAAGAGGCTGGCAGGCCCAGAAAGGGGCAAGAAGCTGTTTGTGCAAGCCATCAGGGAGGCGAGGAAAGCACGCAGGGCCAAGAAACAGGCCGGCGATACCAAGCCTCGCGTCGCCGACAGCGAAAGCGTGTCGGGCGATGCCCAGACGACGGCCAACGACTTTGTCTCGTCTGATTCTCAGATGCTCACGCCTCCCTCGACGCCAGCCAGCAAGAGCCAGGCTAAGGCAACGACTGTTAAGCCCGGCCTAAACGGCCTAATTCCCGACAACCGCGTCGTTGTGCACGAGCTGGCCATTAACAAGGAGTACCAGATCCCTGCCGAGGAGTACGTGGAGCAGCAGGCTGCCACTTCTCGGCCTCTCTACGTCCAGATGCGGGCGGCCATGGGAGGTGCCTCGGACGAGGCAAACTTTCGCATCTTTATGCTCAGGGCCAGTCACATCAAGGACAAGCTGCAGCGTCCGCTAAAGGAAGGAAACCCAATGTACAACCTGATTGGCGAAATCCTGGACGTGGACATTGCGCAGAAGCAGTTTGAAATGGGAAGCTTTTCGTACGAAAAGTTCTTTTCGGCCATGGCGTCTCTCCTGCCCAAGCTGTGCGCGCCGTTCCGAGACGACCAGGTCAAGGACCTCGTGCAAAACAAGCTGGGCGAGGGCAACGTGATTGACAGGATCGAGGCCCTGGACCGGTTCGTCGACGTCATGCTCTGCGACTTCATCAACTACCTGCTCAAGATTGCGGCGCCGCAACTCATCGAATCAGCCGTCCCGTACGAGGCGAAGCGATTCAGCGAGGAACTAGGGGACGAGCAGGACAATCTGCCGGTTGCCGAGGCTGCCTGGCGGTCGGCAAAGGACAAGGTCATGGCCGAGGTGCACAAGAGGGACGTCGAAGGCATCAACCACCCCAAGTCGCGACCAACGGCGTCCAAGATTTATGCCCAGATGCTCGTGGACGTCTTTACGCAGCCCACGCCGGTTGGCCCCGAGCAGATTCCGGAGATGCTCCGCCTCGACCAGGCCCGCATCAACCAGGTGTCGACCATGGTCCAGCGAATCATCACCGTGGGTGCCGTGCTGCTGCAGTGCAAAAACCTGCTCAAGCGCGATGTGCGATCGGCGTGGAAGACGGAGGCGGCCCGTGTCATGGCTGTCCTCGAGGCCAACCATGCCTCGGTGGAGACGGCGGTCGAAGGCACCATGGCCGCTCTGGAGGCGGGCCGATCCATGCCTCCACCTACCAAGACTCACCTGCGTGCCCTGGTGACCAAGGTGCTGACGGCGAGCCGGGAGATGGCTCTCCGGTCGACGGAGCCGCGGGACCCAGTCTTGCGTCTTCTCCTCACGCGCCTACGGGGCAACATCTTGGCTCGCCTGGCGTCCGGCTCGGCTAGCGAAAAGGTCAAGGCTGCCAACACGGCGGGCGAGAAGCTGGCAAGCCTGGGGCTGTCTGAATTTGTGGAAAAGGTTAGGCAAATGTCTGACTTGCTGGACAAGGTGGGAGCAGTTGATCGAGCAGCCCATGCGCCGTGGTGGGACGTGGTTGCGAACAAGGCCCAGCAGGATGATGCAGATGCTTAGACTGTGTTGCCTGTGCTGAGATGACCAGGAGGCTCACCCATCCTATTCAGCCGTTTTGACGGATATATAACTGAGCGAGGGGCAGGCTTTTCCAAGCCATTCCGTTTCGATCATTTCTTTTACCTCCTCTTTTCTTTCCTCTGTCATCTTTCCTCTGTCTCTTCTTCACATTC
The DNA here is from genome assembly GCA_003439915.1 of Trichoderma atrobrunneum. NCBI lineage: Eukaryota > Fungi > Ascomycota > Sordariomycetes > Hypocreales > Hypocreaceae > Trichoderma > Trichoderma atrobrunneum. Next base: position 28,709 of record PNRQ01000328.1, on the reverse strand, counting down.
ATATCTTTTTTGGTGGAACTTTCAGAGACTGGGGGCTCCTCATCGGAGCCGTTGCAAGACGTGGCGTTTTACGGGAACCTGCATCATCTTTATTTTCTTATCATCATTTGCTTAAAGCTGGGGGTCGTGTGTGATACCGATCTGAGGGGAGTCTTTTCTGGGTAGAAGCTGGGGTCTCGGCAGCGTCTTGGGGGGTTTCTTAAGCGGCATCGTTGACACGAGCTTTTGTATTTTTTTAACATGGGCTTTGTCTTTGTAAGATGAGCTGTGGTTTTTTAACATGAGCTTTTGGTTTTCTTGATTTGGGCGATTAAGGGTTTCTTTTTTATATACATCGTTTGGGAGGGAATTGAGTCGCTGACAGCGGATTTTATTTGTTTGTGATTGTTGGGTTTTTTGTGAGTGAGGTTTATATTATATAAGAATGACAATGTGTGAGTTTCGAGAGTACTACCTATGTTTCTTTGTGATGTTAAAGTGATGTCTTGTCAGAACTCTGGATTGTTATTTCGTTCTCTGGTCGCAATACCCCGCCTTCACCAGGTTGGTCGAAAGGGTCAGTCATGTATAACTTAGGTAGCCAAGAATAGGGGAGCTGATGCAGCCAAACGGGAAATAAGCTTAACGATGTACTAGGCGTTGGTGTAGTTGACGTAGGATGTACCCTGCATCAGCTTAGTACCGTCTAAAACATGGGAAATGTTATCCAGCACCCCAAATTCGTTATCCAGCACCCCAGCGACTGCGTAGAATTCAAGTATTTGCTACTAGTATTACTACTTTCTGCTACTGTCACTACTTTCTGCTTCTATCGCTACTTTCTGCAACTATCACTACCCTCCGCTACTATCACTACTCTCCTACATATGCTCTTCTAGTATCTACTACTATCGCCGTGTTCCTCTAGCATCTGGCATCATTATTTAGTACGTATAGCTTTCATGTAGGACATGGGATGCTGGATAAGGAACTTGGGTGGCTGGATAATTGCTCCCCTAAAACCTTCACAAAGACTATGTTGGTAGTTGATTCTGCGGGTGACATTTGGCTGATGGAACACTCGTTTTTAAGCCATTCGTTAATCATAGTTGAGTAACCGTTTCGCTTGTTGACAGTTCTCATGTCTGTCACATATAAACAACCACGAGCCCACTCATAAACGTCACCGTGGGGCTCGGTGATTAGCTGACAGAGTAAAGTCAACATGACCAGTCTCTTGAACACGTTTTAAGAGACTGCGTTTTCTCTGTGATGTAAAAAGCGCACGATAGTCACGATCCATGGCTGGGTCCGAATTGTTTCGTATCTCCAACAAAAACAACGGGCGTGGCAAATGGCACCAGAGACATCGCCTCCATCAATCGGCCCGCTTCGTCAATAACTGCAAAAGACGGAGTGGAGAGGAAGACAGGTGGTCAAACAGCGTCATGATAGCTACCGGGGGGACCAGCAACAACATCTGCAATGCCTCTATGACTTCACGAGCGCGTGCCTTGTAGTCCTTTAGGTTGATGCGGTAAGTGTCTGGGTCGTTGATATACATTTCCCAGGACAGCATAATAGAAGGATACTCGTTTGGCGAAGCCAGCACCTTGGCAAGCGAAGGTTAGAAAAAGCGAGACCGCAAAATGAATACGTACATATATATATAGTAGCAGTTACTAGAGAAATATACATATAGTGGCAGTTACTTGAGAAATGTAAATACAGTAGTAGTTATTAGGGCAATAGAAATATAGCAGTTACTCGTTTTGTAGGCGTATGATTTAACTCGAGCTTGTTCAAAATCTTCTCAGTCTTGGTTGTTCTGTCCCCCGCTTGCTTAGCTCGTAGTTGTGATGAAAGAGAAAACTCATCCGCGGCCGGGCTTCGTTCTCGAAATCGGTCTTGACCATAGGTGTTCATCATCTTAATGAGTCCCCGTTCTGCATTGCTGGCGTTGGGTTCGACTTCCATCACCTTGGGCAAATGGTCTCCTGCAGCCATAAAGGCTTTCAGCTCAAGGTCATACTGATGAACGCGTATCACAATTCGATCTGGCATCATGGCTCTAAGGCGGCGAACTGCGTCGTTGACTTGAGTAGTCTGCGGCGCAGTTTATGGTTGGAAGGTGAGACGAGATGATACGAGAGAAGGAGAAGAAGAAAAAAAGAAATGCCCGCGGTGGGGGAGCTATAGAAGGATCAGTGTAAAACTGGACATCCCACAGAACTGACATATACACCCGGCTGTATCTCATCAGAGAAGGAATCCAAAAGATGCTTTGGCAAGGTCATTTATCTATAGGTGGTTTTCAGTCAGTTCAATGGGTATATTCATCACGGACGGAAGGCAAAAGGCGCTTTGGGGAGTTCATCTACTCGGAGAAAATTTTCAGTCATATGGATTCAAGGGATACATTCATCAAGGAAAGAACTGAAAAGGTGCTTTAGGAAAGTCATTTACTCAGGGAAGTTTTTTTTTAGTAACATCGATTTAAGGGGATATATATGTATTCCACTGCATCATGGAGAAAAAATATCATTGATTCGTTTACAATTCACCTCTCTATCACGATCTGCCTCATCATGATGTTCCTAAATCTTTCTTCGTTCCCCAACTACAACGATTGCAATCTTCAAGACAGACAGTGTCAGTAAGTAGACGGGGATTGAATGTAGTCCGTTCGGCTTCGGCTTCGGCTGGTGCTGCCGAATGGGCCCCGAAAGTGGACATTGGCGCAGGCGATATTTTTTCTCCCCAGAGGCATCTGGGTTTCTTTACGTACTTTTTGTAAAAAGCGGCAGGTCCTTTTGTTTAGTATATCATTGCGTGATGTCGTTTTTTAATAAATGGTACTTCTGTACAAGAAAAAGGGCTACAAAAGTGCCTGTTTATAGATAGATGTGTACATGTATATACGGAGACGCTTGGGCCGATTGGTAGGAATTTTATGGTGGAGCGGGAATTACAGTAGAGCGTTGCTGGTTTTTTATCCTTACCTTGTCTTACCTCTCTTTTCTATTCGGTCTGTGACTGGGCCGAATTGGAGGGTATAAGTTTTACCCTTTTTGGCAGAGTTTCTGCATATCTTTGAGATTGAGATCATTCATTGATATATGGGATTTGGGGTTTGAGGGTATCATGTTGTGAGGGACCTGGGGATTTCGACTTCTCTGAAACGAATCGACGGTTTTTTTTGCGGCATGGGTGGGGTGATGAGGCTGGTGCAGCGTCGGCTGGGGGCTCTGGGATGGGAGCATTTGGTTCCTGGTGAGGCCAGGATCGGAATTGGATATGGAGTTGGAGTTGGGATTGGGATGGGACAGGGCCGGTTCTTTGGGAGCTCGGCGTCGTCAGCCTTGTCTGTGTCGCCTTGCTGGTCTCGGTCTCTGTCAACGTCTTCGCCTCGGTCTTTGTCTTTGTCAACTGGTTCTTCAACTTGGTCATCTTTGGGCTTGTCATCTCGCAACAGGTCTGGTATTCGCAGGTATGTCAAGTTTTGTTCGACATTTACTTGCTTCTCTCTCTCATCTCACCCCATCACCATCACCACCAAAAGCCTCTTATGCCCGCTTCCGGCCTCTGATTGGACTCGCTCCCTTCAGCTCTCGTCTATTCCCTCCAATTGCTGGGATTAGCCTACTGCACAATGATTGATGCCCGCCAATCTCAATTCACTCACTGCCACCCCTCCCTTGTTTGTTCCCCGATTCCCCGACTTGATACCCTTCAATGCTCTCTCACGGGCTATTTTTGGCGTCTGGTTGCACTTTTGTCCCACCACTAAAACTGACGCCGAGCTGCCCCGCACCGCCGCGGCTCAATGCGGTCCAAAAGTGGCCCAAATGTTCCAAATTGTTTGGCTCTGGACAAAAAGCTTGACCTCATTGCAGCTCTTTTTCGCCTCGGAGCCCCATTGAATTTTGGCCAAGCTTACCATCGTCTTCTTCTCCGTTCGATTCCAATTGGACTTTCCCTTTCCGGCGTCTTTGCCGGGCTCGTATCTTTTATCTTTGCTCGGGCCGTCATAAAGTCATAAAGCTAAGCTGACCTGCCCCTCCTTCTGTCCTCTGCAGTCTTCTCCCTTTGATACCCCAACGATCTTGCTCTGCACACGCCAGAGCAAACAATCCAAACAAAATGGCCGACCGCGACGTTCTCCCCGATAACATCAAGCCTTCACACTATGTCTTGTCCTTGAGGGATCTCGACTTTAAGAACTGGACCTACAAGGGCACTGTGACGTAAGGACCGAAGCTTCTCTTCTCCCCTCATCAGCACAGCTAAACGCTAAACAACCAACCCACAGCATCCAGTCTGAAATCGTCAAGCCCACCAAAGAAGTCGTCCTCAACACTCTCGAGCTCAAAGTCTTCAACGCCAAGGTCCTGGTCGATCACACAAAGTCTGAGCAGTCATGGGAGTCTTCCAACGTCTCCTACGATACCAAGGCCCAGCGCGCCACCATCACCTTTGACAATGAGCTCCCCGTTTCCAAGAAGGCCTCTCTCGTCATCGAGTTCGAGGGCATCATAAACAACGAGATGGCCGGTTTCTACCGCAGCAAGTACAAGCCTGCTGCCACCCCGGCTGCCTCGGTTCCCCACGACGACGAATGGCACTACATGCTCAGCACCCAGTTCGAGGCTTGCGATGCCCGCCGTGCTTTCCCCTGCTTCGACGAGCCCAACCTCAAGGCCACCTACGACCTGGAGATTGAGATCCCCGACGACCAGGTCGCCCTGAGCAACATGCCCGTCAAGGACACCAAACCCACCAAGAAGGGCTGGCAGCTGGTTTCTTTCGAGACGTCTCCCGTCATGAGCAGCTACCTTTTGGCCTGGGCTGTCGGTGACTTTGAGTACATTGAGCAACTGACCGACCGCAAGTACAACGGAAAGCAGATTCCCGTCCGTGTCTACACTACTCGTGGTCTCAAGGAGCAGGGTCGCTGGGCTCTGGAGCACGCCCCCAAGATCATCGACTTCTTTTCCGAGATTTTCGACATTGACTATCCTCTTCCCAAGTCTGACCTGCTCGCCGTTCACGAGTTCACCCACGGCGCCATGGAGAACTGGGGCCTCGTCACCTACCGTACCACCCAGGTCCTCTTTGACGAAAAGACCTCTGATGCTCGATTCAAGAATGCCGTCGCCTACGTCGTCGCCCACGAGCTTGCTCACCAGTGGTTCGGCAACCTGGTCACCATGGACTGGTGGGATGAGCTGTGGCTCAACGAGGGTTTCGCTACCTGGGTTGGATGGCACGCTGTGGACCACCTGCACCCCGACTGGCAGGTCTGGGCCCAGTTTGTCAACGAGGGCATGGAGAACGCTTTCCGCCTGGACGGCATCCGCGCCAGTCACCCCATCCACGTCCCCGTCCGTGATGCCCTCGACGTCAACCAGATCTTTGACCACATCAGCTACCTCAAGGGCTGCTCTGCCATCCGCATGCTTGCCAACCACCTCGGCGTTGAGACTTTCCTCAAGGGCGTTTCCAACTACCTCAAGGCTCACAAATACGGCAACGCCAAGACCAAGGCGCTGTGGGATTCCCTAGCTGAGGCTTCCGGCAAGAACGTCAACGAGATTATGCACCCCTGGATCTCCAAGATTGGTCACCCCGTCCTGACCGTTTCCGAGGAGCCTGGTAAGATTGCCATCAAGCAGTCCCGATTCCTGTCTACCGGTGACGTCAAGCCTGAGGATGACACCACCACCTGGTGGGTTCCTCTTGGTTTGGTTGGTAAGAAGGGCGAGAGTGGCATTGCTGCCCTCTCCTTGGACAAGAAGGAGGACACCATCCTCGACGTTGACAGCGACTTCTACAAGCTCAACAGCAACGCCACTGGTTTCTACCGAGTCGCCTATCCCCCCTCTCGTCTGGCCAAGCTCAGCACCCAGCTCGACAAGCTTAGCACCGAGGACAAGATTGCCATTATTGGCTCGACTGCAGATCTCGCCTTTGCTGGCAACAGCTCTGCATCCGCTTTGTTGACCTTCCTCCAGGGCTTCCAGAAGGAGGCGCACCCCCTCGTGTGGAGCCAGATCCTTGGCTGCCTCGGCGACCTCAAGTCTGTCTTTGGAGAGGACAAGGAGATTAAGAAGGGTCTTCAAAACTTTGCCGTCAAGCTGATTGACGAAAAGGTGAAGGAGGTTGGATGGGAGTTCCCCGAGGGCGAGGACTACCTTGCTGGTATTCTTCGCAAGGACCTCATCAGCAGCGCCGTTGCCAACAACCACCCCGAGTAAGCTCCCCAACTTTACATGATCATTTTACCCAGCAGTTACTAACAATAAACAGGGTCAAGGCTGAAGCCCTCAAGCGATTCAACGCCTGGGTTGAGAACCCCGAGGCCAACGTCATTCCCCCCTCTCTGCGTAGTGCCGTCTGGCGTGCCGGTCTCGACGACAACGCTGCTCGCAACGTCGAAGTCCTCAAGAATGAGTGGTTCTCCACCAAGGCCATTGACGGCAAGCTCATTGCCCTCGCCGCCCTCGCCACTGTCGACAACGCCGACATCATCAAGGACAACCTCATCCCATTCAACTTCAACACATCTCCTCCCCAAAACGCCGTCCCCGCTGCTGACATGCACGTCCTCGGTGGCAACCTGGCTCTCCACGCCGTTGGCCGTAACCTCCAGTGGGAGTTTATGAAGAGCAACTGGGACCTTGCCGTTGCCAAGCTCGGCAACCCCATTGTTGTTGACCGCTTCGTCGGCCTCAGCTTGAAGACCTTTACCGATGCCGCTATCTTGGACGATATTGAGCAGTTCTTCAAGGACAAGGACACCCACAGCTTTGACCGTACTCTGGAGACGGCCAAGGACAGAATCAGGGGCAGGGCTGCGTACAAGAAGCGTGACTCGGATGCGCTGAAGCAGTGGCTGTCGTCGAATGGATACTTTTAAATGTGAAAAGAATGTAAATTTAGCATGGGAATGTGGCAGAGTGCTCTCCCTTGGTGTATATATATGAAAAAGGGCCTATGAGGCCACGCAAGAAATGAATTGACAATTTTTACCTCTAATATCTCTCGCTTCTTCCTATGAGTGCCGTAAGTTTTATCTCACGATTCAAGTCAAGTCTATATCTGGAGCAACTCCACAAAGACTAGTCGACCGGGATCCGCGCAGCCAATCAGTCTTACTCCACGTTCCCAAAACGCAACATGTTGTTATGTCGTCGCAAACAACTTTAACGATCCAGTCGTTTTAGTGCGTTAGTGGCGGCGGGAGGGATTCCATTGGACGAAGCGCTTACGACGAGGCTTGGCAAGATGGAGTCGGGATGGCGATAACTACATTAGGGAATGAGTGGGTGTTGCAGACGTTGAGGAGATGGATGATGGTGAAATTAGAATAAAGTAGAGCATATAGTGAAGCTACTTTGCAGGAAAGGACATGATATTTCTTACTTTTATAGGTGGATTAATGTTATTTACTTATATGCAATTTGCATTGGCTTGCCCGATCCATATTGGATATTTTATAAGAAAGACTGAATATGAGTTCGCATGTTGCTTGATGTTTCCCTGAGTTCATGGCTTTCCTGATGAGCTTTTAATGTTACTTCTGTGATGAATATCCCATTTGAATCAATATGTGTGAAGATTTTCCCTGAGTAAATGACCTCCCCAAAGTACCTTTTGTGTTCCGTCCGTGATAAATACCCTTGAACCAATATAACTGAAAACCGCCCTTAGGTAAATGACCTTGCCAAAGCACCATTTTGTGTTCTTTCCCTGATGAATATCCCCCAAACCAATCTCACTGAGAATCCTCTTTCGACAAATGACCATGTCAAAGCACCTGTTGCTCCCATCCAATGAAAACGCCTTACTGACTTCCCGCGTTGTTGCCGTTGGTGCCGTCAGCGACATCCGAGTCGACCTCATCTTCCAAACCCCGTACCACAAAGCCAAGTTTCTTCTTCATTTTCCCTAGGTCATAGAGGAGGCGCTCTGCCGAAGCAAGGTAATTGTTTACCCTAGTTTCATCCGCATTCGAATTCGAGACTGTCATACCATGGAAGCCATTCAACTGAGCGACAGTCGCCAAGAAATCTTGTTGTCGAACGGCTTCTTGCAAATCCAATGCAGCGCGTTTCATGTCCTTGATAGCCAAGAGTTGCTGCTCATTCTCCTCTCTGGCAGTGGCAACGAGCGCCTCGATTTTCTCGATATCGGTAGGTGTCTCTTGGATAGCGTTTTCCACAGCATCTATTTTGCCGGCCAGAAGAGTCAGATTCTCAAAGATATCAAGTTTGCTAGTCGTTATCTCGAGGATCAACTTCATAATCTTGATCTGGTTGGACAAGAAGTTGGCTGCAGCACGCGTTGGCGTATTGTTTGTGGCGGCCTGGTGCAGGTCATCAGCTTGGCGACTGGGCGGCGGTGCGCTGGATCCGCGATCTCGAGAGAGACGGCCCCCTTCATGGTCAAGATGCGTGTCTTCGTCTGCCATGGTTGATCGTGTTGTTTGCGATGCTGATGTTTGGGTGAAGATAGTATGTGGGAAATGATGGAGATGGAGTAGTTGAGAGGTGGGTTGAAGTGGATGAAGAGTAGATGGAAAGGAAAGGTGCGAGTGAGGAATGACAGCCTCAAATTTATGTTGGCAAAAGAGCTGGAAAGCGGTGAGCCGGTTCTATTGCCACAATGCTATTGTCAAAGAGAACACCTGGTAAACACTGGCATCTCACTTGTTTTGTGCTGTGAACCTGGAGCATCTTGGGAGATGGCAAAGACGTTGCCAGCTGCAGTCAAACGGTCCTTCACGTGATTATTGTACATGCCTGGGAAGCAGTGGTATTTCCTCTCAATCTTTTCCTTCTCTTGTTCTTGTTCGTCCAAGTGAACCCAGATGTGAGCAGAGATATTGAAGGATGAAGGACAACTTGCGATGCGCTTCTGTATAGGCGATTCTTCATCGTGAAGGCAAAACGGGCAAAGACGAGGGACCATCATGTATAACCGTGCCTTGTGATGAAGTTATTAGCATTGTCCAAGTGTCTTTCTTTCTGCATGAGAACGTCACTCAAGCGGTTTAACAGATATGATCTGTAGTTATCCAATTCTCCAAGTATCTGATACTGTTACTACTTTTTGCTACTATGTTTACATCCTTCTATTATCTGCTCCTATAACTACATTCCTCTATTATCTGCTACTATACCTACATTGCTCTACCATCTGCTATTACGGCTATATTGATCTAGCACAGTATTAATTATGACACGATATACTTGATGTTGACATTGGGGTGTTGAATAGGCTTTCTCCGTAAGTATTTTGGAGTGCTGTCTTATAGTATTGCATAGCAAACTACCATACCTGACTAACCGCGGTATCCCAACAGCTACCACCTGTTGAAGAAGAAAAACCGGATTGTCTCGATGATATGGTAATGCTCAATGTTAACTGACGGACGAAAAGAAATGTTTGCCCGTAAACTAATGAATGAAATGAACGAAACTTGGCTTCTTGGTTTGGGTTCCCGAAAATGCATTGCTAATTATACCTTCGTTCGTCTATCTGCGGTGGTGTTCGTCCGTCAGCGTTCAGTCAGTGAACATGTGGGTGCTTCATTTCGTCCGGGTTCCAAAGTCTGTCGTCTGTACAACTCTATCACAAGCTGCCTCATGCGTCTGTCTCAGCCCGCTACTGGTGTCCGGGTTCCGTCTGTGGGATGTACAGCCTCATCTGATTGATAAGAACTTTCAGCTTTCGCCGATGGACAGCCTCGTTCACTCCTTCCACGTCCAACACTTGTTCCATCTCATCAAGGATGGCCGTCGGTCCCCTTCTTGACCACAACAGTGGGTTTTCTCTCACTTCGATCCAGCTATGTTGCTGCTTGTCCTCCATTGCTCTGTCAAGCCATCGTTCGATGTTGTCGAGCCCGCCCGCTACTGCCCAAACGTTCACACACATCTTCATGTCTGGCGGCAGTACAATAACCATTTGCTCGGTAAGTGTCTCCTTGAGTTTGGTAGCCAGATTTTCGTCCCAGATTGAGCGACGCATTGTATGAATCAGATCGCCGACTGCTGCTACCGCATCCTCACGTGTGATAGTCACCATCTCCTGAACTATGACGGATGGCGGGGGGGATTCCGTACGGACGATTAATCTTTCGAGGGACGATTGCGGTTCGTGAGGCATTTTGATCGTCTATCTTTCTCGTCTTCCGGCCTCTTGGTTTCCTGTGGTGCGTCAGGAGGGTGGTATGTAGAACAAGCGTGTGTTGTAGAGCTGCGTTTGAGAAAAGAAGAAATGGAAAATGGAAAGAAATAGAAAGGTCAAGAAGGTTGTTAGGACTTGTATGAGTGCTTGACCAGCTGTCAATGCTGTTTGTCAGACCCCCCCCCCCGTCGTTTGCCAACTACTAGCGTCAACGAAGCAGACCCATTTCATTATTCGTTCTTGCAACTTCTCTCATCAAAGTGACTTACACCGTCAGGTGTAATGATATATAATTAATCCGGCGTAGAGTATGAGAAAGAGGCTGGAGAAACTGTCAATTGATGGCACGACCAACAGTGACTCTTGTTTACGGGAGTCGCTATTTAGCAACCAGAGACTGTGTAAGGTTAGAGTATCGGAATCAAACGCACTGTAAAGCCTTTTGTTTATACCCAGTCTTGAGCGCTGCTACTGCCACTACTATCTGTTACTATCGACGCTTCTTCTAGTAGCCGCTATTACTGCTACTTTCTTCCAGTATCTGATATCATCGCTATTTCCTTCTAGTATCTGCTACTATGGCTATTTTCCTCTAGTGAAATATTATCACACGGAATGCTGAAAGACATTCTAACACGAACTGTGCCCCGACTGTTGATGGAATCATATCGAGATGCTAACGAAAAATCGGTACTGCAAGGGAAGGCCTGTAATGGCATCATGTCCATTGGCATCGACATTTCGCAATATCTTTACGGCAATGGCAGCGATTACAGTCGGTGAGTTGAGGATATATCGTACGCCATGCTCCTTCGTGAGGTCGACCGCCTGCTTGAGCTTTTCACAGAAATCGCGATATCCACCCCACTGTGACCACTTCGTTGCCTTGGGCGCATGTGTTGAAATGCATTTATCAATGCACGCGACGTAACAATCTCTGTGGTCTTCCTTCTCCAGACCGATCATTTTGAAGACTCCTCTGGCCAACCGAGGGGAGAAATCTCTCTCCTGGTCTTTCGATATGGTAGCCAGGTTGATGGCCTCGTCGCACTCATAATCCTTTGCGAGTCTTTTGTATTTTTCGTTTTCCCGAATACGTTGTGGGTCATTGAGAGATCGAGCGTTGAACACTTGAATCGTTGGTATTTATATTGCGCTTTGCGACTTTCTTCGTCTTAGTTTCGATTCCGTGTACAACTTCGAGGTGAGTTCGTAACTCGGCGCTGTTCATCTTGGCTTCTTTGGTGCACATAACTGGGAAACAAGGGTATCTTTTTTCAATCTTTTTCTTCTCTTGTTTCTCTAAGTAAAACGAGATGTATCCTGAGAGATTAAAAACGAAGCGTGAGTTGCGATAAGCTTCTGTGTAGGCGACTCTTCATTATGAAAGCAAAATGGGAAAATACGAGGGACAATAGCATGGCCAACAGTGACTCCGGCATAACCGTCCATGCTTTGCGACGGCGTTGTGGGCATCATCTAGGTGTCTTTCTGCATGAGAACGCCACTCTCGCAAATGACGAACTCGGCTTGATGGCTGGGGGAGTCATCTATTGTTCGCACCGACACAAGTCCGCGAGGGACTTCGGCCTCAGGAAGCTCTGCAATCTTTTGCTCAAGAAGGCGCTCTTGTTGTTTGTAGCCGGTGATCACTAGGATACGACCCCATGCGTAGTTTGCGATAACTTTGTTCTCTGGTAGTAGTTTAATAAGCCAAGCCTGACAGTACTCGCAAAACTTGACTTCATCCCCCTTTACCGTGTAAACTTGGTGGACGGACCAAACATGATCCCTCATATCGTCGACTGAGTCCAAATCAAGTCCTTCGCGGTGGATACGGCCTCCTTCAGGATCCCTCGCGCATGCTCTAAAAAAGCAGGTTGGCCCCTTGTTACCGCTTGCGCCATTCTTCTGCGTCGTTCGCACCTGAGACCTCATGTGGTCATCTTGTTCTTTGATAGTGGTAAAAGTTTTGCCGCAAGGAATGAATTAGAACAGTTGATCACCATGGCCGCAGAACTGATACTCGTAAGGTCGATTTAGAGGGGACATCTAGTCTCGGGCGAATATGAGACCCTCTCCAAAGGTCCTTTAATAGTGTCTCAATGGACCCTAGTCGGATTTCTTCCAGGGTGTAATTCCCGTCCTGGAATAGGGCTGAGAACTTGCCGTCTCGATTTACCCACATCTTCAGCGGGATGAGGATTCCAGAAACCAGCATGGAATGGTAGAGACGTGGACCGCTGTATAGCATCTGTCTGGGCACACTTGTAGCAGCGCTCGTCCGAATAATGAATTTCGGTTAGACCAATGCCACAGAAGCAGCACTCGTACGTCCCAGCCAGCGGTTCTTGTCCTGCCTAAAACGTATCAATGCCACGCGTAGCATTGAACCACGACATCATGACGCCTCAGAGTGCCGCCTCGTCTTTGCCGACATCTTTCATATCCGCCAATATGTTATTGTATACCGATGCCCCTCTCATTTTATTTCGACCAGCTCCTTTACCGACATTGCGATCTGGTGCACCATGAAGAGCCATGTGTGGATTATCCGTCTCTGCTTGGGCAGCGTTGCTAGTAGGCTTGTGAATGCTGTCGGTTGACATTTTTGTAATTTTGACTGATTGTCTCCTCGGTCTGATACTCGACTAATGTTGACTCGCTCAATTGTTCTTCTTTTAGGGCTATGATTTCATCTCTGGCGACATCATCAAGCAGATGCAGCTTGGCTGGGTACTGGTAAGTGGTAGAAGGGAACGTCGATAGTGGAAGAGAATGTCGATGATCGAAGAAAGTAGCGGTAATAGAAGAGAGTAGAGGAGAGTAATGATAGTAGCAGAGAGTAGCAAATAGTAGAAGAAAGTAGTAATAGTAGTAGAGAGTAGTAAGTAGTAGAAGAAAGTGGTAATACTAGAAGAAACCCACTCCTCGAGGTAGGGTTTCTTCATCATTCTGGCGAATCTGACTACCTATCTCTTCGAGTTAGGTCCCAGCACTCGAATAAACTCAGGAGTCAAAATTGACTCAATTTTTTCGTTCGTCTCTGGCGAGAAACTTTCGTTGTCGTACTTAACTGTCCACTCTTTAAGCATATTATTTGCTTGTCCGCGGGTGATTGTTCGTTGCTCCGTGATCGTGACGGGTGCTGGTGGGCTGGCGTGTTTCGGTCGGTAAAATGGGATTTTGAACTGCTGAGAAAGCAGTAATAGTAGAAGAGCGGCAGTATCTGTCTCCTTTACCATGTTATGGAGGCTTTACCATAATGATCAAGGCTGGCCACCGCCCATCCACGCCTCTGTCTTTCGTCTTGCGTGAATAGTGGTTCACTGCGTATGTTGATGTTTTAGTTATTGGTTGAGATTGGTTTATTTGCTTAGACTAGCAAGTTGTTGATGACGGTGTTTGTAAGAGTGTTGTTTGATCACATGGACGGCCCAAGTTAAGTGTGGCCGTCAGTCGGTGCGGCCGTTTCTTCAACCATTGTGCAAGGTGTGATAGAAAAGTGCAAGATGAATCGCAAACCAACTGGCCAACTGAAGCAAGTTATATAGACAAGCAATAGTCAATTCACCTGAGTGCGCTTGCTTACATGTTCACCGCCACTGCATGCTGCCGTACTCGGGTGAATAATCCAATGGTGGGTAGGTAGATCTAGGGTCCATCTACAACTATCCGGACATACGAGTGTTGCTTCACAAACGAACACTTGCGTTCCCAGCAGCTTCGTTCGCCACAAATGGCCAAAAAGAAACAACACACTACAGCAATGGTTAGTAAGGACAAGACAACTGCAAACAACAGGTGGCTGGACGAACTTCTGGATGACACTTGGGTCGGGGAACAGACCAATTTAGACCATTCAGAAACAGTCCGACAGGAAAAGCAGGGAACCGCATTGTTCGTTACCCGCCACTCTCACAAACAAGTTCCTTCAACATAACGTGACTTTTGGCTCTCTTTGTCCAGCAACTGGTTGTCAGTACCAGACGCCTGACAGGCCCCCAAGAGCCTGGCAGCTTCATTGTGTGCGCCAGCTGTCAACCACCTCGCTAACCAATGCCATCTGGCACACAATTTCGAGTTAATCAGGGCTATTCACCTGCCTGTAGTTTACAATTCCCAGTTACGTAGCACGTGTAGTCAGGTGATCGCACACTTTTTCCATCCCATCAACAATATTCTCTCCGTGACTTGGTCTTTTTTCTTCTTCGTCTTCATCGCAGTCACTCAACTCCCCCTGATACAGGTACGTGCTTTGCCCTTCAGAACCAGCTCAGTACATCTTTCTCCCCTTTTCAATCCTATTTAACATTGGATCTGCGTCCGCTAACCTCAATTAAATCAGTAGCAGAGCTCCGTCCGAGCATCATCTACCTACAAGCACACAGAAACCTCTTTTCTCAGATGCTGACTACAAACATTGCACGGGTCCAAGGCTGGACATCTCCATCGTCCAACCTCAGACGCCCCGGCCTGTTCTTTACGGACTGGAGGCCTCGCATTCGGTTAGTCAATCTTCATTCAACGGCGATGAGTGTTTCATCAAGACTAATGCACATGGATTGAATGGAAGAAGATCATGAGATTGTCGCTCTCTTCGACAGTACTGTGCTCCCGTACCCACGGTTGAGCATGTACTACAGCCTCGCTTGTCCCTTGAGGACTTGGAGGTTTGGCGCCTCGTCGGCAGCCGTTATTTGTTACCTTTTTTCTGATTCATTTTTGAAGTTCTGACTGCATCCGGTGAGTACGCCCATCATTATTTGCGAGGGCCGCTCTCTCGACTGGTGTCGTACTAACAGACGTTTCTAGTATACGCTGTTACATGAAACACAGAAATCTCGTTCACAAGACATCCTTCTACAGCCCAGTGTCTTCCAAGAGCTTGAGGTCCAGCAGCTGTTATACAATTACTCTGTTCTTTCTAGATGCGCTTTATAGCACTCACCGCGGCCTTTCAGTCACTTGATGAAACCCGTACGATGCTCCCGTACCAACGGTTGAGCACGTACTACAGCCTCGCTTGTCCCTTGAGGACTTGGAGGTTTGGCAGCCTTATCAGGCAGCTGTTATTTGTTACCTTTTTTCTTTGCGGAGCGTTTTTTAAGATCTCACCGCACCCCTATTAATACGCCATCGACAATTTGCGAATACGGCTCTTTCGATTGGTCTTGTACCAGCATACGCTTCTACTGTACCTTGTTACATGGAACTGGGAGGCGTCGTTCAACGGACTTCCTTTAGCCTCGCTTGTCCCTTGAGGACTTGGGGGTGTGGTAGCCTTGACTGGCGGCCGCTATGCGTTTAATTTTTCTCACCTTTTCGGTTCGTTCGTTTTTGAAGTTCTCGCCACGCCTCGGTTGACACACCAACGACGATTTACGACTATAACCCTTTCGACTAGTGTTATACCAACGAACACTTCTACTGTACCTTCAATGTTACATGGAACCTGGAGATCTTGATCAACAGACCTCCTCCAGCCTAGCTCGTCCTTCGGGGACTTGGGGGCTTGGCAGCTCTGCCTGTGGCATCTGCTGTATCGGATTTTTTTTCTTTGCGACACGCTTTTCAAGCCTTCACCGCACCCTTTGTTCGATATGACTTGTACTCCTCTTTATGATGAACATCTCAGTACATCATATGAGTAGTGAAGCTTATCCCGTCAAACATACAGCCTCTTTCCCTTCCTGTACGCCGTTTTGCTTCCCTTTCAAGGCAATGGGCATTCGAATACTTGCATGGTACGCCTCTATCTTCTGCAAGATCAAGACAAAGCATGGAAAGAAACAGACAATCACAATGAGATACGCATACCACCGACTCGCCAGTCAACGAAGCAGTTGGTCGTGTGCCTTCCTGTTGTTCGCTCTTATGGACCGATCCTTGCTGGACAGTTTGGATCACAGACATACAACCTCACCCACCATGCCTCATCAACCTAGATTGTCCCTCATGGACTTTGGGGCCAGGCAGCCACTGCGGCTGCCGTACCTCGAGTTACCCAATCCTTTGATCTCGCAACGCGCTTTTATATTCAGCCCAATGCACCCCGATAGTACACCCGCGAGGACTTGCAAGTATTGCTCTCCAAAAACGTGTCAATCAAACAGACAGTTGAGCCTCAATCCATCGACGAAGCTGCACCGACGCAGGAGAAACGCAGCTGTATGCCACTTGCTGAAACACGATGACAGCTGGCGACCAACAGGCACGCTGAACGCGTAGTCAAACGCGAGCTTCAGAAGTTGAATAAATTTCGATCGCTCATTTTCATTCTTCACCTTTTTTCTTTCTCCAACATCACCACTGAAGTCTTCGCTCAAGTCTTCACTAGCGTTGCGACACACAAACACGGCTACGAAAGAATAGTCGTTAACATTCTGATCCATCTTCACGATGCCGCTCAACGAACGTAAGTCTATTTCCCACCCGACAGTAGCTACCGCAGCACTAGGGCAGTGCGGCCAGCCTGAGGGAACAAAAACGGTTGACAAGCATGTAGGAAACTCAGAGACAGACCAGAGCAACGGCGAGGACAGTGATGTAGAAGTTTTCGACGCCACAGGCCTGATCAACGAACGTGATGTGGTGAGAAACTACGCGGGCATTATGTTTGAATGCCAACAATTTTACTCAGGATTCGTGAGACCAGAGACGCCTCCGCCACCTCCAGGTATCCAGGTTACGACTCGGGTGACCATCACGAGGGCGCAAGCTATAGAAAAGCTGGAGCCTTACCTCACTCGCGCACGCCAAGAGAAATTTCAACCCAGCGTGAATGACGAACTCGCAAAGAGAATGAGCGAAGAAATCGTTCAGGTGATGGACACAGAGACGAAGACGTGGCTACGTATGTGGGCCATCTTTGTTGACAAGCCAGACATACTCAAATGGGTGGATGACGCAAAGGATGATATGGAAACAGTTGAATACACTGAGACTCGCACTCTACCTGGACGAGCCATGTGGTCGAATGATCCAGCAGACACCATCATTCAGGACTTGCTGGACTGCGCAAGCGCTCCAGGCGTTCCTGATGCCGTTCGGCATTTAAATCGAGCGGCGACATACGCCATCAATCACTATGTGAAGGCGATGGAAAAAAGCACCGTACGTGGGCAAACGCTGAAGCAATGAACAACCTTGACGCCGTGATGAATACCATCAGAGACGAGGGAAGCAAGACCAGAGACGAGGAAAGCAAGACACGAGATTTGATCATGAACAAACTTGATGCCTTGATGAATACCATCAAAGATGAGGGAAGCAAGACACGAGAGTTGATCAAGAGTGGCAAACGAACACACGAAGAGGCATTTCAAAAGGAAGAATCGGACCTGTGAACCAATTCGGACGATGCAATTTCTGAAGAGAGGCACTCTCTACCGGGGGGGATGAGAATGGCAAGTCAAGAGCAGTGCTTCATCAAGGCGTTATGGGATTATCGGCAGGGGTCTGGTTTCGATGAATGGAATAAGGGCTTCATCAAGGACATTGGCTCATAGCAGCTTTCAAGCTACATAAGTTCCCGCAGCAAATGGGATTTATCATTCGAGTCGTATTGCACTGAAAAAAGGACATCTATCTTGCATTAAAGAGAAGTGTAACTCGCTTCAATCAAGGGGACACTGACTGCTGTGAGTACCTGAGCCAGTAGTTTTCCGCCCCTGTACGCTAGGCGGGTGCTAAGCTTATCCTTATCTTATCGGTGGCCGATAATCCAAAATTTCTTCGACAAGTCTGTCCCGCCAAGGCGAAAATCAATCCCATACAAAATCGCCTCCATTGCGTCCCAATCAGTCGCAAAAATGGTGAAAAGAAAGGTCGCGGCGCTCGAGAAGATCGATGCGGACTTGTATGTTTTGCTGAATCAATATGCGCCTCTATCTCTTGTTGTGCTAACAATCATGGCAGCGCGAGTCTTCAGTACAAAATCCGTCGGGATCCAAAGTAAGCTCTTCATCGCCTTCTACCCGCCTTGAAGGACCATCGCTCATGTTGTTCTAGATCCTACAAGGACGATTTCCTGAAGCAATGGGAGCAATATGAGGCTCAGCGCGAAATCTTCTTCATGTCGCCGACGACGGCCGCCGCCGACTCAGTGGAATCCTTCCACAATATGATCGACCTCATTGCCCACGTGGCCGACTGTTACCCCGAGGAGACGCGGACGTTTCCAGACGATTTGAAGGCCATTGTCTCACAGAATCACGAAACTCTTCATCACGAACTGAGAGACAAGGTCGTTGGCAGTCTGGTGCTGTTGAGACGCAAAGAGGTCATCGATTCCACCAGCCTTCTGACGACACTGTTCCCGATCCTCGTGTCCTCGCGAAGCAAGTCTATGCGAGAGATGCTCTTCCAGAAAATCCTCAGCGACATGCGCAACTCAAACTCTAAATCTACAAATCACCCGCTGAACCGAACCATTCAGGCCGTGCTTTATAACCTCGTCACAGCAGATCGCGCTTCACCAAGGGCCGTCTGGGCGATTAAGCTGACGCGCGAGCTGTGGAAGCGACAAATTTGGACAGATGCGAAGCCAGTCGATGTCATGAAGGAGGCATGTTTGGCCGATAACGAGAAAGTTGTCATCGGATCTGTGCGATTCTTCTTGGGAGGCGACAAGGAGCGTGAGGAGCTCGAGGACGAAAGCAGTGATGAGGAGATTGATCTGGCCAAGGTGAAGCATCAAATTACCATCAACAAGAAATCAAGAAAACAGAAGCAGGCGTACAAGAATGCAGTCGACAAAGTCAAGAGACAGGAGAAGAAAAAGTCAAAGCCTCACCCGCTTAACTTTTCCGCTCTGCACTTGCTACACGACCCTCAGGACTTTGCTGAGCAACTATTCACAAAACACCTCCAGAG
The DNA here is from genome assembly GCA_003439915.1 of Trichoderma atrobrunneum. Lineage (NCBI taxonomy): Eukaryota > Fungi > Ascomycota > Sordariomycetes > Hypocreales > Hypocreaceae > Trichoderma > Trichoderma atrobrunneum. Next base: position 9,659 of record PNRQ01000328.1, on the reverse strand, counting down.
TACAAAGAACAAGCTCTCACTGGATACAAAGCTGCTTGTTCTGCAGCTCATCACCAGATTAGTCGGTCTACACAAGCTTACCATTGTGCCGCTATACTCTTGGTTCATCAAATACCTTACACCCAAGCAACAATCCGTCACATCAATCCTCGCCTCTCTAGCACAAGGTGTACACAACCTGGTGCCCCCCGATGCTCTGGAGCCCCTCATTCAAAAGATTGCGAACGAGTTCGTCTCTGAAGCATCGGCCTCCGAAGTCGCTGCCGTTGGTCTGAATGCCATTCGAGAGATATGCTCTCGACAGTCTCTGGCCATGACGGAGACGCTGTTGCAAGATTTGGTCCAATACCGCAAGAGCAAAGACAAGGGCGTCATGATGGCTGCCAAGGGTCTTCTGTCACTATATCGAGAAGTCGGCGCAGACATGCTCAAGAAGAGAGACCGAGGCAAAGACGCCACCATGGGCCTGAGCTCCGGCTTAATGAAGCAGCACAAGTTCGGAGAGGAGGAAGTCGGCGGTATCGAGGGTCTGGATCTCCTTGCCAAGTGGAAAGAAGAGCAGAGGAAGCGAAAGCGCGCCGAAAAGGGCCTGCCAGAGGACGGAAGCGACGTCTCTGGCGACGAGAAGGATAAGGATGAAGATGGCTTCAACTCTGATGAGTGGGAGGTTGGTTCAGAAGACAGCAGCGACGAGGGCGAATGGATCAACGTGGAGCATTCTTCAGACGAAGATGAGCCAGCTCCCAAGAAGCGAAAGGGAGATGACGATGAAGAAGAAGACAATGAAGAAGACTCAGCCGCCGAGCTCGAGCGCATGACCAAGCTCGCCACAACCACAATCCTCACCCCCGCCGACCTCGCCAAGCTCCAGGAACTCCGCGCCGCAGCCTCCGTCCAAAAAGCCATGGGCTCCAAATTCCGCACCAACAAGCGCCAGCAGCAGAACCCCGACGGCCCCAGCCACGCCGACGACGGCCTCACCGCCGAGAACATCGAGGCGCCCATCCGCCTCCGCAAGCTGACCAAGGAGGAAAAATTAGCCCTCGCCAAGGAGGGCAAACCGGACCGCGAGGAGCACAAGAGCACGACGGCCATCCGCAAGTCCAAGAAGGAGGCCGCGGGAAAGAGCACGAGCAACAGGGAGAAGCAGCGCAAGAAGAACTTCTTGATGACGCTCGGCAAGGCAAAGAGCAAGCAGAAGAGGAGCTTGGTGGAGACGAGGAAGGTCTTGAAGGGACATGTGGAGAGGAGTACGAGGGGAGGAAGAAGGAGGAACGGTACATAGATGTAATGCTGTTGGACTTCAGATCAGGACTAGGTGTAGGAGACGAGGAGTTGTTCTTTTCAACTTGTTGTGAGACAAAGCGCATTGTTACATATATAACTTTGGGATTAGACAAAGAAAGAGAATTAAAAATAGAAAAGTTTGACGTGGACACAATCAAGCGGCACAGAGTGAGAGTCAAGTTGTAAAGTTATGTATTTGCCATGAAATCATTATATGCATAACATGTGTCCAACGGAAAAGCTGGTCACAAAGCAGGCGACGATACTGGTATCCAAGAAAACTCATCAATCCAATTTAATAAACCAAAAACCACCTTGTCCCATATCCCCCCGCTCTACAAGCATATTTACTGAACAGTAGTGACCACGGGCTTCTCATGGTCCATCTTCTCCGCAATCTCCTCGTCGTTTGTGTGGCCTTGGGTGCCAACATCAGTCTCGCTAAAGGCATCGACGACATCGCGGTACGCAGGCACAAAGTTGACGCAGAAGGCATACGACCAGGCCACGACGAGGAAAGACAGGGGGACGACCATGCTGATGCCGCTGCCGTGACGCTCTGCAGCCACAAAGGTCAAAGGGGGTACACAGGCACCGCCGACAACACCGCCGACGATGAAGCCGCTGCCACGCTTGGTGTGTCTGCCGAGACCACGCATTCCGAGGGCAACGATGGTGGGGAAGCAGACAGACTCGAAGAAGAGGACAACGTAGAGCATAGCGATACCGGTGTTGTTCTTTTGGGTAATGGCCGGGCAGATGAAGATGATGCACATGCTGATGAAGACGAGGAAGATCCATCTTGGCTTCACAAATCGCATGATACCACTTCCCGTAAACCGACCGATGGCAAAAGCGGCCTGGGCACCGGCAAACAGTTTAGAGCCAAGACTGCTCGAAGTTCCTGGTTTGGTCGCCACGGCATAGTTGATGAAGGAACTGGCGATTGCAACCTGGGCACCGGTATAGCAGAACTGGGCAAGCGCGGCGTGGAAGAGTCTGTACTGCTTCCAGAGAGGCTGGTCATCTGAGCTGCCGTGGGCCTCTTGAGCTTGGAATGCCATGTCTAGTGCATTGCGTTAGCAGGATGTGGTAGGGGGTTGTATTACAGAAAAACACTCACCGGCATTCGTAATCTCAGGGATCTTAGCGAGGAAGAACAGAGTCGCCAAGAGGAGAACAAAGACAACGATAGCCAGGTAAACCCATTGCACGTTCTGAAGCGCACGCTCGTCGCTGAAGTTGAAGAAGACGTATGAACCAAGAACGGGAGCAATCACTGTGCCGATACCGTTGAAAGCCTGGGAAATGTTGATTCGGATCTCAGAGTACTTGGGTGGGCCGCAGACTGGGGTAGATCATGTCAGTGGGGATGGATGGAGAGGGGCAGGTTAACCATAATTGAGTTAGACGACATCGCGTCACATACCTGTGATGAAAGGATTGGCGGCAGTCTCCAGAGAGCCAAGACCATTGCCGATGATGAAGATGGAAGCGCAGAATCCTCCAAACGACTTGGCCTTGATGCAGGGGATGGCGATGGCAGCGCCTACAGCGTACAGGAAAAGACCCCAGATGAAGACGGCTCTATATCCATAGTGACGGAGAATCCAGGCTGCGTGTCCGAGGGAGGCCAATGGATATGCGCTGGACAATCTCAATGTTAGCTTATCTGCTTTGAAAAGCGCGACAGATTGCGCAGTGAGATGGGGAAAGTTACCCAAAGTAAGCAGCCTGTAGACCAGAGGAACGCGCCTGGTCGATATGGAGCGTGTTCTGGAAATGCTTGTTGAGCGTGTCGAGCAGGCCGTAACTGAATCCCCAGAGGAAAAACAGGACGGTGACGAGGGCAATTGGGAAGATGGACTCCCTCAATGTGAGCTCGGCAGCTCTTGTGCGGCCCTTGTCGTTGGCCTTGAGCGACCTGGCCTTGAAGAAGGATGCGACGCCCATGGTGGTTGATTCCTATCTGGAGGACCCTACCAAAGGGAGAGGTATGGAAATGAAGAGAGAGAGAAGAAGAAAAGAGGTCAAGTTGCCTGGGATGCTCTCAATCAAGGCTGCGCTTTTCGTGCTGGGAATGCGACCCTTATCACTCAATTCGGTCGACCAGCCCCTCACATCACCAACCAGGGTTTACTTTGACTCGTAAAGAGGAATTTCTTGTATGGCCTGCATCGTATTGTAGCGTTTGCTTTCCCTGGTAAAATGTGGACATGATCATCCGGACCATTACCGGCCTCATACTCCAGGTTGGTACTAGCCCAGCCGCCCTAAAAAATCCCGTCGGCAAAATCGCTCCTCCAAATGACATAGTGTTGTCTGTGGCCGCGTCTTTTAAGTGTGGCGTCCAGTGAGGCATCTCGTTCACATGGCAGAGAAATTACCCGCAGGTCATAGAACAGACGAAGAACGTGGCTCTCTTGCTGTGGCGCCGCCCGGCTGTTAGGCGGCCCCGAGGGAGAATTCTCCGTGATGATAGCGGTTGAATCGTGTCCGAGGCCAGTTGCTAGCAGGCTTGATAGTCAACGAAACCTATACACGCAAATAAAACACCCGTCAGCCCGCCTTTAGCAACTCTGGAGAAAAGACGGGGCTCGTGGTGGAGATGTCTGGGCTTGCTGGGGTAGAAGGAGGCGGGGAAACGAGCAGGACTGGCCATTGGTCTGAAGCGAGTCCTGGCATCCTTGAGATGCTGGGTCTCGAGTCAATGCTGGCCCGAAATCCTGGAAGTCTGGCCGGCGGGTTGGCTGCAGAGAGCACGAGGAGGATGGGCCGACGACGGTTGTGTTTAGTGACCGTGGCTGTTGGCCGACGGCGTGCCTCGTCCCCCAGAAACGAAACCACCCTGGATATCACAAATCTCGTCACTGTGACACGACCCCCCGAGACGAACCTCCCGTGTCTCGGCTGTAATACTCGCAGATTCTGTGCGGGGGCACACGTATTGCAGCGTCATGATCTGCTGGCGCTAGAAGCCGTGGAATTTTCCACCGAGCAGGACAATAAGGAACAGTTTCCCCCTCAAAGTTCGTGGGGAAATCAGAGGCTGCTCCAAATCGTCTGCCGTACCATCCAACCATCTGCCTGCATTGCCACTCACACTTGATAACTTGTGGCGTCCGGTAGCCGCGTTTGGCCCCCCCTGCGCTTACATCTTTTCCCCGATGTCCTCGCGGGGGTTGTGGATTGGCTAAGAAGCATGTGCCGGTTAAGCATAGCGGCGTGCGGAGGTGTTAGCGAAATGGCAAATCTCGCAGCTGTTTGTTCCAAAGCGTTGGGCGGGCATGCCTGCAGAGGTACATGCAAGTAGTATTAACAGGCAGAAGATAAAGAGGCATGATGGAACGATATCATGCTCAGTCAGTGCCTGAGGTTGCAACAGCAGTACACCCTCCAGTCCTCATCACTTGAAACCTCGACCTTGTCTTTCCCCCTCCTTCAGTACCAGTACCTCTCATTAGGACCTCGTTTATACCTAACCCATGTACGAGCAGCTGTAATCATTAGTACAGTATGCCATCTTGTCTAATTTTGTTCCCTTGACGGGCTGTCTGTTGGGCCTTCGTCAGAGGCTTGTCGGGTATTTAATCTGTGGCCGACTCGACGTCTCTGCTCCGTCCACCTATGAAAGCTCCCGTCGGAAAGGACCCGACGGCTCCAAGGCCTCTCTCTTCCCCAGATCTCCAACTCCAACTCCAGCTCTAGCTCCAGCTCCAGCTTTTTCAGCCCCAGAAGCAGGTCACGGTTCCGGGGCCCCGGACTACTGGCTAAATTGGTGAAGCCCTGCGTTAAGCTGCCGCGAGGCGTGGCGTCTTGGGACATCAAGAACCGAGATGCTAATGGACCGTCTTGGCTCTTCAACGTGATCGACACGCGGCGACCGACCATTGACGATTGACTAGATCACATGTTCGAACGAGACTACGCCAGCCTCTTCCCTAATCAAGCCAAAAAGGAGAAGCTTCGTGCGGCTCGCCCACATATTGAGATCGACTATCGCATCGTTCTACTGCAATCCGCTTTCCAGGGATGGGTTACTCTGCTTATAGCTGAACATCGCAAGGATGAGGCGCAAACGCTAGATATCTTGAGATCGGATGATTTGATCGCGTGGTGCATCTGGATGCCTTTTCACATTCTCCCGTCGGCTATCTTGGGTCGAGACTCTGCGCTTGGCGTTATTGCTGCTGCCTGTTAGTCATCGGGTTGATTTCTTCTACCAGATGTCGTGTATCATATCCCGACGCTCTAATTCCATCCGTATTATTTTATTGAATGCCAAATGCTAAAAATTGATCCCAATCTCCTGAATTTCATTTGGCTTCGCCGAGCTCCGGACAAGAAAGCTTCGTGATGGTATGTCATCGGACTGACTAACACGCGAATTATCTCGTCGGTTAATTATAACTTTCATTGAATCAATGCAACGATGCTTCATATCTTTAAGCCTTCATGATTCTTACATACTCCGCAACTCCTTTATTAGCCTGCTAGAACTTCTCTGGTGGACTGAGCTGACCATGGGATTAGGCGTCGTCGAAAAACTCTGGCTCGATCACTAGACTCTTCGGATATATATTGATACACAATACGGTTTTATCAACCAACTATGAACTAAGCTATTGAATTCTGTCTTACCGAGAATGATATCTTTCACAGAGGTTTGCGGGCTTCTCTCGATGCGAGTGAACCAAATTGGATTCCGGCGGGAGATAACTACATCTCAAGCAGACCAGCTTGGCCAGTTGATTTAGCTACTGTCGTATCCTTTCCACTTCCACCGGCGCTTACGGGCTGATAAAATATGGATCATGGCGATGACAATCTTCTCGGATATTTGCCTAGCATACAGTTGAAACCGTCCAAGACTTCGCTCCTCTTTGCTTTTTCTACGACACAGCCGTGAGACGAGGGAAGCCCGACACAACTAGAGATGTTCTCGATTACAGTGAAGTAATTTTCTTCCTGTATCTCCCACGACTGGAATACTACTAAAAGAATTGCGCCTTTATCGTGAAGCCAGTGCCCGTCGTCGATAAGGCATAATCAGATCTGGCGCGGCTATCCCCTTTCATGTCTCTCACAAAAGTTGAAGTTGAAGTGTTTGACACTCTGAGACCCTGCTAGCGACAACTTTGGGCGATAATTTACAGAAAATTCTAGAATTTGAACTCTCGTCTCCCCCGTTCCGTGGTCCAGCAACGATCATACAAATCCAAAATTCGCTCGGCGATACGATTGCCTCCAGTTGCGGAAGACAAACGAACGATTACGAGATATGAAATATTTCTTAGAGCTGCCAAATGTGGATTCAAATATTTGGCAGACTATATAAAGAGGTAACAGTAACGTTAGGGGAGTATCTAACCGGCACGCAACTTTGTCTACAGCGCCCAAACGGCCACGGTGATATATGTGATAGCGAGATGCAGCGAAGTTCCAATTTCATATACCTGGTTTCTTTAGAAACTATCGCTATTTTTTCTAGCATTTGCTACTATTACTACTTCAGTCTAGTATCTGCTACTATTACTACTTCAGTCTAGTATCTGCTACTATCGCTGCCTTCTTCTAGTATCTACTACTATGGCCATCTTCCCCTAGTATCTGCTACCATTGTGTGCCTTGTAGTAATACGTAGTGAACGGATTGTTGATTAATCTACCTACCTATATTATAGTAACTACTATCGATAGCCCCGTCAATTAAAGAGCATGTGAATTGCCGCCACATGCATTTGGAAGTTGCACCTTCCACCTCCACCAGCATTAAGCTCTTGCACCCAAAATGAAATTTCCCCCTTCCGCAAGATCATCATGTCCTTCTTCTTACATCTCTCTTAGCAATCCACAAGAACATTTGCACACACTCGCTCAACCTCACAAAAGCCGCCTGAAAACTCTCCGACAACGACAGCAGACGAGAACACCGAAACTTCAGGCCCAAGAGTGCCAGGCAAGCAGAAAGGCAGAACCAGAACAAGCAAGAAGCTCGGCAGCAAAGGACCTGGGAGCCAGGTAAGCAGCCTCTACAGATAACTGGAATTTTGCAATCTATCTAAAGCCCAGGGACAGCACGTCCAGTCAAGCGACGGGGAAGGTCAGCCAAGCAGGTACATAGTACGTCTGTTGGTGTTTACATGGAGGACGTCAAATGAACAGACGACGGCGATACCGTCGTTGGTCGAAACGCTCGGGCGATGTGAACGTCGCCGAGCAGACAGACCAGGTGTGTGTAGACGTGGATGACCCGGAGGCAGGCCGAGTCGAAAACGATCTGGAATCACAGGGTTATCAAATGACAAAGGAGTTTGAACAGTCAGATAACTAGGAACATTATGAAGACAATGACCAGACCGATACCTCCTTACACTATATCTTGTGTAATTGTGGATACAGAATGATAGTTGATAAGTTTACAATGTTCCACCTTCAAGACTTTATCTGTGATATGTAGGGTAGAGATCTACTCCGTACGTGTTACGAAAGTCATTAGACCGAGTTCAATGAAACCACCTGTACAGTTCTTGGTTGCAGAATATCAGGCAATGACATGTTCCTTGTTTTCCACAAGCTTTTTTAATCTGTTTTTGTTTTAAAGCTACCATATAGATCGCTACCAATTACGAAGAAGCGACTCATTTCTTTTCTACCAGGTTATTCCGGCTGACAATTTGAATAGCACCGCCCAACTGGAGAAAAGCTCTGCTTAACCAATGAGTTACCGAAAAAAGACCGATCTATTCCGACAAGGCTACCAGCAATTGTGATTGCCAACCCAATCCAACTTAAACAGACACGATAGTATTTCTTATCTGAAATCTCCATCGCCGAGTCAAAGCTGTGACGTGAGAATACTAGATATTGAGATGACCCACCGCGGTGAGCCGGGAGCCGCCACGGTGGGGCGCGGGGCTCACCGAGATCAAGTCCGGCGCTTTAATTATTTTTTTTCTGCCATGAACCAAGTTCCAGCAACAAGTTGATGCTTCCGCCTCAGCCTTGCCGAAATGTCGAGGAATACAGTGCAGCCCAATGGATGGGTTGCAATCAGACTACCGAGCGAGGTGACGCGTGTTCTTCAGGTGGTTCCCAATACGTCAGTCTCTATTTTCTCTCTTCTGCCTTGTAGCTCTTTGATCATGTGCGACTGACAGGCTTTCCAGAACCATTTCTCTAGGCAAATATGGCTCGTTTCCGAGCAATCTTCTAATCGAACGGCCCTACCATCTCACCTATGAGATTCAGGACAAGCGCGAGGGCGAAAGCTTTCCCCGATTACGAGTCGTTCCCGGCACAGAACTCAATGCCGATAAGCTTGCCGATGTGAGCGCCACAGAGTCCGCCGAGGGCGACGACGTTATTGAACCGGCCAATGGAGAGGAGCTCACGCTTGTCGATGAGAGCGGCAAGGTTGTCGCACGGTCAAACCGCGAGGTCATTGACGAATCTGCACGTCAGACGCTCACAATGGCCGAGATCGATCAGCTGAAGAGGGAGGGTGCTTCGGCGGGCAAAGAATTGATCGCCAAGCTGATGCTCTCTCATACGGCGATTGATCAGAAGACGGCTTACTCGCTGGCCAAATACAAGCTCCTCAAGGAGAGAAAGTACATGCGGCGGTTTACTGTTCTGCCTCTGGACGTGGCACAGCTCGGACAGTGGATGCTGGTTGAGAGAGATGCCAGCAAAGTCATGGAGATGCGACAGGAAATGATTGGCCTGCTGGGATGCTGGGCTGATGTCCACTTCGGTGGCCTGCCAATTGAGGGTGCGCAAAGCCCGCATGGTGGGCGATGGCTGGCTGTCGATGATACAGGAGGTCTGTTGGTCGCGGCCATGGCTGAGAGAATGGGGCTATTGCATGCAGAAACTCCAGAGGAAGAAGGCACATCAACAGATGCCGCCCAGCAAGAGCAGAACCCTGAGCCGCAACCCAACGAGGAGGCGGGCGCAGCGGCAGCAGAGCCTGCCAAGGCACAGAGAAACAGACCCAAGCGGCCTCGAAAAGACGATCTAGACGACCACTATGCTCTTACAAACAGCATTACTCTCATTCACGCCAACTCACAGCCTAACCTCTCTCTCCTCCGTCATTTTGACTACGACTTTAGCGATCCCAACCCTCCATATCCCTACCACCCGCTCTTCACCAACTTGCTACCAATTTCCTGGCTTCAGCTGCTGGATCCTGAAGCAGACCCTACATATGCGGAGCCAGCACCAGAAGTAGACTCCGAGACCCTCGCATCCTGGAAGACCAACCGGCGCGCAAACTACCACCGCAAGCGTCGGCGATGGGCTCGCACGCGCCAAATCGTCGACGCGACTCGAGCGGGTGGCTTCTCCGGCCTCGCCGGGGCCAGCACC
>PNRQ01000327.1:0-31497 GCA_003439915.1 Trichoderma atrobrunneum | reverse complement strand
TGTGCGCATGGCCGGCGAGTATGGCAACGGCAACGTCAACGCCAGCGGCAACGCCATTGCCAGTGCCGCCGGCCACTCGTACGCCAGTGCGGCAGGACAGTCATATGCCAATGCCGCTGGCCAGTCGTATGCCCGCGGCTCTCGTGTCGAGCGCGGCCGCAGCGGCGACTTACAGTGGGAGCGCAAGGCCAGCTACTACGATGATCACGGCCAAGAGGGCGGCATGATGGACGGTTTCCGCAAGGGCGTGTCCAAGTTCTTTTCATAGCATTAAAGAAGAGCCTCTGATTGTGTGACGATGTGACGAAGATGGGGACGGCGTTGGGAGGGTTGATGTTTGTCTTTGGCATACGACTGGATACGACTTTTTTCTTCTTCTTTTCTTTTTTACCATTCTATCTCTCACCATTTTATGACGTGTTACGGCTTATGACTCTTTTTGTATCAAAGACAGAGCAAACTGTTTGCAACATTATATCCTACTTGGTCGATACTTGGGCATTTACATTTACCTCGGTATCTACAATTAAATACATTTTTTACCAATACTGTACATGCGATTTATCGTAAAATAAGGGCGTAACATAAGGGAGACTCAATCATCAATCACAAAGAAACAGTCGTCACAAGTAAATCTTGAAATATTGTAAATTGTTTTTCTTTTTTAAAACTTCGCTCAGTTCAGCACTCAATTCCACTTAGCTAAATCTGCTATGAATATGTCTTTCAAAAAAAAAGAAGCAACTCTATCAGCAGCCAAATCAGGCAAACTCATTCGTCAAAAAAAGCAAATGGCCCTCCCATTTGACCTTGAACGTTTGCATACCACCCAGTGGATCTCCAGATTGTGAATTGCCCGAGGTCCAGAGTACCACGAATAATAGTAAAAAAAATTGCAAATTCGACATGATTGCTTTCGTCGAAATTCCTTCTCCATAAACCCTTCCAACTTCCCCTCCTGATCCGCCAACCATCCAAAACAAAGGCCAAAAAGAAAAAAAAATTGGTTTTAAAAAATCAAAAGAGCACAAAAATGTTACTCATCGTGCAAAAATAGCAATGTTCATGCTTATCGTCAAACGCCAATTCCCTGTTCGCACCCGCTATGTGCGGTGACGACTCTCTTTGTAGAGCTCATTGTGAGAAATCGCAAACATGAGACAACATCTTCTCAAGTCTCTGCTTTAATAAGAAAAAAATCTCGACTCCTTTCACAAACTGGCTTCGGCATATCTTCAATCAATAAATGACTCGCGAGCACATGGTGATGAAAAAGGCTTCAGATAGATCCAGTGTCCATAAGGCGTAGGCGAAAAAGGATTTTTTGGTTTGAAAGCATGCGCTACATAGAATACATATAAGTTCGTCAAAGCAGAGTCTCAGTCGGCGAAACTCTGCTTCGTAAATTCTTCGTGCCTCTCTCTTCTTCGCTGTAAAGTTCAAGCGCTTTTATCATCTTTGATCGATTTATCATCTTTGCTCGGTTTCCAAAACTGCATCATCCGTCCTAGCCGCTTGGTCTTGCTCTTTGATTTCTTCGATTCCGGCTCATTATCTAGAGTGACTTCCATGGAGAGCTTGCTTCTCTCGCCATGAGAGCTGCTAATGAGCGGCTGAGGCTTGCCAAGCTGGATCGTCTGCGTCCAAAGGGGGCGGACATGGACACGGGACGTTGATCACGAGAGAGAGGTTGACGTGGTCGTGGGACAGGGATGAAAGTGCTGTCACGGGTCATGGCGGAGTTGCTAGATGCAAGGGACGGGATGTCGTAATCCATTGAGATTCTGACTTCGGGCCCTGGCTCCCCCATGAGGAGAGAGTGGAAGCTGTCGTCGGTGACGGATGAAGGCGCGGTGGAAATGCGCTGGGCGTCAATTGACATTGGCGACCGTGGAGAGGGATGGGAGGAAGAAGCATAGCTAGCCGAGTAGGGGCTGAGAGGCGTGGTACTGGCACTGGGAAGAGCAAGAGGCTCATCTACTAATAACTCAGCAGTGGCAGGGCGCTGTCTCGGAGATGGGGCTGAGGGTGCTCCTGAGTCGACGGATTCCCTGCGGCCTTGGAATGTCGGGGCCCGGAAGATGGGAAGCGTAAACTCCTCCATGATCGCATCATCTTGGAATGGGACATTGGAGACCTCAGCCCGTGTGGCGTGCGAGCTGAAAGATTCTCTCTCAACCATCCCTGCGCTTCCGCGGCGCATCTTGCCCAAGGCCTTGTCGCTTGGACCGACAAAGGGCTCTTTCAGCATGGGCATGACTGCGGGGGGCGTGGTCTCGCCATCAGACTCCTCGCTGGTTTCTTCACTGGTTTCCAGCCTAGATCTGGCGTTGCCTTTTCCGTCGTCATCCTCTTCATCCTCTTCAAACACGTCAGCCATGGTGGAGCTGCTGCCGAATCGGTGAATAGAGGAGCGGAAATCAAAGGGAGGAAGATCAGGAGCCGACTCGGCGCGTCGGTGATAATGCATGCCAGGACCACTGAAGCCCTTCAAGCCTTGAGCACTGTGAAGGCGTCTTCTGCTACCCGGAGTGCCTGCAGCACGTTGAGCAGCCTCCCACTCAGGATTGTAAGACAGGGGAGTGTTGAAGGGGCCAAGGGCAGCATCAAGATCAATCATGGGATAGGACACATCCTCTGACAGACTTTTTGTCGGTTCAGGTAAAGGTGGCGATTCGGTGATGCTTATTGTGGGTGGTTCGACTGAAGGTTCTTGAGTGACGCTTTCGGGTTCATCTTCTTCCTCATCTTCGGGATGGAAGACAGAAGCCGGCGGTGTTGGTGGTCGAACTGCGCTTGATTTGCCACGCTTCTTGTGGCTCTTCAAAGGCAAGATCGTGCCCGCCCAGCCTTTGGCCTTCTTATCATCCTTCTTCTCCTCTTTGCTGTCCTCTTTCTTCTTCTCCTTCTCCTCCTTCTTCTCTCTCTTCTCCTCTTCCTTCTTCTCCTTTTTCTCCTTCTTCTCCTTCTTGCTCTTTCTCTTCTTCTTCTTGTCGCCCTTTTTGCCTGCCTTCTTTGGCTTTGAAGGAGGAGCTTCTGAGGTTTCTAATGAGGATTCTGACCCACGATCAGAGCAGGAAATTCCATCAATAGGGCGGGGCGTAGAATCTGAAGAACTGGAGGTGCTTGACCGCCTCTTCATGGGGGATCCGGAGGCGAAGGCGTCTAAGCCAAAGAAGGACCAGCGTTTAGCAGGTTTGGTAGGAGTTGACATGTTTGAGTCTGTAGGATCAGCATCGGCGATGTTGACGAGGGCAGGAATCGAGTTTCGACGACGGGGAGAAGTAGGCGGCTCAAGCTCTGCGGTGCGTTCCAAAACAGCGCCGGCGGTGCTTGGTCTTGACTCTTGAGGTTCACCAGTTGGTGTCCGCGCTAGCGGTGAGGAGCCGTCTCGATTGTTAAGTTCAGAAATCGAGACGATTGAGGAGAGACTGCCAGAGACTGAATGGCCGGGTCGTGCAGTTACAGTGCTGGACGTATCATTTGAAACCAGTGAGAGCGGTCGAGGAATGAATTCCAGCGTATCCGAAAATCCGACTCTCGCACGCATCATCGGCTTGCCCATCTTCCAAGGTTCTTCAGGGGCGAGATGAGATGGTTTGGAATTCTCTGCACTCTTGTCTTTTCCCAACTGCATCGGCTCCGGCAACGGGAAGTCGGGACCAATGAGAGGCAAATCATCTTTGCGTCCGAATATTGTAGGGCTGTTGGGAGCGCTATTTCCTTGAGGCAGAGAGCCGATGGCGGGTGGGGCGAAAAGGATCGGAAGGTCAGTTGCGGGAATAGTGGCAGACATGCCTCGGCGATGTCCTCTGCGTGGTGGTGGCTGCAGAGAGGCTGTACTCATGTCGAATTCATTCTTTGGCGGGCTGGTGCTCATGACGGCAATTGTGCTTCCTTCCCGAAGACGACCGCCAACAAACTCGCTGCCGCCCCTTCTATGCCCATGGCCCATGGGGCGATTGGCAGCGGATCCAGGGATGGGTTTAGCAGAACTTGGAGAATGAGGTGGGCTGAGGAAAGCGCGAGAATCTGGAGGAAGAGAGGCACCGGGATTAAAGCTGAATGCTGGTAGCGCAGCGTGTCGAGAACTGTCCACAGCTATGCTGAGGGATCTGGTGTGCATTTCCACTGCGGACAGAGGGCGCCTCCGCTTGGCAATCGAGTCGTGTGCCGGAGAGGGAGGTGCTGCGGGGAACGAGAAATGAGGATTAGGAGGAGGCAGGGAGCCATGAGACGTGGATCCTTGAGCAAGAGAGGTTGTAGTCGCGTCGTCCAAGGAAGCAAGAAAGTCCACAGCCCCCTCCATGTTGTGGACAGGCGAAGCAACAGCTGCTCGCTCGGGGCTGTAGAGTGCGGTTGCCATCATTGCTTCCGGCCGTGGGGTGGCAATAACATCGATGAGCGACTAGATTGAATGATGGTGTACCATAGAGAGGACCGTGAATGTGCTATGGTGATGGTGCTTTGTTGGGGGGTGTTCGGTTGCGGCGTTGTTTTATCCGATTTCTTCCCGTTTCTTCGTCTGAAAAAGTACAATGGCGATATAGAACAGGCCGAAGCAGATGAGATTTGATTAAAATCCGAGTCTATAGAGAGTCATGAGCGGTCGATTTCACAGACGGCGGCTGGGTCGCTAGAAGGAGGATGAGATGGGATTGGCGATGCGTACCAGCGTATCAACGGCGGCTCGAATGATGCGGCAAAGATGTGAAGAGAATAGAAAAGAAGAAGAGAAAAAAAGGTAAAATGCAATGCTGAAGAGAATCAAGTTCAAAAATCGGGGCAAATGAGTGGACGGCCAAAACCAGCAACAACTTCGAAAAGCGTAGCTGGAATTGCACCAAATGGTTAAAGTTTTGGATGGCGTGGATAGGATTAGAAAGGAAGATTTTTGGGAAGAAGAGAAAGATGGAAAATATGGGGGGGCCGGAAACTGGAGGAAGACAAGCAGGAGCAATGGATCCCTGCCTGTGTGCCTGGTACCTACTGCTCGGGGTACGAGCGCGCTAAAGGGCCCGGTCCCCACAGCGAAATGCGGATTATTGTCTGTCCCCAGACATCTCAGCAAGCCCTTGCGACAAGTACTGGGTACACATGCACGCTGGCCGGCGCTAACCCTGTGCGGCCTTGTGCACAAAATGGGTTCGACGGTACGAGTACAAGAGACAAGAGGGCAGTCCGAGGACCTGAGCAGGTACCTGAGCAGGTACCTTGCCGGGGGACGCGATCCAGTTGGAATGTCTCAACACGCTTAAGTACCTGCGTTAGTACCCAAGGTACCTCCCTGCCTCGGGACAGCCACAAAGGTACTAAAGGCACCAACCGCCCGTCAAAACCGCCATTCGCCACCGTTACTTGCACTCGTAAATGCCTCCTCCATTGCAGTCGTGCTTTTAGCGAACGAACTCAGCGCGCGCCCACACAGTGCCGTGGTGCGGGCCAGCACTAAGGCACGTCTACAACAGGGACATTAGCACGAGCATACAAGTAGGAACAAGACAAGTCAGAATGACCCATGGATCTATTCTAGGCCATCTGCATCCCCAGCCGCCGCCTGCCGCTGCCATTGGCAGAATCTCGAAATGTCCCTGTCAGCCCTTTTGCGTGTGCTTCGTGGTGGTGGTGTCCCCTTACATGTACTAAGGTACAGGGCCGATAAGTGCATGTACCTGGTACGTATTTCTTCTAGCCCAGAGAGTCCGTCTGTTTTGCTCACGGGACTCAGTAAAAGACACAACCATTCAGTTGCGGGCAACCAAAAGCAGCCTTGCATGCGAAGTGCGCTGTTTACATGCAAAGTACGAGTAGGTCTCTTCCACGCCCTCCCTTTTACCAATTGCTTCATCAATGTACAAGACAAGTCAAAGATACTACTACTGAGTACGAAGCGCTAATAAGTTAGCACTCACACGCATTGTCGTAGTGCTCCCGCATCACCCCGGAACTGGAACTACTGGTATTAGCCAGTCTGCCTAGTCTTGCAACCGGGCAACAGCCTCAAGAGAGATCAAGATATGTAGCAGCTGGGGGAGGCAAAAATCACCCCATCCAGCCTGGCTCTCGAGGTGGTATTATTGGACAACTCAGGCAGGTCCCTTGCGTATCGAGATCACAAGCAAGCGCCCAGCAGATTCAACGTGGCAGCGATGGAAGAAGAAGAAGAGAAAAAAACCACAAGCGAGCCCAATGCAAAATCGCCTTCCTATTGTTGTCAGCTTGCATAACAGGCGTCTACAAGCACACTATTGATCCATGGATAAATGGCCATCTCCTGCCTTGGTGGTAATACTACGTCCATCTTGGCACCTAGCCGGCCCGTTGTGGTTGTCAATGGCCACCTCGTGACCCGAAAAGAGGTGGTGGTATATGCAAATACAGTGCATCGCTTGCAGTCAGTTATCATCCAGATTGGGTGCGCAGGTCGCCCACGGCCCTCGACGGCGTTCCCTTCTTCCCTCTCCCTTGCCTTGGAGGCCCATCAGCTGGGGCTGACGGGAAGAGCAGGGCAATCGTCGATTCTATGGATGCTTCCTTTTGGTCACGAGCCCCATCGGCAATCGAACTTTTGACGCAAGACAGGAACACAGAGTCTCTGTCACGGTGCCTTGCCTTGCTTGCCTTGCCTTCCCTTGCCCTGCCTTGCCTTGCCCTGCCCTATACAGGACCTGTACCCGTAGATTCATGCGGCACATTGACACCAGGCTCCACTGACAGGGGCATCGAGGCGGTACGAGGCCCCAATCAGACGTCCGCAGATACGGATCAACTCTTCCTAGCCGCAGTTGGGTGCAAGATGCAATCAACAATTTGGTCTGCACCTATCCGCGGTCGTAATCGACACCTACCTGGTGTTCGGACAATCTTAGCCTCACGGGCTCAGCTGGCTTCGGTCAACCCTTCCAGCCAACCCGCGTGTTTTGATTCCTTCTCTCTCTTATTCTGCAGGTATTCCTTTTCTTTTCTTTTTGTTCTTTTGCCGACAGCCTGGCAGCAAAACCGGCCCGCCGGCCCTTCTTCGTGTTTCATCATTTAGCTCATTTAGTGCTAACATGTACCCGTGGACGATGTGACTGCGTGCTCCGTGCTAATTACCTAGCAGTACGAGTACTTCGTACCTGAGTGACCACTGACACTTAACGTGCTTGAATTCTTCCAACAACCTTGAAGCTACGGAACTTTTTCCTTGGGCCGATTGATGGTGTCTTATTTGATACATGATATGCAGGCTGACGGAAAATTTTAGCCCTGCTGCTTGCCCTCAGCTGAAGGACGCATAAGAAACTTGTTGTTACGGCAATTTGCCAGTAAATAGCCCAAACCACTCAACCCTTTGGATGATGGGAGGCCTTATTAGTACGAGTAGCCCGCAAGGGGATTTCCCGTCAAGTCTCCACCATCCAGGGGTCCATAATCCGAATGGAACTTGTCACTAGGGAGAAAAAAGTAATTTTCCCAGTGACAAAGTCATCGATACATGGAAACCGGAAGCTCTCCATGGCAACGGGATCGAGGTTGCAATAGATCATGTTGTCATACTTACGAGAAGGGCTTGTCCTTGTGTTTGATGACATGGCCGCACTCGTAAACCTTCAACGAATTGCTACTCGCAGCTGTACAGTGCAGTGTTGAATTGATGTATTAGTGGTACCTGCATTAATGGACAGAGCACAGGGCACGTCCCCATGCAATCACCTGTCTCAGCCTCTCTTAATATCGTGAGCGACAAGGGAGTACGTGGCACAAAACCCTTTTCTGTTTTGTGTTGGGAAATATTAATGAATCCACCGATCGCCCAGCGGATGTTTGAAGATTAACTCGGAGCCTGAAACAAGGCAAATTAAAAATAGATATGTTCAGGACATGTTAGCGAGGCGTCAGCCCGAGGCCGTCTGGGAATCTCCTGCGATAATGCTGAAGCTACGGAGTACTCGTGCAGGTAGCAACGTTGAACAGCTTGCCCCTTTATCGCCTATGACGCCAGTTTGCTTGCTGTAAATAGAAATGTTATTGGGCATGATTGTCAATTACATCACGTATATTGTGACTTGGTTCGTACTCGTAGTAATATAGGCAAAATTCATGTGCTGGCATGTTACATACGTCTCCGTGCAGGAGTGTGCAGGAGCAAATAAGATCCATCAGCTTATTTACAGGAACCTGCTGAAGAGTCGTCTTCACTTGGCAGGGGGAGGTCATGTTACTGCACGATACCTCGTCTTCGTCTTCGTAAAGATCAGAGCGGTACGGACGCCCCTGCATCTGCAGCGCAACACAATGCGATGCCGGGTAGTTCTGCGTTGTCAGTGTGTGAATGGACGGCGAGGCCTTGAGAGGTGGACCGAGGCTTCAGCTTGAAAGTTGTGTCCATCCTGGTAGAGAATTGATCATTAACTGTGCAAGTCACCTACAAGGTACTAAGTACTAAGATATACCTGTAGATGGTGCCGGCAAATGAACGAGGCTGCCACGTACTGTCTGGTACTCGAGCGCCAGACATGTGTCATTGCTGTTGTGCAACCATCAATCGGATGAGGCGAATGCAACCCGCATCCGTTCCAGAAGACAGATGGAACTGTACCTGAAAGTACGGAGAATCCTCCGCTAAAACTGCACTGAAAGGCACTAAACTGGTGTACCTTACTGTAGTTCCCAGACTCACAATGTCAAGATCCCCTGGGTGGAGAAGCGCTTCAACCCCTCACCGCCTTAGCCCCACATCAATAGCTGTCTGGCAAAAAAAAAAAGTTGGTGAACTGGCGCAAAGAGGAGACTGCTCAAACTGTCGGTTCATCTCCAGTTCATCAGCGATCGGACAAGGCAAAGTGTCCACAATGGAGGCTCCAGTCGAGAAGAAGGTTGAAAAGACAGCAAAGCCTTATGGCATGCGCAAGAATGGTACGCGCATCCCAGCCTGGCACATCACCACCACTTGCTCCTACTAACATCGAGGCACCAGGAATGCAATGGCATGCTCCGAAGAAGGCGTTTCGCCCGACTAAAGGCCTCTCATCGTATGAGCAGAGGACTAAAGAGCGAGCTGCAATGGCGCAGATGAAGGCAAAGGAAAAGGAGATGAAGGAAGAGAAGGAGGAAGAGCGCCAGGTACGTGGTGCTTTGCATTTGGCGAGTTGATTGATCTATAGTGCGTTTACTTACAAACAAACCCGCAGCGACGGATCCAAGCCATCAGGGATAAGCGAGCAAAGAAGGAAGAGAGAGAAAGATACGAGAAGATGGCCGAAAAGATGAACCGCAAGCGAGTGGAGAGATTGAAGCGCAAGGAGAAGCGAAACAAGCTCTTGAACTCATGAGCCGAGAATCCACGCCGACGAAGGACACTGGGATCAGACTGCATCGGCAAACCCCGTGGTGCTGCATTCTACATGTTCGTACTGGCGGTATGCAGAATGATCATGCTTGCAACGGATGCGCACTGTGGCATCCGGACTTGGACGACCAGCAAGCAGCAAGCACAGTAAGCAGTTGGACGGGGGGCTGTAGCGACAAGCTCTTCACCGCCATGGACTCCAGTCACTGCTCGCAGTAGTCTGAACATGGTCTTATTTTCGTTCTGCAGCAAAACGGGACTGCTAGCTGCTCAGGTCTGTTTGCGGATTTGCCTGCATCATTTGCCCAGTACTTCATGCTAGAATGATGGATATTACTTGGTTTCGCCAGACTGTGGGACTTTGCTGGGATTTCTTTTGAGCTGCGTTGGGGCCTGGATACCTATGTACCTGCATCTTACATCTTACAACATCGAGTTATGGCATGGGGCAGTCCTTGCATGCTTAGGTATGGGCGGGTGGTTTTTGGAGGTCTTGCATTTGCATGGCGTTGGGGAGCACATTGATTAAACGAACAAACAGATATTTGAGGCGGACTTGCCGAAACAATGGAAGATTAAAGCAAAAAGAAAGAACTTGTTCAAGGAAAAGAGCCAAAAGAAGGCGATATAAATGAAGTATGAAAAATGAAAAAGAATAATGATTAAAATTCGACGCAGAGTGACTGCTCACATGTCTTTTGCATCTTCAAGTGATCAGCAAACTACAGGCCATGACATGTGAACCGGATTGTCGTCATTTTGCTTGCTGCCGGGCAATGCCCCACTTAATTTTGCTGGCGGTATGTTCAACCTGCCCGGCCTCAAGTTTTGTGGATAACTAATTGGATGCATGCACGATGCTCGGATGGAAAAGGGGGCCCCTCTGACGGTCCAACCAGCGGCAATGTCGACCCAAAACCTGCCCGAGTCTCCATCTGCAGCTGCAGCCCCAGCCAGGCCTGTGCGGCACGTTCTCCAGCGGTCGGCGACGGAGGTTATGGGCGACAAACTGCAAGCCCGGAAAAGGCTGGACGACGATGAGACGCCAACACTCCCCCAGATACAGACACAGGCACACAGGATGCGCCGCTCAGTTGACGTGCCGCGGTCGGGGCCGGTGACGCCCATCATCAGCCCGATCCACAGCCGGCGCGCCAGTCTCTTGATCTCAAAGGACGGCGACGACAAGCTGGACTTTGGGCGGCTGGGCAGGGAGGAAAGGGAAAGGGACAGGGATAGGGACAACAAGGACAAAGAAAAGGAAAAGGAAAAGGTCAAGGAGAAGCTCCAAAAGAACAAGGGAAATGGCAAGGAGAATGCATTTTCCAACACAGAGTAAGACGTCATCACGGACGATATGCTGCGAGACGTAAGATTACATACATGCTAATACTGGTTCCTCTACTACAGTGACCTGCGGCAGTCTCTCACGGAGCTCAGCAACTTCTCGACCGAAACCACCCGACAGCTGGACCAGACACACTATGCGTTGCTGGAAAAGACGAGCAGCTTGCAGGTCATGGTCAAGGCCCTCAAGGACCTCGCGCAGGCGTCGTGTGACCTCCAAGAGGGATTCGACATGGCCGCGCGCGAGCTCGAGACGGACGTTACAGAGCAGCTACGCGGCATTGGGCACTTTGAATCACAGCAGTCCACGATCGAGACTCTCCAGAGTCGCATACACCTGGGAAGGCAGACCGCCGACAAGCTAGCACAGCGAGTGGATGTGGTGCGCAAACAAATCGAGGGCTGGGAGCGCGCCGACAGGGCGTGGCAAGAGAAGACGCGCAAGCGGCTGAGGCTCATCTGGGCGGCTCTGTCAGTCCTTGTTTGCATTGTTGGCCTCCTCTTCATGGCTTTCAGCTACAATTCCCGCG
The DNA here is from genome assembly GCA_003439915.1 of Trichoderma atrobrunneum. Taxonomy (NCBI): domain Eukaryota; kingdom Fungi; phylum Ascomycota; class Sordariomycetes; order Hypocreales; family Hypocreaceae; genus Trichoderma; species Trichoderma atrobrunneum. The sequence continues at coordinate 20,289 of PNRQ01000327.1, read as the reverse complement.
GCGCCGTCGCACAGGCCGACTCTGGAGCTCGGGGCGCATGGAGAAATACCACGCCCGAGTTCAAGGGACAGCATCAAAGCGTTGAGCAGGTGCTTGCAGCAAACAACCACGACGACAAACCAGAGACGACGAGTACGTGGGAAACACCACTAGCAGACGAGCCGTTACGGATATTCGACGAGCTATGACCTAGGCCCAACCGCGACTGGCGAATGCCAAACAAAACCAAACAAACCTGTCGACACTGTACGGAGCGAAAGCAACTCGAGAAGCCATCGCACTGCCAAGACGCAGAGCGGCCAAAGCCATACGCATTAGGTGCACAGCACCGCAATCGACAGCGCCAACAGGATTTTGCATCAATAGCTCGGGGGACAGGAGCCGCTTTGGCACGAGACCAGCTTGTCGGCGTCACCGAGCAACAACTTAGCCCACTGCTAGTGATATGCGGAGAACGGACGTGTAGCACTGCTTTGGTTTTGGCTACTCGTACGGTACCCGGAACTGGCAAACCCTGCGCCGGCTTCACTGCCACAGTGGAGCTGAGGAAGAGCCAAGCATCCCGAGGTTTGTGCGTTGTTGCTCAGCCGGTGTTTCGGGGCATGCTATTGGACTTGCGAGTTGGATTGGGACAAAGAGCCAAGGTCGGCTGGTTGGCTGGGCAAACGAGAGACGTGCAGAATTGTAAGATTACCTGCCTGCTTTGGATGCAGCTGCTACTGTACATGCCATGACGCTGCCACTAATAAGCAGCCTCAATTACTAGGTAGTATGGAGTGCAACTATTCTTTGCCAGGGGGGGCAGTAAGATGGACCGTCTTCTGAAGATAGCTATGAAGACAAAAGACAGACTATGGGTAATACAGGTATAGAATATCCTAATTGCAAAGAATTGCCGATCGGCCAAGCATGGAGAAGACAATGCGCCGTTGGTGTTGGTGCAAGAGTCGGCGGTTTGAGAAGTCAGTGTCGTGTGGGGAAGTTGTAATTGCGATGATGCGTCTGAGGGTTTGATGGTTTTGTATTTTGGACTGGACATTTTGTGTGTACAACAAACTTGTGGTCGTGTGTACTCTGTAGATCGTGTTTGTTGTACTAAGATCAACGCCGTGCTCTTTGACCACAGTATTGTACTGTAGTATTTCATCAATGTACATGTACCTTTGATCTTCCCACTTGTGTTAGAAGACAAGAAGACGCCCGTGAGTGAAGCATAGAAAAACCGATTAGTCTCTTCTTCTCTTGAAGCTGGGTCATGTTTGTCCGCACTGCCAACTTGGCGCCAAGGCCCGCGATTTAGCCCCGACACTTTGACAAGTTTATACGCAATTGTATGCGGATGATACAATCACCACAGCAGAAATGAGCTTGATTGAGAACTCGTTGTCAAGTTGTGTCTCTACTCCTGCTTAGACGAGATTACCTTTTTCTCTCTCGCTCCCCCCCTTTTCGCTGAGGGAAGTGATTGGCAAACGAATGTGTTGAGATAACATGTTTAGAAACAAAAAAGTATGTTGGGATGGATCTGCCGCTGTGTGTTTTCTCGGCATGCTTCTAGTTGATGTGGCTGGGGGGATCTTGGCGGCGCGAAACGGCTATTTTGCTGGGCCATGGCGCCATGATTGAGTCTGGGCGGCTTGTGACTTTGTTCCGCTGGCTCCGTTCTTTTGTTTCCTTTTTCATTGGAGTGTCGAATGGACTACCCTGTAAGGGAAAATAGTTGTATAAAATGGGATCCATAACGTAGTGGTGATAGTATCAGCTAGTAGAAGATGGTGGTGACAGTAGCAGATGTTGTAAAGACATTCTGTCAGATTAAAGAGGAAAATCTTATTAGATCATCTTGATACTTTGTATCCTTCTATGACATTTCAACAACGCCGTTGCCGCTGAGGGTGCTGGATTAGTAGCCACATCGCTCCGTAGGGGGCCTATAAAATTATAAAATCTACCATCACGCTACGCCTGCGCCTTAAGCTAGTGATGTCATACTGAAGCCATGCCGCTGCCATGGATCTGTTCCTTGCTTTCTGCTGCTTGCGTGCGAGGAAACGAAATTTGCTGTGCATGGGTTCTCTCTCAAGTCGCGGCGCGAATGGATGGAATTAGTTGGAATTAATGTCTCTCGGCACTCGGCCAGGCGGCTGAGGAGGGGCCGAAAATGTGCAGCGGTGCGGCGGTTACAGCAACCAAGTGGCTTGGGATGCTGCAGTCCAACGTCATGTTTCTGGGCCAGAAACTGCGCCCATGCAGGCATTTGCTTACCAGTAGGATAACGGTAAAACATCCACCTGCATCGCCGTGATACTTGCGAGGACGGCTGCAGTGTGTAGCATGTAGCATGTAGTAATAATTATGGGGCGCAACAGGGCTGTGGATTTGATGTGATGTTTCGGTAATACTATTTGGATTCTCTTTGTGATTTTTCCTCTCCATCATCACCTCTTAATAGTCGGGCCTTTGCCACGATTCTGGACTCTTCGTCTCTCTTTGTCTCTCTGTATCTTCCCTTCGTTGTGTGTGCGAGATTTGCAAGAGCTGCTACTAGGAGGTTAATAGTTCCTGGCCAAGACTGTCCCCCCTCACGACCCCTCCTCACCTTTTGTCGAAATCACAATTGTGACCGCGATTCGATTCTGCAGCTTCGCGCCCTGCTATTTAGGCGAACCCGCCCAGTCTCGAGCTTACATATTCCTCGGATTCGGACACAGACGTTTTCCTACCACGATTTCTTAGCTAGCTACCCCGCCAAGAATTCAGCCGGCTCCTCATCTTCTAGTGACATCTGCTGTCATCCGAAGACTCGCAAACGCCCGGAATTTCTCATCCTCGGGTTGCGCCTATTCGTCTCCTGCGATCGCCCTCCTTTGGTGCCATTTTAGATCTCGGCCATGACAGTTGCCGAACAGGAACTGCCCGATAGCGGCGCTGCTGTTTCTCTGCCCATTCGCGCCAATGGCTCAGACGTCGCACCCGCATCGAGCAGCAATGCGCTGACGGGAAAACAGGAGCACTGTACGTTTCTTGATGTTTCTTCCCCTTTCCTAATGGTTTTCTCGTTGAGATGGAGCTAAAGCTAACCAAATATCGCACGGGATAGACTTGAAGAGGGAGCTCATCGCAGATCAAGTCAAGTGGGAGATCAGCGAGCTCAATTCCCCCACGGCCCTGCAGCGCTTCGGTGCGCCTTTCAAGTCGGAACAGGGCGAAGTGTCTCCCCAGGAATCCGAGCTGCCGATTCTGCGATACATCTTTGTCAACCATGTTCGCGATTTCCCGTTTCTCGACAAGGCTAAGGAGAAGGAGTTTTGGCAAGACAGGCTCCAAGTCGTGCGTTGCGCCGCTCTACTGTGAGAATGATTATGTGCTGACACGCCTTGGGCAGTTTCTCGAATCGTTTGCCACGAAGCAAATTTCCTCCTCCGAAGACCGTCTGGAGGAAACGAAGCGGCGGAAGCTGGCCATCAAGGCGCAAAAGTTGGTTGAGCTGATGATGGTTTCCGGCATTCCCACCTCGTCCGGGTTCGAAGAGCGCATCAAGTTTTCGGAAATCGAAATTGTAGATAGCAACGCCATCGACAGGGGCGTTATGAACACCCTCCCCGAAGGAAACTACATCAACGGCTGGGACGTAAATGTAGCCGGCGTTCGCGTCACTTCGGTCAAGCGCAACATCAGATACCACAAGCACGCCGAGTTCATTCTCCGAATTAAGAGGAAGGGCGAGCTGGAACACTTTGTCGGGCGTCGGTATGGAGACTTTAGCAAATTGCACCGAAGACTGCGCACCGAACTGCCTGGGAGAGTCATACCTTCTTTGCCGAAGAAGAACAAATCTGATACGCGAACAAGCGGGCTGCTGCCCAGCTTTACCACAGGAAACGACTCTGACGCCTCCTCTGTGTCTTCGGAATCAACTCGGAGGACGAGCAGACTGTCCCAGCAATTGGGCGGAGTGTCGCTACTAACTCCTGGGGGAGGAGGTAAGTACTTGGCCGAGAACAGGCGTTCTCCCAACGCTCAATGAGGATAAAAAGTCGCCGACTAACTAATGCGATAGCTTCACGTGGCCCAGGATCAATAAGATCATCTAAATCAAACCGCTCGAGGAAGGTCGCTTCGCCTCGGCCATCTGTCGATGGTCAAGTAAGCTCTGGAGCAGGTACTCCAGATGGGAGACACGAGGTTAGCATCTACCACCTACGGAGCTTGTATAAAGTGAAGACAACTAACATGACATGTAGTATGTCCTTTGGCGTGAGAACCAGAGAGTCTCACTCCGCGCTTTCCTACGATCTCTCTTGCACAACCCCCAAATCGCCAATACCAAGGCAATGGTGGACTTTTTCAGTGGTGACCCCATCACACCGTCAGACGAGGACGTTGAAGATATCTTGAGGCGCAAGGCACTTGACGAGAAGCGTATGGAAGAGCAAAAGGAATTTTATGAGATTGCTAGGAGGCGTGCTGCTGAGCTTGATGAGTATATGGAACAGTTAGTGGCTCCCCGAGTCCCTTTACGACTTTTTGACTGACACCAAATTATAGATTCCGGCGGGATATCGTCGAACGCAACGGCCTTACGCTCTTGTTCAAAGAGATCAAGGAAAAACAGACGATTGGCGATCTCAGCATTCAGTATCGTAAATTTGCCGAATGGCTGAGGATCGAAATCGCCGCCGTTGTATACCACCTCTTCTTGGCCGAAGACAACTCGGCCGACATGTTTGCTCAAGCTAAACGCATCCACTCGCTCGTTCCATATACCGTCATTAAGAATGTCATCCGCATCGCAAATCCCGCAGCAGTCATGTCCGGTATTCTGGACATTTTCATTGCTCAACCCTTCGGAGCCCGATCACTCATGCAGCGAATGTTTTCCCTTGCATTGCACGATGGTATCCGAAGCTTCCAGAGATCTATTGACGCACTGGATATCAAGATTGGCGACCCCGTATTCACCGAAAAGATCAAACTGTACACAAACGCCGAGGAAGACATCAAAAAGGAAATCCGACGCCAAGCCGAAGACGAGGACCTTGATATCATCGTGGTGATACTGCGATCAGATCTTCTCGAGCCCGAATTAACGGGCGAGCAGATCCAGCGATTATTCAACGCATATGTCGCCTTTAACAATGCCGTCGAGAACATTGACGAGGAACTGAAGCAAGGAGCCCAGCTCTTCTCGTACCTCAAACAGCTTCTCAAGCTTTGCACGCGCTACAGAGATAAGAGCATGCTGCTACAACTGATTGAGGAGCCTGTTACGCTGAAGCTCTTCCGAGACCTTTTTACCATATTCTACGAGCCCCTCGTGAGAGTGTACAAGTCGGCCAACGTATACAATAGCGTCACTGACTTTGCCGTTTTCATCGACGACATGATCAAGGTGGTTGAAAAGTGCAGGGAAGACGATGCGTCTGCAGATCCTAACCAGACTGTCCAAGCATTTATCGATCTGTGTGCTAGACACGAGCACAATTTCTACAAATTCGTACACGAGATCCACACGCACGACAATGGTCTGTTTACTCAGCTTATGGAGTGGATCGAGGGCATCTTGGAATTCCTCCGCAAGGGACCCAAGAACGGCACGCTGAATGTCAACGCCTTGTTCGAAGGCGGCGTCAGCAGCGGCGTCATCAACAAGGAAAAGGCAATACAGGAGATCAACGCCCTGATCGCCTGGCAAGAAGCCCGGAAGAAGTGGCACAGCGATAAGACGCAGCAGAAGATGGCGGCGGAAGGAGCGCCGGGCAGCGATATGATGCCGACCGGCTTCAGCTCGTCCGATTTCGGCCTCAACGGCGAAGACCTGGAGGACTTGGCGTACGACGACGGTTCGGAGACTGAGGCGGAGGAGGAGGACGACATGGATCCGATAGATGCCGAGAGGCAGCGAAGGGCCAAGAAGCGCGACCGCCTGCGCCGTTCGGCGGGAGAGCCTGTGAAGCCGGATATTTCCGAGGTTCATAAGCTGAAGGAGAATTTCCTAGTTATGTTGAGGAATGTCTTAGCCGACTAGACGAGGGGGGATGGGAGATCATGAACAAAGTTTTACTGCGAGCGGGCAGATGAGCAACGTTGGGCAAATGCATTAGAGAGATCATTATGTTAGTTGCGCAAGCGAGGACATGTTTTTTTTGTCTTGGAAATCGATGATGAAAATTATAGAAGCAGAGCAGCTGGAGTGAGATTTGAAAGTCCAAAGTTTGGAGTTCTTTTCATTCATTGATTACCCTTGGAAGAAGCAGATATCCTTATGGTATGAATTTTGGTAGCTTGCTTGTACAGGCGCTAGAAACTGAATAAAATCTCTTTTCATAAAGACGCCGATCTAAGGTATATAGTTCTCCCAACATGAATATGCCTGACAATTTGGAAGTAATCAAATATTTAAGCCTACTTACTTATTCTTCGGCCATTTCAGCCTGCAATTGAACTTCTATACACACGGTTAGCCCAGAAGAAGACAGAAGTGCAACGGGCTTTGACGGATTATCATGAGATGGAAATCACTTACGCCATAGCCGATTCGCCGAAGCTGATATAACATTTGCTTTGGCGAGTAACTTTTCTTCATATTTCTCGTCGACTTTCCCCTTGATTCGCAGTTTATTCGGCTGGGACTGAATTGGAATGTCATTAAAGAAGTTATACGTAGGTTTCAAGAGCTACTCAACTTACCTGCATCAGTATCAGAACCAATTCCTTTGGATCGGCGTTTGCTATAGCACCGACGGTTCGATATCCGTTTTCCCAAAAGACTCGGCTGAAATAGTAGTATGAGCACATTCCGTCTTTTGTAGGGCTTTGTAAGGGTTCAAAAGGGGTACTCACGCCGTGCGGCTCTTGATGAATGGAATCTTGGCGAGCTCCAGGAGATCTGTCCTTGCACCGGCCATTAACCTGTCTGAAAAGTGTTCCAGCGCAGCAGCCATGATGCTTTCCGGCTTGTCAGTCTATGATAGGAAAAAAAAAGGACAAGGCTTTGGATTGTATCTCACCCCCACCCCATGTGCTCGCAAAACTTAATCATGCCTGCCGCGAAGCCCTGGCATGTCTGCGCAAGTGTCTGCACAGAGCCTCGAGGCGAGTCATACTTTCTCGCTACCACATGTATCGGCATCTCATTGCATAAATCTCGTAATTGCAGTGCCAGATAAAATCGACGGTATACACGGGCCAACTCCCTTTCTTCGGGTGTATTCTCCTTAAGTGGAACTCCCTGAGCACTAGAGATGTCGTTAGTGAAGCAAAATTGATAAGAAGGGAACTCATAATGGATATCCCTTACAGCTTGAGAACGGCCGTCGGCTTGATACCCAGAAAGCCAAGGACTCGAAGCCCACTCTCATCTAAAGCGTCCATCTCGTTGCGAAACACTTGCCAGTTGACTATGATGCCAAAATCTTGAACAGGAGTAAAGACGTAGAGAATGTGCATCTCGCCATCCATGACAAAGGCCTTGAGCGTCTTGGTAAGTTCGGCATGTATAAAGACCCCATCGTAGGGATCAACAGAAGAGGCAACTATGGCTTTTCCCAACTGCGTCGCCGTGAAACTCGAGTAAGAATCATTGACGATTAAGCCTAAATCGTGAATCTCTTCCAGTCCTGATGTTAGGCATTTTTCTACAAACTCTCGATCGTGAGTATAGCTTATTAGAGAATTGGAAAAATATTCGAGGAGAGACTCATGGCTGTTCGCCAGGCGTACAGAAATGACTTCCAAAATGGCACTTGCTTAAATGTCAACGAATGCCATGCTTGTCGGCAAAGTGAAACAATGTCTTACCGTTGAACACGCTTATTTTCAGTGTTGAGACAACTAGCAATTTCTGGGATATCCGCATACATGAGATCTAAGACCTGCTCTAGGTCGTCTTGGCGACAGCAGAGATATGTCTCTCCAACAGGGGATTTGCCCTGCCTTCCGGCACGACCTCTCATCTGCCGTAGCATGGAGGGGCCGACGAATTCACGCCCCATCCTTGCATTATGAAGGATCACCCTTCGAGCAGGACTAGCAGATTGTAATTAGTGAGCTAGACGTGTCGCGATAACGGTAATTGAGGGTACGCACAGGTTGATACCAGCTGCCAAGCTGCAGGTGGCAACACATATTAGCAGTGTGCCAGCATCATACGCTTCAGCAATGAGATCTCTCTCCTCGCTCGTTAAGCCCGCCTGCTCAAGTCAGCTACTATGGACTCTTTCTTGGAAGAAACAATAATAGTGCACACACATCTGGGGAATCGTAGTTAGTATATAGAGCTGAACGCCAGATAAGGTGACTTACGATGAAATGCAACGCCGGACAAGACGGTTTCCTCCAATACGGGATCAGCACCTGTACTGAGACTTCGTAGCTCGCTCAACAGATCCATCCTTTTGTCCATGGTTTTGCTATCCACTTCGTGTGGCTGGGGCATTACTCTGCTGATGAGGCGAGCATCCGACTCGCAAATGCCCCGGCTACCAGCGAATACTAAAGCGCCATAACCCATCAAGGCCGTCTCATGGGCCAAGGATACCACGGCATTGAGGACCGGGTCGCGAAATTCCTTATGGCTGGAATCTTCAATTTGCCGCGTAGGATCGATCTGAGCTTTTGATATCTCCTCGAATTTCAGCTGTCTTTGGGCCGTAGCACCGTTGGTACCGATGTGATAGACTTTTCCTTCGCAGACTAGGTGTTCTTCGATTGGTATCGGCCTGTACCTAGTTTCGTAAGAATGTGCATTAAGCCATTTGGCAACCAAGTTTGCATTCTAGTAAAAGTCAGACACAGGTAAGGCGTCAGGTTTATCCAATACGTAGAACCTACAGGAAGAGTCGCGCTCATGCCGATGATCTGAATAGGCTGCTCCAAACTCAGGAGTTTAGTTGCTATCAGCTCGAGAAGATACCCACGGTGGTCATCATCAATCATGTGAAGCTCGTCGAGAACTACAGCTCGCAATTGGGATATGGAAGAGTCTTCAATGGCGGTATTGATGAGCATGTTGGCCTGGAATAAAACCGCTGTTAGATATCACGCAGAAGCATTCAGTCGAGTCAAATGAGACGAATCATACCTTTTCCAGGGTACATATGCCAATATCAAAATCTTGCCAAGTAGATCTAATTTTACCGCCACCAAAGAAGCCGATGACTTTAATAGAGTCATGGTCTGGACGAAGTCGCCATATACTATTGGCTCTTTGCTTCTCCAGCGCCTCAGGATCCAGATTTGCGGTAAGTCCCTGAACGACGGTCCGTAGCCAGCGAACCTTTTCTTGCACAAGAGCAACATACGGGAGAATAAGGAGGGCTTTAGTCTCGGGCTCTTCCATTATCCTCTTGAGCATGAGTACTGGGCAAAACATCAGCTGCTTGGCCCATGGAAATATTATGAATACAACGAGATGGGCTCACAATCAGCAACAAGAGACTTGCCACCGCCGGTGGGAGCACAATAAACCAAATTTTTAGCACCTGCAAGCAAGCCTGGCCCTTTGAGGCAGTTTTTCTGCCATGGGTAGATTTGCTTAATTCCAAGGGAAGCAAAATTATTAACAAGCTGAGGCGGCAGATTATATACAGGATGGGCAAGGTCGAGCTCGGGGTCTATGGTAGAAGATGGCGTGGCAGCAAAAACACGCCTCTGGGTATACTCGGAAGGGCCTTCTGATGCATTAAATGTGACGATTTTGCTTGCAGAAAGTTTGGTAGAAGGTGGAAGGAAATGAAGAGCGTTTTGAAATCGGACCGAGCCCTGGGAAGAAGCTGACGCGGGAGCAGCTGTAGTCGTTGTAAAGGCTGATCCAGATCCAGATCCAGATCCAGATCCAAGCCCAGAAGGCGAGTCTTTTCTGTCCTCATCACCATTGCTTGTCGACCAGGTTCTCTTCTGTCCAGCCAGCTGCCGCTCTTGAGCTTCCTGGAGGCTCGTCTTGTGCAAGATGCCCCTCATGCTCTCCATGATGGAGGGGAAGCGCGCACGCGACAAGAACCTATGAAGAAGAGCGATTCATCGAGATGTACAAAACAAAAAGAGAGGACAAAGGAAAAAGCAAGAGAGAGAAAAAGAAGAAAAAGAAGAAGAAGAAAGGGTGCGATGAATGTTTCAGTTCATTAGCAAATCATGGTGTATGTTCAGCTTCTTTAGGCAGAATGTGACAAGGATCTGGATGGAGTAGAGCGTGATGCCCCAAGTACAAGGTACTCGAGATGATCTACGAACGAACCCAACGCGAAGTCACGTGTAATGCTTACCTAACACAACGTGGATGAAATAGACGCGTTTGAAGACATAAGAAATGTACTTGATATCTACCAGCCCTTGACGACGCCGACGATAGGTATGCTGCTTCGTACATTAACGGCCCTTTTTCTCTTATTTCTCTTCCTCAGCCTCGACGAATAACGAAGCGTAGTTGAATATAACAGCATGATGGAGGCCCACTACCGCCATCCTATGTGCCTACTAGGCGCTCTGATGGTCGCTAGAGCTTACTAGCGAGGGGCGCGACATATGCTTGTCATGGAACTAACATGGACTTCCACCCATGACTTTTTGAGTGAAAGAGTGAATATGTTGTAAAGCAAACACTTGTAAATAATACACGTAGGTTGTTATAAGTATAACAGAACTGCTAGATGCCTATGGTAGATCTAATTACAATACGGGACAAGAGTGACAAGATACTGTACAAGGGAGATTTCCGATGTCTTTTCCCATTTGCCGTGTCATCCCCCACTTGTCGATTTGAGCGCCCCGCAGCTTTTCATTGGTCCTCAGCCGAAGCGACGCAATTACTCCGGGCATAATGAATTTTATATCGGAAACTCGTTGCAGAACTGCCCAATGGATCTTTTCTCTTGCTAATGCGCAGTAGTATTGAGTTATTGATGTTAATGCGACGCCCGTCGTTAAAATCGCCACGCGACATGCCACTACTATTGCAAACAAGGCATATACCATCTGTACTTTATACATACCTCATTCAAAAAATAGGCATGCGTCGGCTGATAACCTGACGATGGCTCCCGCCCGCCACGCTCTGCCACCCCATTGGTGAGAGTATCCTCAACAAGTTTGGCTTGCTGTGGCGACGATGTGCAAATTGGGAGACGGGCCATGAAATCGCGGTTGCTTGTACCAGACAAGTACCGATTGCCAGCGGGAATTATGGTTTACTATTGACGCCATTCCGGATTATCCCCTCGAGTCTTTAATTTTTCTTGTCGCTGTGGCGTTGGAGGCGGAGTCCTAGCCCCCACACACCGATCTGGCGGTTCTGCGTCGTGTTAGAGGCTCGACCCAACGTATCCGTAGTATTTGCCTATATCCTCGGGCTGCTGCCTTAGCTTGCCTTTTTTTTCAACTTCCGGCCATTTTTGGGGGTTTCTCTTGTGCGCGCCGTCGTATTCGTCAGATGTCACTGTAGCTGCGGGTTTCTCGGGGGTTTCGCACGGTTGTTCTATCAACTCGTGGTCACAAGGACGATGTCAATTCTTCAGCCTCTTGGTTGAAGAGGCACAGACACAAGAATGACTCTCCCAGCGGAAGAAAGAAGGAAGCGCACACCAAACATATAATATCTAATGTTGGTCTCTTTTTTTTTTTTCAAAAGACATCACTTGTTTATGTGGTATTGCATTGCTCTTACTAAGGTGAAGGAGACGTCTACATGAATCTTCAGGGTATCGGGTAGATTCTTCGCAATGTCCGACCGGCATGCAGAAACACGCCGCCAATTTCCTAGCACCGTCCCAAGGCATCCTATCCTGATTTTGCCATGACCATGTGCGAGCGCTCTCAGCTTCAAACCGCCCCTCCTCTGGATTCATATAGTAACCAAGCAAACAGTGGTGCAATGCGTAGCACATATTACCTAGTCTATCATACCTATTAGGTAGTAATACGTCATCCAAAAAAGTCCCTGGAACTGAAAACTCAGAGGACGCCTAAAGAGACGCTTGGATGCCACATAACACGTGCCGGGGTGGATTTGCTCATGACCTCACGCTCTGCGAAATTCGGAAAGTTCCCACTCTACGTTACTCTAACCGCTGTCCATTTGATGAATATCGGCAAGGTAAATAAATCTTTAACCGACTGTAGCTTTAGGATGTAATTGAAAGAGAGAGAAAGATGTCGCCAGTATAAGGCACGCCATCGATGGTACTTGGACTGGAATTCTAGGCATGGATGGGGGATGTCAAATTTCCCTTTCCGCCCGCCAATGCAAAAAGCCCAAAAAGGAGGGACTGGCCAGCAGGTTGACTGATGATATTGGTGCCTCCACGTCCCAGCTTGTGGTGCTGCCCACCCAAAGCAAGACGCGCAGCACACGACCGAAACTTGCACCTCCCCCCCTCTTACAGTACGAGCGCCTCTTCTATATATATGTACGAGTACAGTATCTGGCTTCTCCGTAGATGGCACAGCGCGGTCTAATCGATCTCCCAGCCAAAGGCACTTGGAAGGTTTTGGACCAACCAACTTAATGAGGTATAAGCCTCTGCCAGACGCCACTGAGACTCCTCACAGTCAAATGCCCTGAACGTCTGCAATTCCATTCGTGTGGGCGCTCAAGGGACATTGCAAGGGTTTGTATTCGGTACATTGTGCCCAAGTCACCGCCATCGCGTATCAGCTGCAGCTGGGCTAACGCATGGTGCATATTTTGCAGCAAATTGTTAAAAGTTACAACCTACAAGGTATCGAGCTACGTGAGTATCGCATGGCTAGCGTCACTTTAGTAGACAGACCCACTTAAGTACGTACCCTCTTTCTTCCAAGTCGTTCCTTCCTTGGGCGTCCTTCCTTCTTGCCTCTCAGCAGGTATACTTCTTTCCTTTTTCATTATCAACTCTTTCCTCAGGTTGCAAGACGACCTCATTCTCCTTCCTCGTCGCGTATTTTATTATCCCAACTCATCGGCCCGCAGATTCTCCTGAAGAACAAACCTTCTAGAATTTCATATCAGCCCAGATTTCCGTCTTTCACAGCACCGACCTTCATTGCTCCCCGTCTTGTTCTAATTGCCTTCACACACTCATCATCAGACGGGCATGCCTCTGATTTACCTCGTTTCACGGCCGCGCTGCTAATCTGCCGCCAATATGGTGCAACCAACTGTGAGTTTTTCTGCTACAATATGCTTTATACTCTTACACGCTACATTTGGCTTTTTCAATTTTTTGTTTCATTTTCCTCGTGTCCATCTTGGATATCTTTCACCCCGTCGCCTAGGCTGCTCTGACATCCACAACAGGACTCCAAGTCTGCTGAGCCTGAAGCAAATCCAACGTCAGAGCCAATGGCCAAGACGTCGCCCGGCTCGGGCGCAGCAGAAAAAGATACCGTCATTGACGTGGCCATGCCTTATGGGACTCGCTCTCGTAACAGGACGGCCAGTTCTCGTCCCAACTATGCTGAGGACAAGGACATTGAGATGGACATGTATGATTACTACCCCGATAAGAAAGACAGCGACTCCGGCAAGAAGTCGTCGCGACAGATGAACGGCGCCAGCAATGGCGATGCGCCTCGCAGTAACGGCACCTCACGCAAAAACGCTGCTGCCGCTGCTGCTGCTGCTGCTGCCGCCGTCGATGACACCAAGGCCGACCCAGGCCAGAACGGCACCCAGGACTCAAAATCCGGCGGCACCATTCACGCATCTCAGGCGGCGTCAGGGTCTGGCACGTCGCAGCCTTCACGGAAACGCAAGGCGGCAGCGAGCCAGAACGGCACGGCGGCCGCATCAACTGCAACATCGGCAGCAGCAACGCCGCCAGCAACGTCGGCGGCGGCTAAGAAGAACGCCCTGGCAGCGCAATCCCAGCTCCAGGGCATGACGTGGCCCGAGTCCAACATGCTCACGTTCGAGACGTGCAAAGGCATGCCAGACAATGGGCGAATGGTGGCCGACGATGGCACGGTGCTGGAGGCGAATGGTAGGTAGCACGGCCGGGATCCACCTCCACCCTATGCGAAGGCAATTTCCACCTGCGGCGAGACCGGGCTAACAGACAATCTGGCAGATCACGTCTATCTTGTGTGCGAGCCTCCAGGAGAGCCCTACTATCTGGGGCGCATCATGGAGTTTATGCACGCCAGCAACGACACCGCCAGGCCTGTGGACGCGGTGCGCATCAATTGGTTCTATCGCCCCAAGGATATCGGGCGCAAGGCCAGTGACACGCGAATGGTCTTTGCCAGTATGCACTCGGACATCAGCCCCCTGACAGCCCTGCGCGGTAAGTGCGAGATCAGGCATCGACTGGAGATCGAGGGCCTGGACGACTACCGTCGACGACCCGACAGCTTCTGGTTCGAGAAACTGTACGACAGGTACATCCAGAAGAACTACGATCTGATTCCCACCCGGCTCATTGTCAACGTGCCCGAAAAGGTCAAGAAGGTGCTGGACGAGCGCTGGAAATACGTGCTAGTCGAGCAGGGGCGTGGCAAAGAGCTGACTAGCGCCGTTAAGCTATGCAAACGATGTTCGTCGTACTGCGCCAGGTACGTATTGTCGACACGACCCTACAGCCCGCTTCATCGGGCCTAGGGCGGGTTTTTCCTTTCTTTTTTCCTCCTCGGTCCCTGTCCTTGTCTTCCCTTTCGGTCTGCGTGTCTCTGCCTGAGTCCTGTCCGTTGGTGTTTCCAGCTGCGGGACTCGCCAGTACCGGCCACCACCCGGTCTGCCGACCGGTACCTTTCTGCCCGGCCCCTTTTGGCCCGAGGACAAGTATCGACCAGGGTCAGACGCTCTGGCTGCTACGTACTTGATCCATCCCCAACACCCACCCCCCCTTCCCTTAGCCCTGTCTAGGGAGAGCCCTTTTTTTTTCTTCAGTGCCTCATAGGGCATCCCAATAACCGCAGCCGTTCGACACCCCCCTCCCATTCATTCCATGTCTCCGCCTTTGCCTTGCGTTTTCCCCCCTCCCTGTCTTTGCCGTGCGTGCATGTGCATGCAATTTGCTGGCCTTGGGTCGGACCACTGCCCGTCTCCTCACTCGCGCTGCCATGCCTGTGCCTGAGTTGTCAAGCAGCAGCAAGCAGAGCCGTGTTCCGGCTGCCGTTTAGGCACTGTCGGATGTCACCGCCCCAGCCATCGTGCATCACTGCATCGGCTCCAAAGCTACGAGGTACATGGGCAGCCGCCGACTACACTTCAAGAGGACGCAAAAGAAAGATGAAGATTTATGGGCAGATTCTTTTACGTCTGTTTTGTTTACTTTCTGCTGTTTTTTGCCTTTGAATCCTTTTTATTTTTGAGATGCTTTTTCCCTCTTCTCACTCTCACATTGATTTTTTCGTTTCCTTTTTAATCGGGCTTGACTTGGATACACCCCCCCATGCTGACACAACCTCTCACATAGCAATGATTCGGTTGACTGTGCTGTGTGCCTGCACACATACCATATGAACTGCGTCAAGCCACCGTTGCTCAAAAAACCCTCACGTGGCTTTGCTTGGTCCTGCGCTGCGTGCAGTCGTGCCCAGGAGCGCAAGTTGGAAGCCCGCCACACGCCAAATACTATAGACGCTGGAGAGGGCGAAGATGACGAGCCTCTAGATGAAGATGAGGAAGATGTCCACGGCGTTGAAACCGAGAGGACCAGCCCCGGTGACGATGAAGCGCCTCACCAGGGAACCGCGGAGCAGATTTACCAGGCTAGCCTCTGGCCGTGGCGTTATCTCGGCATGCATTGCAAGCCGGAGGACGCGCTGGACTATGACGACCGTATCTACCCGCGTGCGGGCACCCGCATTGGCCCAAGGAACCAAGCCTCTGTTGGACCCTGGCCAGGCCAGCCTGTGCAGTATGTCAAGCCGTTGGAATTTAAGAAGGGCGGCAAGAAAGATCAGAAACTGCTCAAGGAACAACAGGAGGCCGAAAGGGCTCGCCGGGGCCAGCGGCCGAAGTGGGTCCAGGATCAGCCACCTGGATACGTCGCTCGCGGCGAGGACCTGGATGAAGATGACCCCAATTGCACGGCGGTGCTACTGTGGAAGCCACCAGCTGGAGATGACCCGTCTACCGCCAAAATCAATAGTTTTGTTGATGATGCCATGTCCAAGGCCAAACAACTGGACCTTCCCGAGCGCTCCACAAATCTTCGCGATGCGGCGGTGGAAACCTTGTATCGAGAAGACTTTGATGAGTCCAAGGCCCTCACCGTGCTCTCTAAGAAGCCCAGGATCGAATTCAAAGAGCCCAACTTGAGTCCTGCCGAGGTAAAGAGATTCGAAGAAGGCGTCTCAAAATTTGGCTCCGAATTGCATCTTGTGATGAAGCATGTCAAGACCAAGTCTCCGGGAGAGATTGTTCGGCATTACTATGCCTGGAAGAAATCAGAGCGGGGACAGCAAGTCTGGGGCACTTTCCCGGGTCGAAAGGGGAAGAAGCAAGCGAAGCGTGAAGATGCCGCCGCTTCCAAGCTCGCCGATGATGTGGCTAATGACGATGACGACTCTGCATTCGACGCGGACAAAGCGGTACAAAAGAAGCGGAGCTTTATCTGTCAATTTTGCAACAGAACGAATGACCGGCAGTGGAGAAGAGCACCGAATCCGCTGCCTGGACTGGTCAACGACCAGGGCCTTAAGGGCTCTGGCAAGGACAAGGCTGGGAATCAATACGTTGTTGCCTTGTGCCGACGCTGCGCCGAGCTGTGGAGGCGTTATGCCATTCGTTATGAGGTTATCGAAGAGGTGGCGAAGAAGGTTGCGCAGGCTGGTGGTCGTGCGTGGAAACGCAAACAGGATGAAGAGCTTCTCAAGGAGCTGCAGCTAGCACAAGAATTGGGCTACATGACTCCTGAACGAGCTCCGACTCCTTCCAAGGCTGCGTCTCAGCCTCTCGAGACACAGGAGCCTCCTAGGAAGAAGCTCAAGGCTGCCGCCGATAAAGAGGCTGATGCAACCCCATCCGACAGTGGTAGCACTACTAGCGCTGTTCCTGCTAAGAAGAAGGAAAAGGCAGTAGTGGAGCCGCCCGCTGCCCCTGAGATGCCGAAACCGCGGATTCTTCCCTGTGCTATCTGTGATCAGATGGAACCAATGGGAGATCAACACCTTTCATGTCGGGAGTGCCGCCTGACGGTTCATCGCAACTGCTACGGCGTTATCGATCACAAGGTGCAAGGAAAATGGGTTTGTGATATGTGTGCCAACGACAAGAGTCCACAAGTATCCATCGTAAGTCAAGTCAACTCTCCTCACATCAATTCATATACTGACAACCATGATAGCAATACAAATGTGTTTTGTGCCCTGTTGAGCACACCGAGCATGACTTTGTAGAGCTACCCAAACTCACGCACCACAAGAAGAAGATGTCTGAGAAGGATCGGGAGCGAGAGAAAATGGAAGTCCAACAAGCCCGCAAAGCTGCCGAATTTTACCGCAAGAAGCAAGAAGACATGAACCGCCCTGTTAACCCTCGGGAGCCCCTCAAGCGTACCGCGGATAACAATTGGGTTCACGTCACTTGTGCCGTATGGACCCCTGAAGTCAAGTTTGGTAACGCCAAGGCAATGGAACCATCCGAGGGCATCCCCTCCATCCCGAGGTCAAAGTATGACGAGATCTGCCAGGCCTGTAACCAACAGGGTGGAGCCTGTGTGCCCTGCCACCAGTGCCGTGCACCTTGTAAGTTTCCTTTTCCACGTTTCAGCTCCCGCTTGAAGCGGGCTTGGCTATTGTTGCATGGATCGCAGGCTAATGAAATAACAGATCACGTTGAATGCGCACGACAGAAAGGCCATGTCCTTGGTTTCGATATAGCTCCCGTCAAAAGCTCCCGACGAGACCAGTTCAATATTGTTACGATCAACGGCGAGAGCGGGACCATGTCGGCCGTTTTATGGTGCAAAGACCACATTCCCACCAAGACGATTGTCCATCGGATCCACGACGTGGCTAGCGAGTCTGGACTGAATGCCCTTCAGCTTTACGTCCAGAACTTTAAGCAGGCCGATCTTACCTTGACAGGAACGGTTCGCAAGGCCACTCTGATGGCAGCGGCAGCGAAGCTGTCTGGAGCTCCAATTCAGCCAGGGAACCGCAGAGCATCCACAACAACGACCCCCAACGGTAACACTTGGGCTCAGCCGCGCAACGGTGAAGTTGTCGATCCTGGGTCCAATGCACAGCATCCAGGAGAAAAAGTCTGCATTACTTGCGGCATAGATGTCACGTTGAGATGGTGGCCTATTGACAACTCACAAGAGCGGAAGCTCACCAACGGACATCACGGGGTCATTGGCTCAGAAGCGCAAAAGTTTGTTGAGCAGCGGAAATTCCAATGCCACAAGTGCCATAAATTGCGAAAGACTCCTCGCAGTCCGCGCCTGACTTTGCTACCCGGACCGTCGCCTCCGCCGCCTGAACTTGCGCGTCCCCAGCCAATGGAGACTTCTTTGATGACTCCGGTTCCTCCCATGACAGGCTCAACACCGCCGCCCCTGGTGGACTATCGTGACGGACGCCATTCGAGCCACCCCCTTTCGTGGCCTCAACCGCCGCCTTCACATGCCATGCCGGCCGGATCGACTCCGCCGTCTATGCCAGCGCCAGTTCACGCACCGGCCCAAGTGGCAGGACACCGCCCAGCTCCGGTATATCCACCTGCACCGCTGCCGCCGACCAGACCACCTGCTTATGGCGAGTGGCCACCGCATCGTCCTGGCAGTCAGCATGGCTCCCCTCCTCGTCATCTAAACGGGGGTCCTCCGCCTCCTCTCTTGCACAGCGGTCCCCCGCCGCCCCCAATATCGAATCTTTCCGCTCTCAGACCACCTGCCATGGCTCCAACTGGAATGCCTGGCAGCCACCCGCATGGACACGCATATGGAAATGGACTTCCCCCATCACCTCGACGCTTGAGTGGGCCCACTCCTCCCGCGCCGTATGTTCCTCCCCCTTACCACGGACATTCCGGCCACGGAGGACCCGTCCATCCCCCGGCTCACCTTATGGGCAACGGGGCACCCCCGCCGCCTCCTCCTCCGCGAGCGGACGCCTTCTCACATGGGCTACACCCTCAACGATCATCATATCCGCCAACCCCCCATGCGAGCGCTCCCATCTTGAGAAATGGGCCGCCGCCTCCACCACCGCAGTCTCATGAGCCGCCTCCACCTCCCATGGGACCGCGACCTCCAGAGAGCAGGCCTGCTACAGGCGCGAGTACGAATCCATCTCTTCGCAATTTACTTTCTTGAGACATTGGTTAGGGATTCAAAATTAGCCCGCGGCGCATAAGACTGAGATATAGGAGTTGAGAAGTGTTCTTTTGCTTTGACGAAATTCTGTATTTTCTCCTTTTGTTTAACCTTGATTTTTTATCAAAAAGAGCGTCACTGGATGAGGAACTTGAAGTAGTGGTATTGTTATTATATGTTTAAAAGCCAGCTCTGCTTAGATGGCGTACTACGGAGTGGATTCTTTTTTCATGCCTTATAGTGGATGATGACTGGATTCGTACAATAGACGATAATGCTGATGCACGTCATGATTTAGGAAAAAGTGAATAATAGCATATTATTGGAAATGTTTGACTTAATTGCCCGCATATGGAACTGTGAGATAATCATGCCTCGACTCAACCCCTTTTATGTGATCGCCCGTGACGCCCTTTCCCAGAATTTCTTTTCTTAGTCCTTCTCTCTTGTCTTTCCCCCTTCTTCAGCTATTTCTTCTCCTCGTCCTTCTTCCTCTTCTCCAAGTACCTTCATTTCGTGAGTTGCCCCCTTTCTCCTGCCAGTGACTATAGATGTTTGAGTTTAAACTCTTCTTCGTCTCCTTCTCAGGCAAAAGTTGAGACAATGCTGCGAGCAGTAAGCCGAATAGACACTGGCGAGAGATGTTGGAGATTTACCATGGTCAACATTGACCACAAAAGACTCTAGATATTATTAATACAATATTTTAAAATACTACTTGTTATTTCTGTTAGAGATGCTACATGGGAGAAGTCGACTATATTTGCTGTCGAATTGGTAAACAATTTTTCTCATTGTGGCCTCTTGGAGTTATAAATCCTCCTTATGGGATAAGGGTCCTGAGTCTGGACATTGCCATTGTCGGCAATTTCCTTCCACTGGTATGCCATCTGAAGAAGGATCGCATAGCCGGAATTCGTCTTAGCAAACGGGTTCGTCGAAGTACATCATCCGAGTAGCAACGCGTATAACTCATCTAGTTCAATCGTGGCGCCGCCATCTCTCTTTATCGGACCAAGCTTGTCTCCTGAAGCATTGGCGTTGCATCTCT
>PNRQ01000326.1:0-31563 GCA_003439915.1 Trichoderma atrobrunneum | reverse complement strand
AGTCCCGCGAGCCCGGCCATGCGCTGGGCTTCTTTCAGCAGACGCTCGCGATTCCGCGCTTCTCTTTCCAGAGTATGCGCATCTTTCTGCGGGGCGGAGCCGGCCCCGGTACCTCGAGGGCCCCCCTTGATGTCAAAGCCACGCGGGCCCGTGGGCGGGTCAAAGCCCTTGTCGCCGCTCGGAGTGGCAGTGCCATCAACCGAGTGCTTCCTACTGCCACTTCCGTGTCGGCTGCCGTAGTCTCGGTCTCGGTCTCGGTCTCGGTCCCTGTCCCGGTCACGATCTCGCTCTCGATCCCGATCTCGGTATCGGTCCTTGCGGTCCTTCTCCTTGCGGCCACTGCTGCTATCCTTGTCGCGCTCCCTCTCCTTGTCGTGACGTCTGGAGGCGTGTTCGTAGTCTCCCCGGTCCCGGTGAGATGAGCGGTGGTTCGATCTTTGGCGATCATCCTCTTCTTCTCTGTACTTGTCCTTGCGCCGTTCATAGTCTCGGTCCTTGTCCTTATCTTTGCGGCTGCGGTGACTGGAGCGTTTGGCATCATCGGGAGAGGCCGATCTGGACCGCTCGACTGCTTTATCCTCCCTTGGCCGTTGAGACGACTGCTCGTCATCCTCGTCGTAGTAATGTCTTCTACTGCTCCGGTGTTTCTTCCGGCGGTAAGAGTCATCCTTATCCTCCTCTCCTACAGACTCGGATGGCTGACGCCGTTGTCGCCTGTGGGAGCCCCTATGTCCACGGCTGCGGCTTGGGCTGCGGCTGCTGCGATCTAGGCTTCGGCTTCTACTACTAATTCTCGAGCCGGAGCGCTCTGGCTCTCTGCCTCGGTCGCGATCTACTCGGTCTCGCTCCCGATCTCGCTCCTGAGCGCTATTGGGGTCCTCAGTTGGCCCCCCTCTATCACGTTTATCGTGATCTTTAGGCCGCTCCTTGCTGCGATCACGAAGGGGATCACGGTCTCGCACTTTGTCAAGGTTAGGGGTACTACTTCTAGAGCCCGGTTGAGTAGTTGGGTTCGACGGCGATGCCTGTGGCGGCTGTGATATGACGGCAGCGGGTTTTTGCACCGGCAAGCCACTATCTTCAACTTGGAAACCCCTGGCTCGCAGATTCAGCAGGCTAGTATTGGGCAATCCTTGACGCATGGCCTTGGGGCCCTTGGGAGCATTAATAGGTGCATCTGGCGCCGTCAAAATGGAGCGGATGGCCGCCACGCCATTTCGGTTCTGCATACTAAATCCGTCTGATTGGGCTGTCGACGGGCGCATGGTGCCGGCGGGAAAAGCTTCATTGCCTAGGGTCTCACGAGATGCAGCTTCGGAGGGATCTTGTTTGGACCCTTCAGTACCTTGGGCATCCGATGATGCCTTGGCCTGGCTTGCGCCTTCGTTGGCATTCTCGTCAGCCTGAGCACTTGCCGTCGTCGAAGTCAGTTGCTGCCCAGCGTCACCTTGGCCTTGGAAAGCAGCTGCCCCTTGTCCTTGGTTGTACTGGGAATATTGGCCCTGGTCATGATAGTTCATGGCGCCGCCTTGTTGATGGTAGCCACCCCGGCCATACCCCCCATAGAATCCGCGGCCGCGCCCACGGCCACGACCGTAGTTGTTGCGACGATAGTCATTGAAGTGGCCATAATTACCTTGATTGTATCCTGTCTGGAATCCTGAGTTAAAATTCCCAAAGTCACCAGTTCCCATGCCTGGGCCATTTTGATTGTAATTATTTTGGTCGAAATTCCATGACTGCTGTGCACCGTTCCAGTTATCATTGGAGCCTTGTCCAAATCCTCCTCCAAAGCCCCCCATGCCGTTCATGCCCATGCCTTGAAAGCCTCCGTTCATGTACATGTTCTGCATCGGGTCCATGCCCATTCCCGGCATGCCTACTGCGCGGTTAGTAACTTGGAACAGTGCTTCGAATGGGAAAGCCAGGACAGTGGGGAGCCTTACCCATCATAGGAAACCCACCAAAGGAATTGGGCCCCATTCCATTCTGCATGGCCATCATCATTTGCATTTGGTTGAAATCTCCACCAGGAAACACCATGTTCTGTTGAAATCCACCATTCGCTGCATCAGATGCACCATATTGCTCTTGGTCGTTGCCAGTTTGGTCGGCACCATCGTCACCCTCGGCAACCGCGGTTTGCTCTTGACTGTTGGCTGTGCCATCGCCTTCATCTGCGGGGTCCTCGCTTTCCTGAGCTTCAGTAGTAGCAGTCGGTTGCTCTTTCGAGGGCTCTTCCGCGCTGTTTAGTGTCGTCTCCTGCTACAGGTGATGCGGTGGATTAGTATACTGATGACTGGTTTGGTTGGCTGATCAACGGTGAAGCTCATACCTGTTTCTCCTCTTCGTGGCCAGTGACTGGCTCATCAGCCTGCTGCGGCGCCGTATCTTGCGCAGGTGCTTCTCCACCAGCATCTACTGCCTTCTCGGCCGGCCCTTGTACAGAGGCTGAGGCTCCCTCGTCGGGTAGCAATGGTTTCGGTGCATCGACCGGCGTCGGGGGCGTAGAGTCATTGGATTCCTTTGGCCGAGATGCCTCTCGCTTCTTCTCCGCTGTGCGCAGGAACACTCTGATGGTAGTGCGCAGAGACTTGTTGGGGTTACAATCCGCAGCGGATAATGGAGAGTGCTCGCAAACGGGGCACGACTGGGGGAGGTTCGAGTGGCCTATCCACGATTAGAGCTGGTCCGAAAGAGCCTTGGTCTACAACAGAGCCCGACCAAACAAACATACATGTTTCGCAGATAGCCTGTTCACAACAAGGCAGCCGTAGGGCGTTGACAGCCAGCTTGCTGCAGTTGGCGCATCGTAGTTTGTGTGGGATATCGTCGGGAGCCAACGAGCTGCGTGCCCAGTCAGTATCTTGCATTGCACAGCAGAACCTCAACCAGGCGGGGTGAAGGAAGAAGATAAAGATAATCGTACTTGATCAGCTCAGCCTGAGCCTCGGAAATGGACAGGGCCATTGTCGCCAGCACCAGGTCTATCTGCGCTTGACGACCATGAGGTTTCTAGGGAAAAAGCCCAAGGATTTCCAGATGCAGATCGAACAAGGTCCCGGAAGAAGCAGAGAAGGGCCACGTCACGGCGTGACCTCAATGAGCCGCGGCACCACAAATCATTCAGCACCGGGCCGCAGTCGCAAGTCAGCAATCGGTCAACCCCTATGAACAAAGTCTGGTGCAAGATCTGAGATTGTGAGGAGTTTGACGCGCTTCGAAAAAAGAAGTGGATCTGACAGCGGACGGCGAGTTACGACAAGCAGCCGCTAGCAGCGATCAGGGCGTCACGTGCCGGCCTGCTTTTCTGAGAAGCGCAACGAAGCCGGGCTGATGTTACATCTGGACTTTGATCACAGCCTTGGGTAGCAGTACTGGAAAGGTCATTTATGTCGTGGTTTGAGTGATGACATAATTGTAAATACCTATTATGTTGATTCGCTTTTACACAGCCTTTGTCTTTTTTTTCCCGAGAGACTTTGAGGCCAATAGGTGGCCAATCAAGGTGGCCAAAATAGCCAATTGCAGCCTGGTCTAGAGCCTCGGCGAATCAGTGGACGGCAAATATCAGCAGGACATAACATCTCAACATCACCAGCATCTAAAAGGCATTGGTACGATATAGAGGTCTACAAGGTAGCATCGGCCGAAGATGGGGATACATTCGTGCTTTAGAGGGACTGCCTGGTAATTTAATAGAGCGCTTACAGCTCCTGGCCCTAATGCAATGCTACAGAAACACTGGCTCCCAGCTTGGCCACACCAAAAGTCAGACGTTGGCGAGGTACTATTGTAGCAGAAACTGGACGTCTAAATAATATGGAAAAGATATGGCGCACAAAACTATAACACGCGAATGACTCCTGGAACGCAAGACTCTGACTCCCGAATGACATGCCATAACAAATCCGACCTCATCTGACGGGTAGCGCAGCAGCGGTAGCAATAGCAACCGACAACATGGTGCTTGTACCTTGTATAACAAATCAAACATCTCCCATCTAACAGGCACATCCATCCTTTGCTCCGGCATCCCTTGGTCCTGATAGGTTCACCCTCTGCTCGTCTCCAGCCCTGTTAGCTGTGCCCGCTGCGCCGGCTCCCCTAGCACTCTTAAGAGATGTCTCGGGGATCGCATTTGCAATGGCTGTGAAGACTTCGGTAACATTGTGGCCCGTCTTTGCACTCGTCTCGAAAAACAACAGGCTCTCCTCTTCGGCATACGACTGGGCTTCCTCTGTTGACACTTTGCGGGCATCGCCGTCCTCCCCGCCCTCGGCTTCCTCGCTTGCACCATTCGATTCGCCAGCCAAATCTAGCTTGTTTCCTACCAAGGCGATGACGATGCCGGGCGAGGCTTGTCGTTGGAGCTCGGCGACCCAGTGTCTGGCCTTGACGAGGGATGTGGGCTTGGTGATGTCGTAGACGACAAGGGCGGCCTGGGCGTTTCTGTAGTACATGGGCGCCAGAGAGGCAAATCGCTCTTGACCAGCGGTATCCCAAATCTCAAACTTGATGGTTCGGGTGGGCAGGTTGCATTTTTGCGTCAGGAACGCCGCTGCGAGGCACCATTTAGCTGATGACGAGAGCGGGAGGGCTGGCGGGAGGGCCGGGGGAGGAACATGGCTTACCACCAATAGTCGGCTCCTTGTTCTCTTGGAAGTCGTTGTTGACGAATCGCAAGACGAGGGATGACTGCGAGCACAAGTCAATAATGCTGTTCTACCACAGAGCAATCGAAATCGACAGGCGAGGATTGGCGACCTTTCCGACTGCGGCTTCACCGAGGAGCACCAGCTTGACGCTGCTGCTGGGTTTGGGAGCTTCCGCCATCTTTACCGGCTCGTTTCGGCGGCGTCTGCTTGCGACTTTGGAGATGCAGCAAAAGCGACTCCTCTTGGAGGTGCAGAAGAGTGCAGATTTGCCTGGCGATGTGCGTGGGCTGGTGGATTATGGATTATTGCTGCCTCTCAGCTGCGGGCGAGTTCTTTGCATGTACGAGTACAGACTTAGTGCTGCCAGTAATGCGCGAGGATGGCGCTGCTTCCAGCAAGCAAATTCCAGTGGGTACCAAAGTACCGGTTGCATGGCAAAGAGGCGCAACGATGACGAGGTCCCTGCGAACCAGCCTGCGCACCAGCCATCATTGCTGGGTACAAAGGGCGAGCTGCCTGGAGGGTAGAGAGTACTCTCAGTGACGCACTGCTACATACGTCACACTGAGTACTCTCTACCCAGTGCGGCAACCGCTTTGGGGTACCGAGCTTTCCCGCTGTCGCTCTCGGCGGGGCAGCCTCGGCCAAAAGTTACGCCTATGCCCGACCACTCCCCGCCAAACTTTTTGGGTCTGATCTGCCGGCAGAAAAAAAAGTTGGTATAGGACTAGTTTCTGCTGCAGGCGCGAATCTTGTTGAAGATTCAAACAATTTTTGTTTTGCATTTACACCTTGTCGCCAGCATCGACAACTCCGTGTAAAGTCTCAATCCAACGGAAGTCTGAGGATAGAGACAGTCGTCAACATGGCCGGGCCACATGCGGCGGCGACAAAGGACAAGCCGTCCAATCCAAACAAACGAAAGCTCCTCGACGACAGCGACTCAGAATCAGATGATGGAGCAGCAATTGGGAGCTCAAGCTTCAAGGTGAACGAGGAATACGCACGCCGCTTTGAGCATAACAAGAAACGAGAGGAGAAGCAAAGATGTATGTTCCAATTAGACTTTCCCAGCCAATACAAATGTGCTGTCCCCTCTAACATATACAAGTGGAAGAAAAGATCAAGAGGGAGGAGGAGAATGATGATTCCTCTTCTACCGATGAGACAGAAGACGAAGATGGCTTCCTTGCAACCGAAGACCTGGACGCCCAAATCTCTGCTACGCTACAAGCAATTCGAAACAAAGATCCCCGTGTCTATGACAAGGATATTACTTTCTATGAGCCCGAAGACGACAACGCCGAAGCAGCGACCAAAGAGAAGAAGGAAAAGCCAGTCTTTCTTCGCGATTATCAGCGAGAGAAACTCTTGAGAGGCGACGTTGGCGGCTCAGATGACGAGGAGGAGGCACCAAAGACATACCAACAAGAGCAAGACGCAATTAAAAAGTCCCTTCTGTCCGAGATTGACGCTGCCAAGGCTGAAGATTCAGATGAGGAGGACGAAGATGAGGATGGCTTCATTAAGCGGAAAGAGCCAGCACAAACAGATTCAAACGGTCTACACCCCTCTCGAGCAAAGGCCGTGAAGCTCTCCGAAGTCGATGTGAACAATGCAAACAGAGATCCAGAAACCTTCCTATCAAACTTCATGGCCGCGAGAGCTTGGGTGGCTGAAGGAGGCTCAAGATGGGAGGCGTTCGAGTCTGATGATGGAGAAGAAGATAACCGGGCGGAAGAATTCGAGCAGGCCTACAATCTGCGATTCGAGGATCCAGAAAAGAGCAACGAGGTTCTAAAATCTTACGCCAGAGACTTTGCGGCTGCGCGATCCGTCAGACGAGAGGAAAAGACTGGCAGAAAGCGCCAGAGAGAGCTTGAGCGCGAGAAGAAGGAGGCAGAGAAGGAACAACTCCGTGAAGACAAGGCCCGGCTACGAAAACTGAAGCTTGAGGAGACCGAGGGCAAGCTTCGCAAGATTAAGCAGGCGGCCGGAGCGTTTGGCAAGGAGTTGACGGATGAGCAGTGGATGAAGTTCCTGGATGATGCGTGGGAGAATGATAAGTGGGAGGGTGAGATGAAGAAGTGGTTCGACGAGGGTTACTACGCCATCAACGAAGCCAATGTCGCTTCAGATGACGACGAGATGGACGTTGATGAGGAGGATGGCAAGAAGAGCAAGAAGACGAAGCCCAAGAAGCCCAAGTGGGACGACGACATCGATATCAATGACATTATCCCTGATTTCGAGGCCGGCGACGAAAAGCCAAAGATTGCCCTATCAGACGACGAAGCCCAAGATGGCGATGATGACGACGACGACGAAGACGAACCATCCGCCAAGAAACTCAAGTCATCAGATCACAAAAAGGCCCGCCAAGAATCTCAGAAAAAGGCCCGTCAAGAACGCACACAGCTCGAGGCCCTCGTCGACGCCAAGATGCACCTCACAGACCACGACGTGCTCAAGGGCGAAGGCTCCGGCGGCTTCCGGTACCGCGAGACCTCGCCGCAGGCCTTTGGCCTCACGGCGCGCGACATTTTGCTCGCGCCGTCGGACAAGGTGCTCAACGAGTTCGCCGGCTTGAAGAAGCTCGCCACGTTTCGTGACGTGGAGAAGAAGCGCAAGGATAGGAAGCACCTGGGCAAGAAGGCCCGGCTGCGCCAGTGGAGAAGGGACGTGTTTGGCGGCGAGTTTGAGCACACGGGGCCGACGTATGGGTTTGAGCGGGTGGTTGTGAAGGAGGAGGGCGAAGAGGAGGAGGACCCGAAGGAGAAGAGGAGGCGGGAGAAGAAGAGCAAGTCAAAAGCGACGGAGGGCGAGGGAGCGAGCAACATTATTGGTGATGTTGATGGGACGAGGAAGAAGAGGAAGCGGTCAAAGGGGAAGAAGGCTGCCAAGGGGGAGAGCGAGAGCTGATGAGCCTCCTTTTTCTTTTTCTTTTGATTATTATTTTTTACGCCTATGGGTGTGTTTGCGGCATGTGTACATTTTGTGAAGAAAAAAGAAAGACATTATACTATGGCTTAGTTTTATAATAGTGTCATATATAGATGGGATTTTAGATTTCAACTTGTTGTTTATAATACCATGCCCTGTGAGTATGAATCTCGGCCGTGCCTCTTTCATCTTCCGAGCTACCATCACATTGTACCAACAAACAGCAGCCAATATCACATAAAAATAGCATCTGCATTTACATCAAACACACATACACGCACGCCTCAAAAAGTTCAAAGAATAAAAATAAAAAAAGAATAATCATATCCTGTAAGAATAAACGTTAGGCATTTACATTGAATACACTTTCAGGCGAAAAAAGACACGCCCCAACTCCTTTCCCCCCTCCCCCCTAAGATCTCCCTCACTCTCTCTCTCTCCCATCGTCTCTCTCGCACCAACATCTTCTCCCCCCTCCCAAAATAGTTCCCCAAACGGTTTTGATTTCTCCTCAAACTCCGCCGCTTAGCAGGCAAAGGGAATTTCCAGCAGAACATTAAGAAAACGACCCCATCGATCTTTCATCTATCGGAACTCTCTGAAAAATCAAGAAAAGAAAAAAGTAAAAAGCTCAAACAAAACACGTACACTCTTCCCTGAATCAATTCGGCTAGGAAAGAAAATAATAATAAAAACAAAAAGTTCATGGGCGAAAGAGGAATATCCATCCCAGAAAAAATTAAAGAAGCGCAAAGTGCAGAATAATGCAAGATGCAAAGTCAACGCAGCATATCATCAAAAGTGGTGTATCAACCAACAGGTTCCAGGGCTTTTTTCTTGCTCCAAGGTGCTGATGCTTAGCTCAGGGGGATGAAAATTGTCATATCTGTCGCAAATGTGTACCGAGGGAAGGAAAAAAAAGCAGTCATGAACCGAACTCAAATGTGACGAGTCTCTTTCATCCCAGGGAATTATGCCTTATTAACGGAGAAAAAAGAGTAAGAAGGTGGTAGTGGTGAATAGGAGAAATAGAGGGGGACAAAGCACGAAGCCATAGCCCTCGTCGGTTCAAAATGCAAATGTGTGCGCCTCGAAGGCTTCGTAGTCGTAACAAGGTCAACTGCGCTCCTATGTAACAAAGTTCGTTTCGAAAATATCCAACGCTAGAAGGAATTTAGGTGTGTATGATGATGCGGTGGAGAGAGAAGAAAGGAGGCAATGGGCGTCAGTCAATCTCCTAAATGCGGCTGTGGCTGGCGCTGGTCCGACTTCTCTCATCCTCTTCCTCCATCACGTCGCTCAGTCGAGTAGGGTGATGATGCCGAGGCACCGCCTCCCATCCAGCATTCCCATAGCCCTGGCCGGAATAGTCCTGAGGGTTCGAATAGGCACCGGTCCATTGGCTTTGCGGGGCGGATGTTGACGAGGGCATGTTGGCACCACTGGGGTTTGTCGTGGCCGGGGTGTCGTAGTCTTCTGGATCCAAATCAGAACCTGTGTACGTTGAGGGCGGCGCAGCGAAGGGAATTCTAAGTCCGTCCCCGTCTAGGATGAAGTTTCCCTGCGCATCGATAAGGTACTCACCTTCGCTGTAACCGCCCTCGGAGCCAGCGCCTGCACGACGGCTCGGTTCTTCCTGGTGGCCAGATCGGTATTGTCCTTGTCCGGAGCTGCTGCTTCCTGCGGTGGTCTGTCCTTGGCCCTGGGCAGGCTGCTCAATGGAATAAGTTGGTCGTTGATAATCAGACTGATAGCTTCCTTGCTCTCTGGTGCTGCTGTGTCGACTGACGCCGCCGCCCTGGGTCATTGGCACTACCTGGACTCCGCCCACGACCGTGGGATGCCCTGACTGGAGAGACAGCGTCCTATCACGCTCCTCTTGTTCACGACGCCCGAGTTCCTCCCAAGCCCGGCGAGCTTCTTCCTTTGAGATGGCAAGCTCCTTTCTCATCTCCACCAGCTGCTTCTGAGTCTTGGATACTCCGCGCTCGTGCTCGACAGCATCGCGGATTGCTTGCTCACGGTCCCTCCTCTCCTTTTCGAGAGCTGCCTCCAGCATGGCATTCACCTCGTGGGCGCGCTCCAATTCGGATCTAGTTTCAAAGAACCACCTTTGGAATTTCCTCTCGGAGCTGGCTCGTAGACGTTGGAGCTCCACTACGGCGTGAAACAGGTTGGCACCAGCCGCCGACAGATCTGTAACCTGTCGCGCCAGCTGCTGACTCATGGGATCGCGGTTAATGTCATCCTTGTTTTGCTCAAGCTTGCGGATCCAGTAGCTCGTCAGTCCCTCCCAATGAGCAGACAACGTTTCCCATCGCTCAAAGGCATGGGGAAACGAGTTACGTGGCTTCGTGGGATCGCTCGCCGCATCGCTGGCAAGTGTTCCAGGTGCAGGCTGCTGCGATGAGGAGTTACCGGCGGGGAAAGCCTGGGGAGGAGAATGGTGCTGCTGGTTGCCAGCCATCTGAGCCGGACGCTGATGCGATGGTAGAGTCTGGTTAGGTGCGACATTTACTCGTGGAGCTTGTGACTGGTCTAAGTGTGAAGGATTAGTAGATTGCTGAGCTTCGGCATTAATGCCTTGGCCAGCAGCAACGCCAGCAGCGCGCCGCTCTGCATTGCGACGCTCCGTCTCCTGCTGCACTCGCGCCTCTTGTTCCGCACGGCTCTTCTCCAATGCCTGCTGCTCAACTTCAGCTCTCTGCCGTGCTTCCGCCCTCTGGCGCGCTTCTCTCGCTGCTCGCTCCTGCATGATGGCCCTGGGACCTTTAATGCCTGATGGCGAGCTCGTCGGCGCGGGAGCAGCGGCCGGCATGCGACCAGGGCCAAGGGCCGTGCCATTGGAGGTGGCAGGAAGGCCACCAGTCATGAGATCAGACATGCTGGCAGTCTCTTCGATTTCGTCGGCTGTGAAGGGGCGAGGTTGACGGAGAGCCTCCTCTAGAGCGAAGAGGATTGCGTTGTGAGTATGCTTGGAAATACGAGGGACTCTAATCTGAGGTCTTGCCGGTGGGTTCTGGATTCCCGCAGAGCCAGAGCGTTCGTGACGCGGCTCCTGGGTCTGAGGTCGCTGGCGCTTGTCCTCGTTGGACTCGTCAAACAGCGACAACCCAAGCCCAGTGATGGACGATTCGGAGTCGTGAGAAAGCGAGACAATGCTCGGGTAGAAGCCTGCCGAGGCAGCGGCGATATGAACCCGACGCTCCGGCTGGTGATTGGGTACGGGTACAGGTGCAGAGTCGAATTTCGGCGTGCGGCGAAGAGATTTGCGCTGCGAAGACGGGGTGGAGAGCCTGCTGGGAGGCTCTTGTGCAGTCTGCGACAGAGGTTGTTGTTGCTGCTGGCGTTGCGATGGTGAAGGCGTGTTCTCGTGGGTCGCGTAACGGTCGTTAGAAACGGGGGGAGGTCGTTGGGACAAGTCTGCGGCGCCTCCGAGCGTAGGGGGGAGGGAAGACAAGTTGAAGGGGATTGATCACCGCCAGGCTAACCGGCGGTGATGTTGTTAGGAGAGGGAGTAGTCCAGAAGGGCGCGGTCGTCGATGGGATGCCACTATCCGTACAGGGTTGAGTTTCGGAGAGGAATTGGATGCCGTCCGTAGCCAACGAGCCAAAGAGCCCTAGAAGCGAGCGTCTTCAGCAAGAGCAATGAAAAATTAAGGTATTGGAGTAGTAGTAAAAAATGGTGCTATCCAGACTCTAACCAGCAATGAGGTGATTTGCGCCAAAAGAAACCCGAGAGGGGAGTCAATATTGATAAGCGCAGCCGCTAGGATTTTCGAGACAAAGTTTGCGTGAGTCAAGGGTAAGGAAGCCGGACGCGATATGCAAGCAGGTGAATCGTGCAGCGAAAGGCGGCAGAAGACCCAATTGCCCGCAGGAGTTGGGAAGAGGCTGGCTCAGCTCAAAGCAGAAGCAGAGCAGAGGCAGAGGCGCGAAAAGAGCCAGGGCGGTGATGTCAAAAAAGCTGGTGGCAGGGGGAAACCGGCTGGAAAATGGAAAATGGGGGGCTGGAGTGCGCAAGCGCGGCACCGCACGTTCTTTTCCGCGCAACTGAAGCTGGGATTCCGTAGCGGTTTATAGTGGCCGGTCCCAGTGGCTCGTCAGCGCAAAGAACAGGGGGAGGGAACAAAGAGATTTGATGAATTGATCCAGCTTGGTTTGGTCCGGTGTCATCTGATTGATGAATGGATAGTTGATTGATGGATTGAATGAATGAATGAATGAATGAATAGATGGATGAATGGATGGAGAAACGAATGGACTGGTGGGCGAAATTGCAGCGGTTATTATTCCTTTTTCAGGCCCAACCCAATATCCAGAACTGGCGGTAAAAGCCCAGATGCCCTCTCTCTTCTCTCTCCTCGTCTGGCGCTGTTGACCGTTGCGACGGCCCAAGCGCAACCTGGATGCCTCCCGTGCTGGCCTCGGGCTCTTGGCCCAAGCAAGTTTCGATGCGCCAAAAAGGAAAAACAAAGAAGAAGAAGAAAACCAAGAGAAGGGGGTGCCCGGTGTCGTGTTGGGCGAGGCGGACGAGACGATGCGCTGGTGCTGGTCGACACCTGTTGTCTGTATATTGCAAAGCAACCACTTTCTCTCCTGTCCTCTTTTTTTCTTTCCCCCTTGCTCGTTCCCCACGAGGTCACAGAAACGGCCAGCAAAGCTCAGTTGGTGGAGCTTCAGGCTGCAGGCTGGCGAGCTGGCACATGTTTGAGGCCCAATGCTGACTTTTTTCTGTTTACAGCCGACACGGCATCTCGTCTCAGGGGATGCAGCGAGCGGGATGTGCTGGAAAGGAGGCTGCGGTTTCTGGAGGTAAGATGCGAGAGGTTCCAAGTTGGACAGTCGACGTCCACGATGGAGGCGGACAACGATAAGATCAAATGCGATTCCGCACAGCCTCGGGGCCCAATGGAAAGGCAAGCACTTTGCATCACGGCCCCCATCCTGGCGGACTCGTCTCCGGCGTACCCAGCAGGTCGCTCCGTCAGAGCATGTACATGCGCCCTCCGCGCGGGCGTCATGGCTGCATCGTGTATCGTCCCAGCTACGGCGACCTGTCTGCAACCCGCAGCTGAGACCTACAGAGGATCAACCTCCACAGTTGACAAGAGTCCCAGCTAGAGCAGAATCTGCTAGCACTCAAGCTAGCACCAGCTGAGGGATCCATGGATGGCTTCGGTGGGCCGGGGAAGGCGATGCGAATCGCCGAGATGGGATCTATTGGGGGGAGGGATGGAGGGGGCCAGGGCCATCCCTGACTCGAACGTTCTCGGGCTGGCTCTTGGGCAACTTTGTCTGCTAACCGTAGCCATTGACTCGGGTCTCTCTCTCTCCCTC
This sequence comes from Trichoderma atrobrunneum, assembly GCA_003439915.1. NCBI lineage: Eukaryota > Fungi > Ascomycota > Sordariomycetes > Hypocreales > Hypocreaceae > Trichoderma > Trichoderma atrobrunneum. The sequence goes on along the minus strand of PNRQ01000326.1, from coordinate 18,622 downwards.
TCCCTGTGGACTCGTACCTGGCCTCGTAGTATCAGGTATCAGGTATCAGCGTGTGTCCTATGCATGATGCATGCATTGTACCTTGCTTCATGCAAGTGAAGTGCGTCGACAGTGACAATGACAAGGCAAGGCAACAAAGGACAAGACGGCACAAACGGGCATCAACTCACCGCCCAAGGCAGACTCAAACCATGGAAGATACAGCAGATGGGATGGTTGACGACAGCAACAGCTTGTCAGTGCCAGCAATTAATCCCCCGATCTCCCGCTAAACGAGGCTGATCTTGTCAGGTTGGCACCTTAATGGCTAGTTCCGCCACGTCGCAAGCGCCACGTCTGTCTGTACCGAATCAGTACCTGTCTTGCTATCCCTTTTACGCGCAGCCACAGCCCGAGACAAGTACCTGGCGCGTACCACTCACACAACACCGCATTAATGCAAATCACCCCAAAATGCCCAAGAAATCAGGCTCTTTGAATTTCTCAACGTCATGAATCTTCATCTCGAGGCTGTACAACTCACCGTGAGGCGTTACGCCCCCCGTATATGCGCGCCTCTGCGTGTGTTGCACAGCTTCTGCTTCTGCTTCTTGCTTCTTCCACAGCCCAATATGCCGCTCCGTCCGTACTGTAGCACATGGCGCCACCTCCAGTCGTCTTAACGGTCACGAGTAGAACATTGGGTGTAATCCTGCAATCAATTCTGTTTCAATCGTCTCTCGGCTTTCGTCGAATAAAGAGGCCAATTCATCTTCTTTGCAATTCAATTCGCTGCCATTGCGGAAATTGTGCCACGGCTCGTGTATCAAATCCTGTCTAGCAGCGGCGCGGCACGGCTCGGACTCGGGATCACCTAAAATAAGTTCATGTCCGAAGCTTCACGGCGGCGAGCCAATCGCTGGCAAGCATCGACATCTTTGTCCGGTGCCCAGCGGTCTGGGTTCGAGCATCACCTAGACGACGTCACGTTTGCCGTAATTAGATGTCTTTATGCAGCATTGTGGGTTTTGGTGGTTGGAGTGTGTGCTTTGTTCTGCACAATGTGGTAATGGATGTTGTCATGATACAGTAGCTGGGACCTGCTTTCGTCGTGCCATGTTTGCCACCATTGGACCTACCCACATGTGTGTGGACATGAAAATGGCCAAGTATAACAACAATAAGAGAGAAAAAGAGCTGGATGACTTGTGTTACCCCAAGAAAACGCACTGAAATACGTGCCATTGTGCAAAATCTCTAACATCATATATGACTGTAGGGTAGGCTTCGCGAAGTTGACCCGTACATCTTACATTACGGAGTGCCTCGTACGAGGTTCGTAGGAGGATAAGTAATGCCCAGGCAAGAGGCCTCAAAGGGCCAGTAAAAAGGCCATAAATAAATGTCAACAATTATTCACTTTTCTTTCGATCCGCAGTTGCCATTGCCATGTCTCTCTCTAGTGATTACATATCCCATAGTGTGTTAGTGTGTTAGATGGCTGTCAACACAGCTTTCGCACAAGATTCAAGAAAAGATGATTCTTAAAGTTATGGCTACGGGGGTATAACATGGCAGTGTTTGACACCATGCACTATTACACTGCGTTAACATTTCTCCCATACGAGGCATCACCGCTCCGTATTCTCGTACTATGTGATACGGAGCGTACAGAGTCGTATGCCATGTGCTCAGAACATGTCTTCCCGCAAGCACCGCATAGGTTGACTCTCTATCTTTATTTCCTCCCTCTTCACATGAAATAAAAGTGCAACTCTCGAGACCTCCTTTATCAGTGTAATTCCTGTAATGTGTTCAGTGACTGAAATCTCAATCTCAGTCGCGATAATCTATACCAGCCATCGTAAACGCGCCTGAAGAAACCCGTACGCGATGCGGGCATTCTTCCACCTATATACGTACTCTTTTACGGCTTCTTCTGCATACATAGTACCTATATATACTTGATCTTTTGTGTCTCTCCAGAAATTATGAAGCTCTCTTCAACATGAAGCGTAGCCATGGAGACCAGCTTTTTACATTCTTCAGAGCCAACCTTTCGCACGGCATGCACCATGTTCTTGCGCCACGTGTAGATGGCCCGATTGCTTGTAGTACAGACACACCAGGTCTGAATACTAGAACCTTGTGTTGCCCAATAGGGTGAGAGGGAACTGAACCAATTGGTAAGAAATATACAAGTATAGAGTCTCTTGCTGCGATTTTGACGGTACCTGCGGCAAGAGAATCGCAAATTCAACGGAGGACATGTGTACATACACATTAGTAGCTTTCATCAGATTGACACCGACTAATAGACGACTCCGCCCATATACAGCTTTTCTAAAACTGCATTCACAATGAGACGCGATAAGAAGAAGAAAAAGTGAAAATTCTCAGTAGTAATTCATCATTTGTAGGCAGCCAACACTAGAAACACATCTTGAGCCTACTCGAATAGCCAAGCCCTCCATTCTCCGCGGCATCCACGGAAGCAATCCGGGCTCTGATCCAGGTCTCACACACAAGTCTCTACATCTGCGTGTCTCAGTTTGGGCTATCTGGTCTCTCAACCCCCCCTACCCTTGTCAAGAGGATCCGATCGACCGGGGATAACGAACTAAGCTGGTCCCGATCAGACGGCAGGTTGGGAAAAGGGCAAGAAAGTTGGTTTAGAAAAGTGACAGACAGGGATTCCCCCCTCAATTGGGAGGCAGGGTCTGGCTACTCCAAGACTACATAACAGTAATGGATATGTTTAAGCTCGTGAAGTGTTCTAGTTTTTTACCTAAACGTAGTCATGTAGTATCCATTACTTCTCGCACTTTGGTAGTAGTCGATGTTTAGATACAGTTACTACACATGCAGGGACATGTTGGAGGTCTATGTGGTCCCTTTTCTCGTATATGTAGCTTTGTTTGCTATCCACACGTAGGTAGGTAGGTACCTACATATCGCCACTAACTCAGGACTGAGACGCGCCCGTGTACGTTTGCTAGGCGTCAGTTTGCCTGGTCTTTGCACAGTTCAGTTGCCCAGTGAGGACGCGGTAGCGCGACGGCGACACCGTAGATGGTTCGCTTTTCTCTCATTCTAGCTGAGAGTTCCGATCTGAAGCTGGTGTCAGACCGCGGACGTGCCGATCTCTCGATGGTCGGAATTCGACGCCTTTTTTTCTCAGCGAGGGCACCTTGATGGGTAGAGAAAGGGAGCTGCTACTCGTATATCCGGTTTAATGTTACACACAATTACACCCTAAGTAGTCTGACTAAGATGGACTTGTCTTTACGATGTATCTATATGCAATTGCTTCCAGATTGAATTCGACATCATCTCACTTCATGTATATGATATATTACAGATATTATATCTTGTTGTTATCACACTTGAAGAAGAAACGCGTTGTATACTGACAAACCAACGCGTATCTACAAAGACCATCTCGCGGTCCATGCTCTCCCCTCGTAACAAACTCCAAACCATCTACCCACCTATGCAGAAAATATCCATCCCTCATGTTTGCCCACTTGCAACGCCTCCGCCCCTTCGCCAAGCCCCCAGCCAGAATGCAAACCAGTACCCGCAAAACCTTTTCCCCCCAGAGCGCCTTGCAGAGGCAACCCAAGTAGTACTCCGTAGTCTGAATATTCCACTTCCATCCCTAGAAGGAGAGGGCACAAATACGCCCAGCACAGGCCCCTCGAAGTCAATGTTTGCCGGGGGAGGGTTCGAGAGCAAAGGAATGCTTCCCGTGTCCAAGGGCAGCGCGCGGCTCCTCCGTTCGCCCCAACTCAGACATTTGCGACGCCACGAACTTTCTCAGAGAAACTTCTCCTGACCAAGAAGAGCAAAGTAGAGCAAAGGGGGGTGTGAGTGCAATTGTGCCCCGCAGGAGAGAATATGTCTCATCTGATCGAGAAAAGCGTCTGCTATGCATGTCTTGTGTTGTTTATCTTCACCTGTGCATTCTGTTTATGTAGCTTTGTTGAGTAGTATTTGTCTTTTCTTTCCTTCACAGACTATTTGTATATCATGCCTGCCTCCTTGCTCCCTGACCCTCCCTCTCACGTAAAGTCTCAGTAACGCAAGACTTATGCTCTTTCAACCACCACAAAAAAAGCATTGACAAAAAAAAAAAGGAAAAAAGGAAACCCCAATTGGAGAGAAGAACCCTTAGACAAGCATTGAAACCACACAAACCCCCCCAGGAAAGGAAGAGTGTTGTGCGATGGAGCGAACCAGCAAACTCGCCCAGCTCACCCTCGTATCGAAATATTACCCCGTGGCAAACTACTCGTACCCTCGCAGCGAGGGTTGTTACGCCCGCACCCCTTACAACAGCAGGAGATGCTCGAATGAGTCCGAGGATAAGAGGACGTCGCTTGCCTCTTCGCAGGCAAGTGCAATGGCGAGTCCATATATGTATCCTTTTATGTTGTCACCGCCGCTGCCGAGCCTGATTGACGACCGCACCGACTCCGAGGCTTCGGCAGACGACGACGATATCCGGTATCACGCGCATGGGGACGAGCTCTGGGACAGTTTTCTGGAATCTGGACTTTACATCCACGACAACCTCGAGATCAGAGCTGCCGCAATGGCTTCTTCTGTTGCAGCAGCGCCGGAGTGTGTTCCTCCCATGGTCCCTCAGAAGGACTACCCTGCCTTGATTGCCTCGCCTCATCAGGTCAGGAGACGGCCTCTGCCTCAGGAGCAACGCTCTCAGGAGTGTTCATGGCCGCTCTCTGATAGCCCGCCAAGAAGAAGACCGTCGCCGATATATTCAGCATTCCCCAAGATAGTGTCAATACCATCTGGCCAATGCTCAAGACAGAGCTCAAGCTCCCAACTCTCCGCCGTCTGCTCAACGGACGCTCCTTGTGCTCCTAAAGACGCTCCTCCTCCTCTCCCACCAAGGCCCGCCGGCGGCTCGCATCCTCGTTCAGCGAGTCCTCATCCAAGGGCCTTCTCTCCCGCCACCTTCATGGTACTTCAACAACGCCCAAACAGCTCTCACGGCTCACGCCCAAACACACCCCTGGATTACTACTACCCTCCTCCTCCCTCTCCTCCACCAACCGCGCCGCTACCAGCTCTGCCGCCTCTCTCCTCGCGGCCTCCTCATCCATCCACCCTCACACCTCGGTCCTCCAACCTCAGCCACGTCGAGCCTACTCCTACGACCACTCAGACCCTCCGCCCCTATAAATCAACCACACAACTACGCCCTCCGCCTCCCCCAGAGCCGCTCCCCATCTCCGTCTTCGAATACGATACAGACTCAGACTGTAACGATGACGACGACGAGGGCAGCTCCTCGGGATCACCAACTCTGTCCTTCTTTCGCTTCCACAGACGGAGTCAGAGCCCAGGCACAGCCGAGGGCATCCTCGCCCGGCGTCGTGGCTCAGCGTCCAAAACTTCTGTCCAGCAATCTTTCGTTGACGCCGCTACCGTTGCAAAGGACCGCCGGCGACGCAAGAGGACAAACACCATGGAGAGCCTGCCCCTCGTAGGGAAGCAATCCGATGTGTTGAGTAGGATGCTTGGCCGCCGGAGTCGTTAATAGGGCTGCAACCTGTTCGGAAATTCTTCTTCTTCTTCTTCTTTTATTTTACCATCTTGTTTTGCATCTTGGCCCAGGGGGAAGGGTCAACTTGAACCACATTCATTCATTCGTTATTCACACGTCACTCTTTTCTACGAAGCAAGCGGACCTTGGCCACTCATTATGATTTGCTTTCACACATGACTTTAGCTACGCATTGCTTTTACATTGTATTATGGGATTGGAGTTCATCACGGTAGCATGGGAAGGAGTATCAAGTATTTAGGGGAGTTAACAATGGCTCATGAAGCCTCAATGAGATTTAATTGCATATTATTTTTTCTCCTGTAAAACAGATCGGTTGTCAAGGTCGCAATACCATGAGTGAAACACTGGGCATTCCAAACGCTACGACGGTTTGAGAAAATGCCATGTCCCAACTACGGCACGCCTGTGTTGCCTGGGCACTACAATAAGGAGAGGTTTGGGTTTGAAACATGTTGTCAATGAAACGAAAAAGTCTTCAGCCACATCAAACTGGTATCATTTTTGCATTACATCGTGTGTAGTCTTCCAACCGTCTTTAACCACCGTGCATTCCACATTATATACTCATCATTCATATCACCCATCGCATCTCGTATACCTCTTCCTGTACATGCCGTGAATGTCAAACTTTAATCGCTCCCAACTCCATCCGCATGCTGAGGTCATGCCATCAATACCAAAAAAAAAAAACGCCATGCTCATTTTGTCTGCACTCTTAATAAGAAGAAAAGGTGAAAAGGGGGGGAACATAAAAACAAATCATTAAACCATAGATCTTGAAGATCTTGGCATCTTTTCCGAGAAATCGACCATGCGTCTAATACTTGCCCGGTTCGCGTCTTTCCCTAGGACGGGGCCAAAGAACCACGAACTCTCATCCCGGGAGTCGTCACGTCCAACACCCAGTCGGTTTTCAAGATCACTCCGCCCTCGAACAGATCGAAACGCGGCATCTTGTGTGAGCTCTTCAGCAGAGCAGAGACTGATAATTCCAGCGATCGAGGTGACGGGCCGGGGGAGTAGGAATTGGTGTCGGTGGGGCACCATCAAAGCGAATCCGCCTACATAGAGGAAGAGGAATGCCAACAGGACGCCAAAGACTGGCATGCTGGGATACATTCGCACCGTCCTATCAGGAGCCGTTAAAGCCATCAGGAGCCCGCCTCCCAAAATTGGGATGAAAATAAACAGTGTCGCCAGCAGAGATACGCCTGCCACTCTCCAGTGCCCATTTCCCAATGCTCTCCATGTCGCCTGTAGGGGAAGACAGGCCGCGTAGTCTGCCAAAAGCGATCTCTGGGCCGGAGAACCGTCCACATCGTGTAAGTCAGCCCATGGTTGGAGGATGCGCAGTGACTGATCGACGATTTGAAACTGCAAAAAGAGAATCATGCCAGCAAGGGCCGGCACGAAACTGAAGACAAAATCGGCTGGCGAAAAGGCATTGTGATCAGGCCTTGCACTTAGCATCGGCAAAAAGCCTGATTCTAGCCGGGTCTGCGGCAAGAAAGAAACCACAACTAGAGCTACTAGCAGGACAAAAGTGACTGCTACAGAAAAGATAAGTGGACCATCACGAAGATACAGTGGCAGATATCTTCCGAAAGTGTTGTCGATCAAAAGATGAGGTGTCGCCCCCTTCAAGTCGATTGACGCATCGTTGCTAGCCTTCTTTCCCATCGCACCGGGCGAAATCCCCAAGTCCTGGACAGGCGACGCTCCAATGGTGTACCAAATGCCTCCAGTGGTCGCATCTTCGGCTTTCCAGTACCCCAGTCGATCAAACCATCTCTCGCGCAATTGGCCTTTAAACACTTTGGTGTCCTCGGCAAGGTCATCTCGTCTGTAGCTAGACATGATGTTGCTGCGGTTCAACAGGGGCAAAAGATCTCCGATCGACCGAATGTCCCAGGAAAGGCCTGTCCATTGCACGACCCAATACACCATTAAGTTAACTGTTGCCAGCAACAGAACACCATACAGACCAACAAGCGCCCATACAACTGGTTGAACAGGAGCCCAAATCCACTTTTCGTGGACAAGGACACACGTAAATGCTGCGCTTTCTAAGGGGATCGTGAATATAGCCAGCCACGTTGCAACATCGAAAATCTTGATCTGCCACGGCCCAATGAACTGGGGTAGCAAAAAGGTGGTAGGATATAACCTCTGAAATTGAGCCATACATCTGATTCGTGGATTCTCGCTAGCCATCGCAGTAAAAGGCAGAATTCGTAAAGAAGCTATTACGACGTTTTGGGCGTAAATGAAAATAACAGCAGCCAATAGCTGTGGCAATATGCGGAACAAAAAGTATTGGCCTGAGTAGATGCTACCGGGATATGGTGTCAAGCCAGAATGCGCGTATGAATACCTGGCTGAGAAGATGAGAGCTGCCATCATAAGGAGAATTAGTATCGCCAAGATTGCCATTGAGAATGCCCGTAGAATCCGCGGCTTAAAGTTGAGGGACTGAAGAGTTCTGCCGTGGGGGTCGAGATCTTTTTGCATGTTTTTGGAAACAGGAATCCATCGTGATGTACTTGCTCCAGTGGGGTCAAACGAGGCCGTGCTGCGCCGTGGAAGTTGCCCAGGGGTTGGGGGTCCCTTCTGGGGGAGAGGCTCTGGCCGGGGGTCAATATTGTCCCTTGCTAATCGATCTTGATGAATTGGCGATTTGTATGCTGCAGATTCATCAAATCCGCGTAGCGGCTCATACCGTTCGGAATATCCATCAGACGAGCTAGACACGAGATGCGACGGAATCGATATACTCTGACCGCCTACTAGTGCTTGTAGGGCGTATTGGATGTACGGTGTGTCGTCAATTCCAGGAGTAACTTTGCCCGCCGCCAGAGCCAATTCATCTTTGATGTTGGGCATACGGGAAGCGTTATCCGCAGCGAACATTGCTAACTGAGCCTCGTCGAAACGTACTATGGGGTCCTCTTCTGGCTCAAGGGCATGGTATCCCGCAGGCTGTACGGGCGGCTTTGCGTACGAAGAGTCTGACTTGTGTAACTCGGAAGAGCGTGACTTTATTATTCTCAGGGGAGCTACTTCTACATCATCAGAAGCATCGTTGATTTGCGGGTTGGATCGGCGGTTAGAACGTCGGCTTTTCGAGGAGGCGCGCTTCGATCGTCCGCTTTGGCGTTTTTGGCGTGTCGAAGGAGAGGCTTCGCCGTCGGGGACGGGTTGATATCGACTGCTATTTGACTGCCGCCAGCCTAGATGGGAGAAGGAATGTTAGCGAGTGCGCTGCAAGTCCATAAAGCTGCGCCCACGTACGAGGAGGCTCTGCATGGTCACGATCATTGTCTTGGTAACTCATTCTTGCTGCGCTCGACGCAAGCAAACTGCACTAAAAGAGAGTTTGACCAATTGCTTGTGCAGCACGCAATGCAAGAGTGAGGAAAAGATGTACGGTGTGGGATGGGTTCTCAGGTGTATGGCTAGTTTTAAAAAATGGCTGGGGGATATCTGACGCAGGAGGGTGTCCCAGCCACCGAAAGATGCATGAAGCGCCGTAGCGCACGGGAAGCTGTCTGGATGGGGCCGCATAGGGAGCCTTGCAGGCCGAAACAGCACGACATTGGATGACCCGCAACTGACCTTGAAGATAGACAGCAGACAGAAATAATGTATGGCAGCTACCAAGATGGGTTCTGAGCTTTAACAATAGACCATGATATGCTTGATTTCCTGTTAATCTGCTCAACGATGATCGTCTCTATCTTGCGTCGCACGAGATCGGGCTTGTCGAGTCGGGCTTCGGTAGTGAAGCTCTAGCAAACGGGTGGCGCAGACAGCCGCCGGAGGCCCGCAAAATCGGGTGGCTGGGGGGGCAGGGGTCCGGAAAGCTGAAGCTGACTTTGAAGTTTGAAGCGCCAATGAAGGCTTTTGACGAGCAGATGAGGATAGGATAGGATAGAATAGCACTTGGATATAATGCCTGGGATGACGAGCATAAATTTGTGAGACAGAGGAGATTCGCTGATTTAAGCAGGGCAGCACAACTGCATCTGGCGGGGGGCTCTTGCCAACGCATTCACTTTACTCAGCTGGCGATGAGCTGGCTGTGACCCGCTTTAAGATGGTATCAGACCAATCATGAGCGAGCTACTTGTAAATGGCTGTCTCATTGGGTGCGTGGGGGTTGGATCACGTGAACTTGCACAGAGCACTCTGTAATCATTGTTGAACATCGTCAAAGAGTTGCGGTCATTTGCAAGGTGGAAAGGGTTGAAGATAGTGGAGAAGTGGCGTATAACGTTGAAAGGAACATAAATATTCAATTTCGGGAAAGTAGGCAGTCGGAAAGTAATTGTTCGCCCATATCCTGGCATGGTCAAGTGCTGTGAGGACTGATCATTGTGACTCTCAATGGCAAGCATCTTCTCTGCTCTATGTAGCCCCATCATTAGACCTGCTTTATATCCTACAATGTCACTATACGATACCTATTGAGCGGAATAGAAGCCGCAACTTAACCCTTTAGATGAATCCACCCGAGCCATCTCTGCCAAGCGGAAACGCGTATCTCAACTTCTTGGATACAGGGTAGTGTGCATCATCTCAAAGCCCGTATTATGTACGTACTTCACCATTGGCCCAATCAACGGCCTGCAGACCACTTAGTAAGCTTCCGTTGAGCGACAAGCCAAAGCGGAGCATCTCCGTACCTTGGCGATCTTAGCAGTATCGAAGAACAAGGTCGGATCTACCAATTGCGATGGCTCCAGTCTTTTAATTTCCAATCAATTGTTTTGTAAGTTCTCGAAGCATATTCGACAAAACGGATGGCACGATTCCGTCCAATGTTGTGTCCTCTTGGCCAATTTTTTCTTCTCTCGGCAGAAGTAGACAAATACAACCGGCCAAGCCATTAGAAAGGCTAGTGTAATCCTTTGTTGATGAATTTTAGCGCGCTGTGATTTGCTTACCTGCTGAGCAAAGCTTTAGTAATGAGGCAAATGACGAAACTTTAACACGGGCGGTATTGATTGATACAACTTTCCTATTGTGTCAGCTTTAGAAATTTATCGCCAATATGCTACGTATATCTTGGAGCCATTCTTTTCGAACCTTTTTCATTCTGGAGAATTCTGTAGTTTTCGTTCCCCATTGAATATCCAGCATAATGAGTCGCTTCTCGCTGCTCTTTGCAATTCTTGTTGCTTCAATTTCCACACTCATCTACATCTTACCTGTTGAGCAATACACCTCAGCATACTACAAAGCCATAAACATATTCACCAGCAACACATCTACACCAGATATAAACACACCAACCACATCTTCCGAGCCATCTACACCCGGAAACACCACAATGTCAATTCTCCGACAGGCCAAGATCATCCCTCATCTATCTTCGAGCAGGGGTCACAACAACCTAGGATGGCTGGACACTTACCACAGCTTTTCCTTTGCCGATTGGCACGATCCCAGATACACTCACTTTGGAGCCCTACGAGTCTTGAATGAAGATAGAGTGAAGGCCAACACGGGATTCCCCACTCATCCTCATCGAGACTTTGAAATCTTCAGCTACATCTTATCCGGAGAGTTGACGCATCGCGATTCGATGCTCGCCAAGGGCAAGGAGGGTGGTCAATCCGATAAATTCTTCCGGATGCACCGTGGAGACGTTCAATTCACTACAGGCGGCACGGGTATAGCCCACTCCGAATTCAACGAGCACAACAAGGACACGGTCCACTTTCTTCAGATCTGGGCGATTCCGTGGAAGAGGGGCCTGACTCCTCGATATCACACACGCAATTTCCCAGAGGAGGCCAAGAGAGAGGGCTTTGTAAAGATCCTCAGCCCGCTCAAGGCTGGCGAGGATGCTACCTTTCAAGAGGAAGCGGAGGCAGAGCCCACCATCCCAGAAACAATCCCCATTCACGCAGATCTCGTCATGGGCGCTGGCATCATCGCACCGGACGGCAAGTTTGAGTGGACAGTTGGAGGCGGCGCAGGCCAAAAGACACAGCGCAAGGTCTATATCCACCTGCCAATGCTAAAGGGCGGAAAGGCCAAGATCCGGCTCGATGGGCGAGAGGACGCAGAGCTTTCCGAGGGAGACGGCGCATTTGTCGATGGAGTTCAGATTGGAGACAGGTTAATAGTGGAGAGCATTGGAGAGGCCGAGGCCGAGGTGGTTGTGCTTGACACGGCTTGAGCAGACAGACACGTATGCCGGTTGTTATAAGAGAATCTTGATCGTACTGTACATACATATAGCGTTTACTATAGACCAATTTAGCATGACACATTGGAAATAAAAGGCCCGTATGAGTCAAACCAAAAAGCGGCAGAGAAGGCTAATAAATTGCGTGTTGTTCAAAGAGGCAACGGCCGAGCAGAAAGCAGTGCGTGGGCCCCTCCAAGTTTGGGCGTGAACAGTTTTTCCATGCCAGGGTCCCCTGTCTACTAGATCCGGTGGTGTGCCTTGGCGACGCAGGCACACAGACTCGGCAGGTTGATGGATGCGCGCCTGTTGAGGCGCAATTTTGTTTTGCATGCAGCTGTAAGGGGAGCGGTTGAGTGAATTGTCAACTGTTGATGTTGATGATGTTGAGGTTGATGCCAATGTTGATGCTACTGCGGAGTACCTGGTATCTTCATAGTTCAACGCCTCATTGTACTCCGTACTTTACTGTAGATAACCGAGCATTGACTCGTGACGTAAACAAGCAGCGAGAAACAGGATCAAGAGCAGCTACGGGCTTCTCCGTGTGTCTTTAGTCCCTTATGCATAATAGGACCTTTATCGTCCTAAGGTGATGACATGCTGCTTTTGGCGTGGCGCCATCATGTCACCGGCAAGATAAGGTACAGTACGATACGAGTGCTCGTATGCTTGTACACAGCCTTAGTAATGAACCTGGGGCTAAAAACGGTTCCTTTCCTGGTTCAACGTTACTTGTGCCTCGCTCTTCGTCTCAAAGGCTGGGAAATACAATACTCCGCTTCACTCGGATTCGGAACCAACAGCAACGCCCAAAGTAGAAGTGGCCGACTGAAATGAAGCCCACTTCCAAAGTACCATGCGTGAACGGCAATACTCTGACGGGACAGGAGTCGTACCGTATATGGCTGTACTGTCTGTATCCATGCTATGCTTGAAACTTACTCGCATGCCCTGCACACATACTCGGACACTGCTGTATTCGTACAGCTTCTGCAAGGCTGAGGCATGCACATGCACATGCACACTCGCAAACAAACGAGATTCTGGGCAGTCAGTCAGTGCAGAATCTTCCTCTGCCGCGCCCCCCGCACACGTGGGCGTGGGAGCGTGTGCTCATGATAGGAAAATTCCACGACAATCCGGCTGAAATCCGAACTCAGGTTGCCCCTGTCCCAGAGATCTAAGCGCCTTGGTCTTTTCAGGTACGCGGCCCTCGAGGACGGCTCAGCAGCCCTCGTAATTGGACAGCTGGGCTTTAGCCCTACGAGAAAAAACATTTCACGGCGGGCAGAAACTGCCACTAAGAGAACCAAGACCGGTCTACTGATGCGCCACGCGCTAAACAAAAGGCTTGCCAATGCAGGGGTCCCGGACACGACACATGCAAACGAGGACAGGCAGGTTTCCAACACGGTGATTCGCCATCGTACGTGACCATGGGGGGTCATCCATGTCTCGATCCTTCGCTGTTTTCACCAACGCGGGAGGCTAATAGGCGAGACGAACCTCATACCATTCATGTCGCATTTGCTGGGCTTTCGGTCCTGGAAAGAGGAGCCATGAGCATCGACGACATGTTGCCTTGATGATTGATGATTGATGATTGATGATGGCTGGCCAAAGCTTGTCAACATGGATTCTACTTCGTGAACTGGATGCTTGATGAATCAACATGTCTATCCCGTTCAGGTATGTCATGGAAAAGCTCAGCTTTCAGCTGCTCGTCAACTCGGGCTATTTTTGCCGCTCTAAGCACGACTAGTTCTACAAGCGGCCAATCAAGCTGACAACTGACATCAGGTCGTCTGCTGCTAGTTCCAGTAGTAATATCTGTACCGGTACATTCGTGCTCGTACCTGTTGTTGGCTGCGAGGCCAACAGTCTGTAGCACTCGGTTATGGGCTCGTGCAAAAAAAGACCGCAACTCCAAGTCTCTGTACACGGATACAACGGGAATACGCAGTCTAGACAGTCAAATCTCGGCCGGGAACCCTAGATTTGACCAATGGTGGCTTGTGGCCGTTTCTCCGGCACCAGAAACCAACTATGCCTGTTCCTGGATTCTGCAGCGTTGGTGATTTTTGCCCATGTGCGTGCTCATCTGCCCACCCTCTGGCCCGAGTGGAAAGGCCATGTATGGACAAATTAGGCTTCACGGATCCGTTCTTCCGTCATAGCTTACTCTGGAGAGATTGGCCAAGACCAAACGCGCATATGAGCCCAGTCCCACGGCGGTGCAATCAGATGGGCTTAGTGAGGTGAGGCCCCAGGGGAGGCCGAGAAAGGAAATGGCCGAGTCCACGATGGATGCACTTTGGGGGTAGGCTGGACTTGTTAGTTTACAGTAGGGCCCGAGCAAGCGTGGGCAACTAAAATGCGAATGGGTGGCTTGCCACCGTTGCCTACTCTCTCCTTCTTTTCTTCTTCTTTTCTGTTCTCTTTATCAACTCTAGCTCTGTTAACTTCAGAGACGGCTCGGTTCCTAGGCCAAGTTGCAGACGGTTTCGTTTGCGTCCTTTCGTTGATCTTAGAATCATCACACTCATTCACTTCCTGGCTTCGGCCACCTTACAGTCTTTCTCTAGTATAATCTAGACAGTCAGTCATTAAAATGGTTTCTGCTCGTGCTGGTGTTGCGGCCGTTGGCCTCCTGAACGGTTACTGGGTATGTTGCCATAGTTGTCTCTTTTAGTCCCCCTTCAACTGTTGAACACGCTGCTCACAACTGATGTTTAGGGACAACATAGCACTCCCGGTGGCCTCAGGACACACTGCGATGCTGGTGTTGATTCCGTCACCCTTGGTTTTGTTAACAGCGCCCCTGATTCCTCTGGATATCCCGGCATCAACTTCGGACCCAACTGCTGGGCAGATTCATACCCTGACCCCAACACTGGCTTGCCCACAAAGCTCTACAGCCACTGCATGACCCTCCAGCAAGATATTCCTTACTGCAGATCCTTAGGTGTCAAGGTCATTCTCAGTATCGGAGGAGTGTACGACCCCGTCCTTGACAACTACAAGGTTACAGACAACACCACGGCTACCAACTTTGCCACCTTCCTTTACAATGCTTTTGGTCCTTACAACTCAAGCTGGACGGGCCCTCGCCCCTTTGATGCCAGTCCCATCGACCACACCGCCGTTGATGGTTTTGATTTCGATCTTGAGCCTCCGGCAACCAGCGCTCTCAGCCCTGCCTGGTGTAAGTTCTCACCCCTTTCTCTCTTGGAATTTGCTACTATGGGCGCCGAGTGCTAAGATTTTGTCTCAACGCAGCAATGGCACCTTACATCAAGATGGTTGAGATATTCCGTGCTCTTAACCCGTCCCTGATTATGACTGCCGCCCCCCAGTGCCCTACCAACCCTCAATACTTTGCCATGAAGGACTTGATCCAAAACGCCGCCTTTGACAAGCTTTTCATCCAGTTTTACAACAACCCTGCCTGTGATGCCATTGCTAATAACTCGCCCCTCGATGCTTTCAACTACAACGACTGGGAGACTATTGTTGCCAATAGCGCCAAGAGCAAGTCGGCTAAGCTGTACATTGGCCTTCAAGGTCAACCCACGCCCCTTGCATCAACCGAGTCTGGCTACATTGACCCTATTGCTGTGAAGAACCTGGTTTGCCAATACAAGGACAAGGCGCACTTTGGCGGTCTTTCAGTGTGGGATCTGTCCCAGGGTCTGTCCAACGTTGTCAACGGAACGTCGTTTAACCAGTGGGCTCTTGAGGCGCTGCAGGTCGGATGCAACCCCTATCCTACTACAACTACCTCGGCAACTACTGTTGCTAGCACAACGACTTCCAAGGCGTCTTCCACGACTTCCAAGGCTTCGTCGACAACCTCCAAGGCTTCATCGACGACTTCCAAGGCGTCTACCACGTCCAAGGCTTCATCGACAACTTCCAAGGCCTCCACGACCTCAAAGGCTTCTACCACCTCAAAGGCGTCAACAACTTCAAAGGCCAGCACCACTTCCAAAGTGAGCTCCACCTCGAAGGCGTCCACAACCTCGAAGGTTTCTTCTACTTCTAAGGTATCTTCTACTTCCAAGGTGTCTTCCACCTCCAAGGTGTCCACGACCTCTAAGGCAACCTCTAGCACTAAGGCGTCTTCGACCTCCAAGGCCTCGTCAACTTCTAAAGCTTCGTCAACTTCCAAAGTCTCTACTACTTCCAAAGCGTCTTCGACTTCTAAAGCTTCTTCCACCTCCAAGGCGTCCTCTACTTCTAAATTGAGCACTACCTCCAAGGTGTCCACCACCTCTAAGGCGAGTTCTACTTCCAAGGCTAGCTCTACTGTGAAGCCCAGCACCACGTCCAAGGCGAGCACCACGTCCAAGGCGAGCACCACTTCCAAGGCGAGCACTACCTCCAAGGCGAGCTCTACCGTGAAGCCTAGCACCACCTCAAAAGTAAGCTCTACCTCCAAGGCCAGCTCTACTTCCAAGGCCAGCACCACGTCCAAGGCGTCCACAACTGCAAAGCCAAGCACCACGTCCAAGCCCGCTACTTCTACGAAGCCCACCACTTCGTCTAAGCCTACTACTTCGTCTAAGCCCACCACTTCTGCCAAGCCTACGACCTCTACCACATCTGTAAAGGCGTCGACTTCGAGCAAGCCTACCGTGTCGGCTTCAAGCACGAACGTGGGTAGAGGTGTGACCAGCTCAACTGTCAGCTCCACCTCTTCCAGCGTCCTGTACCCCACGACAACAAGCAAGTGGTCCAACTCGACGATTTCTCGTGGCTCGGCGTCAACTACTCCTGCTGGCTCTGCAACTGTTTCCCTCACAACCAGCGTTGTTTACACCACCTCCGTGCACACCGTTACCAAGTGCCCGTCCTACGTCACCGACTGCCCAGCCGGAGGCTATGTGACCACGGAGACTATTGCTCTGTACACCACCGTCTGCCCCGTCAGCGAGGCAACCCAGACTGCTGCTCCTGTGACCACGGCGCCTGCGACCACGGAGGCTTCCCAGCCTTGGACCACCAGCACTGTGTACACGACCAGAGTCTACACCATCACATCTTGTGCTCCTGACGTTCCCAACTGCCCAGCTAACCAGGTTACGACTGAGACGATTCCCTTGTACACCACTGTGTGCCCCGTGACGGCGGCAGCTACCAGCACCCCCGTTGGACCTGCCAGTGTCGAGTTCCCTCAGAACACGGACGTTGGACAGCCTTCTGCCGGTGCTCCCGTCGTTGAGGCTGCCTACCCCACTGCTTCCAGCATCCAGACCATTGCCAAGCCTGTCACCTCCGTCGGAGTGCCCCAAGGTCCTTATGGTGGAAGCAGTGTTGTCACCAGCTCTTCAAGCCAGCCGACCAACCCTGCGGGCTCTCCCAGCTACCCCAGCGGCGGTTCCGGCAGTTCGGCGCCTTCTGGAAGCTGGAGCGGCGTGCCCGTTGGTCCTTCTACGATCCCTAGCATTCCTGGAGCAAACGGTGCCTCTGTGATGAGTGCTAGCCTGGTTGGTATGGCCATCGTTTTGGCTGCACAGGTTTTTGTTCTGTAGAAGATAGACATGTTCGATTTGTGTTTTACGGATGGACTCTCCCAAGAGAGCCATTATTCTTTTTCTTAAAATACTTGTTCTTCTGAGGCCCTTAATGACGGGCTGACGAGGAATCTTTTATCATTATATTTTTCTTTTTTTATGTCGATACGGTCTGGATATGTGTAGGACTTGCTGTATACCTTAGCTTATGACGATGATTTTACAGGCCATTAACGGAGCGCATTCCGGTTTCAATATGTTATATATTTTTCATCCTGAAAAGCTGGCTTTATAAGTGACTGGGCATACTCTGTAGTTAATTTGCACTGTACGGCTGTGTTATACCTAAGATTCTTTGTAGTGGAAGTCTTGCATTTTTTGCTGAGAGTTGACAACCAACCTGGTTGGTCGTGAGTTTAGCCAAGTTGTCGTTTCTTTCATAGCCACAATGAATACGAACAGAGGCCCACTTGGACTAGGTTAATTATGCCAGATCAGATTTGAGACAATCTATTACCTGATTTCCCCCGCACTATCCTCATCCGCCCATTCACTCACTCACTCTATCTTTGCAAGCCATTTCAGAAACGAATAAACTTCCGCCCATCTATACACTTTTTTTGACCTTTATACCATATAGCAAAAACATAGAATTACACAACATACAATGGCAGCTCGCTCCCCCGACGGAACGCCCATCGACCTCGCAGAAAACAGACGCCGAATGGCCCGCGGCGAGCTCTACTGGGCCTTTACGCCAGATCTCATCCAGGACAGAAAGGTGTGCGCCAGGGCATGCCGGAGGCTGAATACTGCTGAGGAGATTACCAGGCGAGAACTCGTCGAGATATGGAAGGAGTATGGCTTTTCCCCCTTTGTTTTTATATGTTTAACAATGCGTTACCCTTTTCTTGAAAATCCAGACGTTCACTAGCGATCTTTGGGTGTATGTGGATGAAGAGTTCTTCTTACTGATACTTCTTTTTGCTTTTGGTAGAATTACTAGAGATGAAGAGCCATTGCCGCCAAAGGCTGCCAATGAAGAAGAAGATGATGCCTTGTTGGAGGATTATCCGTGGGTTGAAGGACCGCTAAAGACAGACTACGGCTACAACATCAAGTACGTCCCCCCCTTTTTACCATAAAACAACACAAATCTCCCCCTATTAATATCGCTTAGACTCGGGAAAAACGTCTTTGTCAACTCAAACAGCACCTGGATCGACACCTGCCCCATCACCATCGGCGCCCGCACCCTCATCGGCCCCAACTGCAGCTTCTACTCCGGCACGCACCCGCTCGACCACCGCGTCCGCAACGGCACGCGCGGGC
>PNRQ01000325.1:0-31683 GCA_003439915.1 Trichoderma atrobrunneum | reverse complement strand
GCCGCATCAGCACGGCCCTCTGCCTCGCCGCTGCACCCGCCGGGCGCCTACTATCCTCCTCCGCCTCGTGCCGTCTCGTCAGTGCCGTGTCAGTGCCCATCGCGGCCATCACCCTCGATCGTCCTCAGCCTCAGCCTCAGCCTCAGCCTCGGCCGCCGCCTCTGACCTTCATCCCGGCGGCAGAGTCTACGATCCAACAACCGACACGACCAAGGAGCGCCCCATCGCCGCCTCGAGGCAACACGCGCCCCAAGTGGCCACGCCAAAGGTAAGCACCTCAACCTTCTAAAAGTCCACTTTCGCTTTTTGGCCTTAAAGCCCACGCGCATGCGCCTTTTGCTTTGTTCAATTGAGCCGTACCCTTTTTTCCTCTTCCACCAACGTCGATGCAATCATCTCTCCTCATCACCACCCTCCCCCCCAGAAAAAAATCGTCAACCCCAAATTCACCAACCCTTCCCTTGCCATGCCGGCACCATCGCCATCCCTGATTTCTCAACGCGTCTTCTAACGTGATTTTCCTCTCTCTCTTCCCTCTCCTATAGCCGTACCACTCCCGCGAGCCGTACCAGTACCCGCAGCCAATTGACCAGCAACACCAGTCGTCTTACCGCAACGGCGACAATTATTCATCGCCTCGCGCCAGGGCTTCGTCCTTCAACCGCCGGCCGACCAGCCCGCTCTCGCTCTCGCACTCCCACCCAGCCCTCGCAACGACCGGCTCCCACAGTCCGCCCAGCCGTCACTCGCACATGACTTCACCAGTCTCGAGGCATGCGCCTGCCGCGACGCATTCTGCAACAAACGGCACCTCCCTGCCGCCCATGATGAAGACTGAACTGGCAGCCCCGTCACCGCCGAAGCCGGCTTCTGTAAGTACAAACTCTTTTTTCTCCCCAAAGCGAGAGGAGGAGAAGAACAGGAAAAAAAAAACACATACGCACGCACGCATGCACACAGATCCTGCCAGATCCTGTACAATTCGGCCACACTCGTTTGTTTGACTTGTTTTATTTCCCTCTCTTTTCACTATCAATACCCTATCGCCATTTTTGCCTCTTCTCCATCACGCCATCTTTTCCCTTCAAACAACTCAATGATCGATTGATCATCGTTCGGTAATAACTCGTCGTGCTAACGGTGCATCTCAGAGCCGAGCTGCCGACCCAATGTCCTTTTCCAATATCCTCTCCAACTCCGAGCCCGCTCCCAAGCCCGCGGCCAAAGAGCCATCACCCAAGAAAGAGCCTACGCTGGCGCCCCCCGTGTTTGAGGTTCGAGAGCCTGACAACGACGGCGATACCGAGATGGAGAAGGAGGTTGATACCGAGCCTGAACCTGCCCCAGTCAAGAGACCCGAAATCGTCATCAAGAAGAAGACCGCCAAGAAACCCACCAAGGGCCGTGCATCCGAGATTAGAGGAGACGATGGCTCCAAAAAGAATCGTCGCGCGTCCATCAAGAAAGAGTCTCCCACTCCTCGAGCACCGTCAAAGCGACAAGCCAACGGCCAGCCCAAACAGAAGACGTGGTCAAGCGAAATGGAAAGGTCAATTCAGAATCATGAGGCACTGCTTGACAAGCAGGCCGAGTCTCTGGATGAGACAGAGTTTAGCGATCGAGCTTACAAAGAGGGAGCTTTCAAACGCCAGCGCACTATGGCTGATCTCGACTCTGACAGAGCCTATGCCCGACGCGAACAGTTTGTCAAAACCACTGGAAAGAGGCTGGCCGAGCACTCGGATCTAGGAAAACGCCGATACGACGATGTCTTTTACGACGAGGCCCTCCACGAAGTCCGCGAACAAGAACTCTTTGCCGAAAAGGAGCGTAAAAAGGACATGCAGCGAAAGCGACGACGTGAAAAATCAATGGCCGTCACCATTGAACAGAAGGAGGCCGCCCTCGCTAGAGCCGAAGCTGCTGAAGATGAGGAAGAGCGCCAGAAACATTTGCGTGATGCCGAGAGGGCCAACAAGAAGGCCCAGCAAACGAAACTCATTCTACAAAAGGGCATCAAGGGCCCTGCCCGCAACGTTGAGCTCAACCTTGAAGGTGGCACCATGTCCAGCTTCCTGGCATCCGATGCTGAGACCCCTAAGAAGGGTAAGGGCCGCGGAGGAACACGGCCTAAAAAATCCAAGGAACAGAAGCAAGCCGAGAAGGATTCTGCAGAGGCTGCCCAGGCCGCTCTGGATGCTGGTGAAGAGCTGCCGCCCAAAGAAGAGGGCCGAGTTCGCATCAAGATCAAGGGCAAGTCCAAGGGCGACGGAGAAAAGGCTACCAAGGAAAAGGCCGAATCTACCAAGGACAAGGAAAAGGTCGATGACGTGCCGGATCTCGAAAAGAAATTCATCTCCAAGGGCTACAACCAAATTTATGATCAGATTTGGCGTGACATGGCCCGCAAAGACGTCAGCAAGACGTTCAAGCTCGCCGTCGACTCTTATGCTACCAGAGGTTCCAATCTCAAGAAGACGGCTATTCTGGCTTCCAAAGAGGCCAAGCGCTGGCAGCTACGCACGAACAAGGGCACCAAGGACCTGCAGGCCCGTGCAAAGCGTGTCATGCGTGACATGATGGGCTTCTGGAAGCGCAACGAGCGCGAAGAGCGTGACCTGCGCAAGGCTGCCGAGAAGCAGGAGATTGAGAATGCTCGAAAGGAAGAAGCCGACCGCGAAGCCGCTCGCCAGAAGAGGAAGCTCAACTTTCTCATCTCTCAGACCGAACTGTACTCGCACTTTATCGGCAAGAAGATCAAGACGGATGAAGTCGAGCGCAGCACGGATAACCCCGACATTGCCCCGGATGCGCGGCGGATTTCCGAGAACAAGCTGTCCATACAAGAGCCCAGCGGGCCCTTGGGCTCCAAGGTTACCGACTTTGAAAACCTCGACTTTGATAATGAGGACGAGTCTGTTCTGCAGGCGGCTGCCATGGCCAATGCTCAGAATGCCATTGCCGAAGCTCAGAAGAAGGCGCGCGACTTCAACAACAAGGGCCTGGACATGGACGACGAAGGCGAGATGAACTTTCAAAACCCAACAGGTCTCGGCGACGTCGAGATCGAGCAGCCCAAGCTCATCAATGCTCAGCTCAAAGAGTACCAGCTCAAGGGTCTCAACTGGCTCGTCAACCTTTACGAACAAGGCATCAATGGTATCCTGGCAGACGAAATGGGTCTCGGAAAGACTGTCCAGTCCATCTCCGTCATGGCTTACCTGGCCGAAAAGCACGACATTTGGGGTCCGTTTTTGGTGGTGGCGCCCGCCTCTACACTGCACAATTGGCAGCAGGAAATTGCAAAGTTCGTTCCCGAGTTCAAGATTCTCCCGTACTGGGGAAGCGCTGGCGACCGAAAAGTGCTGCGAAAGTTCTGGGACCGGAAACACACCACCTACCGAAAGGATGCGCCCTTCCACGTCTGTGTCACCTCATACCAGCTTGTCGTGT
This sequence comes from Trichoderma atrobrunneum, assembly GCA_003439915.1. Taxonomy (NCBI): domain Eukaryota; kingdom Fungi; phylum Ascomycota; class Sordariomycetes; order Hypocreales; family Hypocreaceae; genus Trichoderma; species Trichoderma atrobrunneum. The sequence continues at coordinate 28,230 of PNRQ01000325.1, read as the reverse complement.
CCGACGTGGCCTACTTCCAGAAAATGCGATGGCAGTACATGATTCTCGACGAAGCCCAAGCCATCAAGAGCTCGTCCAGTTCTCGTTGGAAGTGCTTGCTCGGCTTCCACTGCCGAAACCGCCTGTTGCTTACCGGTACACCTATCCAGAACAACATGCAGGAGCTATGGGCCTTGCTGCATTTCATCATGCCGTCGCTCTTTGACTCCCATGACGAATTCAGTGAATGGTTCTCCAAGGACATTGAATCTCACGCTCAGAGTAACACGAAATTGAACGAGGACCAGCTCAAGCGTCTTCACATGATTCTGAAGCCGTTTATGCTTCGTCGTGTCAAGAAGCATGTGCAAAAGGAACTTGGCGACAAGATTGAAATGGACGTCTTCTGTAACCTCACCTACAGACAGCGGGCCTACTACAGCAACCTGCGTAACCAGATCAACATTATGGACCTCGTTGAAAAGGCTACCATGGGCGACGACCAGGACTCGGGTACTTTGATGAACTTGGTCATGCAATTCAGAAAGGTCTGCAACCACCCAGACCTGTTTGAACGCGCAGAAGTGACCGCCCCCTATTCCTTTGGATACTTTGCCGAGACCGCCTCGTTTGTCAGGGAGGGTAGCACTGTCTCCGTGGGATACTCCAGCAGGAGCTTGGTAGACTACGAGCTACCGGCTCTCGTCTGGACGGAAGGCGGCCGACTTGACAAGGCTGGGCATGATAACCAGACGGCCGGCTGGCGCAACAAGGCTTTGAACCACATGATGAACATCTGGACGCCGGAAAATGTCAAAGCCAGTGCTGACGACGACAAAGCCTTCTCGTGGCTACGCTTTGCTGATGCGTCAGCTGGCGACGTCTACAAGGCCACACACAGCGATTTATTTGACCGTGCTGTGGGAGAGCTTAAGAAGCGTGATAGACTGGGTCCCATGAGCATCGCATATGATGAGGAAGATGAGAACTTTACGCCTGCTCATTGCCTGTTGAAAATTCGAGAGCGCCGCAATTGGCAGCCTCTGGCAGAGATTACCAACGAGGGCATTCTCAGCAGCCTGATGAATGTTGCCAAGGTAGCCTACCGAGACTCTGGCCTTGGCCGGCTGGAACCGGCAGCAAGACCTCGCGCGTCGGCTCCGCCCGTCCAAGTGTTCTGCAACAACCCCAGCGCCGTCGCCGAGCGCCATAATGTCATGTTCAATACCCACATTCGCAAGACGCTTTATGGACCTACGATTTACGACGAGCGTGCTCTGGTCGAGAAGAAGGTGCCGATGGAGCTGTATCCCATCAACAAGATTTTCCCCAAGCCGGACCACGACAAGAAGCGCTTCACCAACATTGCGGTTCCTTCCATGCAACGCTTTGTCACCGACAGCGGCAAGTTGGCCAAGCTGGACGAGCTTTTATTCAGGCTCAAGGCTGAAGGTCATCGTGTGTTGCTGTACTTCCAGATGACTCGCATGATCGACATGATGGAAGAGTACCTCACTTTCCGCAACTACAAGTACTGCCGGCTGGATGGTTCAACTAAATTGGAAGATCGTCGTGATACCGTGCACGACTTCCAGACCCGCCCGGAGATTTTCATCTTCCTGTTGTCTACTCGCGCGGGTGGTCTTGGTATCAACCTCACGTCTGCAGACACTGTCATTTTCTACGACTCTGATTGGAATCCTACCATTGATTCTCAGGCCATGGACCGAGCACACAGACTGGGTCAGACCAGGCAGGTTACCGTCTACCGACTCATCACTCGCGGTACCATCGAAGAGCGTATTCGTAAGCGTGCTCTTCAGAAGGAAGAAGTCCAGCGAGTCGTTATCCAGGGTGGAGGCGCTAGCGTCGACTTCTCCGGCCGCCGTGCTCCAGAGAACCGCAACCGTGATATTGCCATGTGGCTGGCTGACGACGAGCAAGCCGAGATGATTGAGCGTCGTGAGAAGGAACTTCTTGAATCCGGAGAATACGAGAAGCAGAAGAAGAAGGGTGGCAAGCGGAAGAGGACAGATGCGCCCGCCAGCCTGGATGACATGTATCATGAAGGTAAGCAGACCGGCACATACTCTATCTGAAAAGAAAACATGGAGCTCAGAGACTAATCTAATCCTACTTTTATAGGCGAGGGCAACTTTGACGATGGAAGCAAGCCTGGTGCATCTGGCACTGCTACCCCAGCCGAAAGCGAGCCAAAGGGCAAAAAGGGCAGAGGAAAAGGGATTGGCAAACGGGCAAAGACGGCTAAGCAACGTCTCGCCATTGCCGATGGCATGATTGACACCTAACCGGAGCGGGTTCGACAAAAGGTTCCTTTTCCCTTTTTGGGTCAAATCTGCATATAATGAGTGGCATTTGCGAAACAAACAACCTCGCGGTTTGTATCAGTAATACTTTGTAGCTTTTCGTTTCTTTCTCTTTCTGCTTTTCTGCTTTTCTTTTCTCTTTCAAGGATTGGTACTGGATGGAAACAGGGGAAACTTTTTTGGAGTGCATGGCGCAGAAACCCCCAAAAACACAAACTTCTTCCCGGAAGGCTTGTTTTGCGAGGAGTGAAAATGAAAGCTTATTACACGAATAAGGGATTTGCTAGAGGGGAGGATTATAAAAAGCAACGGGGAGAGAGGTTGGGGGGGAGGTTCAGTGATGAGATTGTGGGTTAGGGCAAATGTTTTGATGTATTACTACTAGTAGCTTGGTACCTAGAGAGGGGGATATTATATACGTGCATGGATGGACTTGGCCGTCTGGCTTAATGCTTGTTTCTTTGCATCTGTTTGTGGTGGTGGGGTTTATGGTGATGAGGTTTTCAGTGAATGGTGAGCGATGAGCGATGTTGGACTTTGAACAAGGACTCTGATGGGCTATACTGCTGCTGTGAACATTGTCAATGTAAGTCAGGTCATAGAAGAGCATAGATGAGCCATGTCCTGTTAAGACAGAAGCTGTTGTCTCGCTGCATGATACTGCTATAATATTGTCAATGTAAGTCAGGTCACAAGAGAGCAGAGATGATTGATATCCCGTTGACACAAAATATATTGTCTCGCTAGGTTTTTTCTAAGTCGTAGACTCTTTTTATGGATGTGATGCTATTCCTTTCACCCCTCCTCCCCCCCTTTCACCCTTCCCTTTGCTCTAATATATCTAGACATATCAGGCGCATCACATCATGGTCGTTGTCCTGTCAGATGAGCCACTCTTTGGATCATCCGTGAGGGCGTGCGTACACACACACACTCAACGTCCCCTAGAAGGTCGCAACAGGCTGATAGGACAAGACGTCACCGAAAAATGGCTCTTTACCCGAAGAACTTCTGGTAGACGTCCTGGACGCAGCGGCTGAGGTTGCCGTAGCACTCGGCGACGGGCGTGCCCTTGCGCTTGCATGAGGCTAGTTTACCGTAGCAGGCGGTGGTGGCTTCAGAGCCGTTGTCTCGGGCTTCAACGGAGCGCTTTTCGGCTTGCGTTGCCCTGCACTGCAGTAAAGGTTAGCCATGCTAAAGAGATGTACGAATAGCCTTTGGGCGATAGGGATAAAGGGGATGGGGGTTATTATAGCTTACCTCCTTCAAAACAGCACCGCATTGAGCAGGGCAGTGAACCGCCAACCCATTTCTCATTTCATTGCCAAGGTTTGATGGGATAAGGCAACACTTGTCGAACAGGAGATCGCAGGCATCCTCAACGTAACGGGCTTCAAGGGGGGCCTCCTCAACAGAGCGCTTTTCAGTTGCATTTCCCAGGCACTATAATGGGGTTAGTCATGCGAAAGGGATTTATAAGTAGCTTGTAGAGAAATAGAGATAAAAAGGGGACTATTAAAGCTTACCTCGTCCAAAGCCTTTGTGCATCGAACACCGCCGAAAATACACGCCTCAATCTCTAGGTTTGTTCCCTCGTTATAAGGACCCCTACCCTTAGTGGGGTCGCAACAATTGCCATACGCAGCATAGCACTCATACTTGGTGCTGTTGCGGGTTTCAACCTCCACGGCGCGGGCCTCGACGGGTCCCCGGGACTGGGGAAGGGCAGCGGCCAGGGGGAGGAGGGCGAGAAGAGCGGACAACTGCATCTTGAAAGATTGCTAACTGTCTGTTATTGTTGTTAAGGATGGAAGAGGAATAAGAATGTTGGAATGGAGGGAGGGAGAAGGGGGGATTTATAGGAAAGATGAGGATGAGGATTCTGGGAAGCGGTAGGCTGCTTTGGGGATTGCGTGAATCGGGGTCTGTGTTCGTTCTAGACGGGGAGAGACTGGGAAGGGATTGTATGGTGGTTTGAGCGTTTGTGGATCAGCGGAGTTGGTTGGGAGTGTTTTCGTCGTCAAGCGAGTCTACTGTATAGATGAGACTAGCTTCTTATGCTTTTTCAGCTGAGATATAGGTTGGAGATAAAGGTTTATGCGAGATTGAGACTGTGGAGGAGTGGATCAGAGATGACAAGTCTCAATGTTTAATTGTGAATTGCTCATATTCAGATACGATATAGAGATGGAATTCAATCTTTGATAAGATTGTTGAGGATGAGATCTAGATGATTTTACCGCAGTTGTAAGCCTTAAGGGGCGGTGTAAGTATATCCTGCGAGTTCTACGAAGAGGTTGTTAGACGAGCAATGGTTGTGTCAATTCTGCGAACAGTTTGTTGGGTGAGTCGTGGCTGTAAGTGCAGGCGCTGTGATATTGTCTACTTGATCGGTATCTTTTTAGAGATGGGGTTTAGTTGAGTCTTTGTGCCCTTGACTGTAAAGTCTCCATTAGTGTCTTTCTGAGTGATATCTGATGTTAAAAGAGGCAAATAGAACAGCTCGGGCGCACCGCTATTGTCCCTAGATATCACCGTTACCAGAGCTCCTCTCCCGTCCTCCGCAACGACGAATTGAACCACGTGTAGTGTACGACCCTCACTGGTGAAACTGCTAGCCTTATTCAAGTGGGTGCGTGAATGAGCTCGTCCGAAATCTTGCTATTATGCCTAAATGCATGGACCTGGCGCATTGACGATTTCTCGGCATCGATACGGGGTATGTTGTTCGGACGCCGAAAGTGAATATCGGCATTGCTGTGATTGGATTAACCCTCCCCCACATGGTTGATATACAAGTAGACGTCGGCTGGTCCTTGCAAACGCTTCGGAGACTTAGCCCACGATGCTAAGATTTGTTTGCCTCTGCTGCCTAAGCTTCTGAGGCATTTTAATACTTACTATTAGGGTGTGCTTTCTTTGCGAGAATTTATCGGAGAGAAGAGAATGATACTGTAGGGCGTTTCGGAAGAGTAAAGTACTCGTATACGTGAAGAGTACATGCTGTACAGCACCTAGGTATTTGCTTGAATATGAGTTTGCTGTATCTGTGTAAGATAGGTAGGTAGAATTATGTAACCGGTATAAGTGTCTGGGATCACTGTACTACAGAGAAAGTCTATTTAATCAATTGTCTTTTTAAATATAAGTTTTCGGGATGCAATAGATCCGAAATAAGCGTCCGGGTTGCTTAAAGCTGAATCTCTGACTACATAGTTCTAGTCCGTTTTTTGCTGGATTCCCCTTCTGGCTTCAGTTCTGCTTACTTAAAAGCTACGAGATAATACAGGGGACCATCACATACCGAACAACTGAAAGGCACCTATCTACCTAGCCCTTTAGATCGCTTATAAGGACAAATATGGAGGGAACAATTGGATAAAGGTCCTGACTGAACCATTCGGTGCTCGAACCACAACAGATTTGTTGGCTGATTGCTCTGCGATTTATTGTCACATCATAAGTCTCGCCAAATCTACTGAATCCTTCTTATTGGTCAGACTGCGTTTACAAACTAGGACTAACTACAGCGAGAAGGATTTAGCAATGTTAGATTCCCTAACGCCGATAAACCCTTCTCCCTAAATCCTTCTGCCTGAATCCTTCTGCCTACGGCTTTGCGTTGAGGCTATGAGGAAATATATGATTCCAAATCTCGCATTAAAACGGGTAATTGCACAAGGACTTTAAGATGCTTTGATATCTTGCTTATATACAGATCTCGTGCGAATCCGAATTTAGATTGGAGACTTATATATGTTCCAGGGAAAGGGCCTACCTTTCGAAAGATTCTGATTCTATCCCTATCCCCAGGCTACGTGCATACATACAAGTATCATAAGCTTCCCTTCATCTAGGCAGAAAATCACATAATTACTGACTCACAATCACTTCTGTTGTCACATTTGCTCCCCTGGACACTCACATCCAACCCATGCCCACCTATTAGTTCAATTATGCCATCATTTAATAAAATTGCAGTCTACGGACATCGCGGTTGGGCGAGCTCAGCTATCGTGGACGCACTCATCGCGTCCGGCGCGCCAGTGAAAGTACTCTACCGCCCTGACTCGGATGTTAGCCGTCTTCCAAATGACGTGCCCAAGGTCGCGGTCGATCTAGATAACGAGAAAGCCCTCACTGACGCACTGAAAGATGTCGACATCCTAATGTGAGTTTATATCATAGATGTTACATTAGGTATTCACCGTTTGACACAGACTCCAGCTCCTTGGTAGGCCACGAAGGTGTCGTGAAGCAATACAACTTTATACGAGCCATTCCGAACACAAATGTCAAACTCTTTGTGCCATCTGACCTTGGCTCTCGCGTTGATGAGGAGAGAGCGACCATTCCTGTGCTAAAGGCCAAAGCCGAAGTGGAAAAGGCTTCCAAAAACGCGGGCATACCTACCACTGTGGTTCTGCCGGGTAACTTTGCTGAATCGACATTTGCCTCCCTGTATGTATCCTTACGAGATGTGGTCAACTTCAAGGCTAATCTTAGTTTCCCACAGCCTTGTTGGGATTGATGTTGGCGGCAATCGAATTGTCTATACCGGCGACAGCGAGCACCAGAAATTAAACGTCTGGTAAGTCACTCGTCATCTCTATCTCAGACTTTCACGGGAGTCTGTTTCTAACAGTCTTCAGCTCGAGGCAGTATGTAGCCGCAGCTTACGCGGCAATCTTTGCCAAAACCCCAATCTCTCAGCTTCAGAATCGGAGCATTGGACTTTCGGAGTTCATCGTTACTGGGTCTGAAGTCACTGCAGCACTGGAACGTAAACATGGGACGCCTCCTCAGATCTTCCGGCCGAGCGTCGAGCAGGTCAGTAAGGAAATTGAGGCTCGTCTGCAAAAGGGGGATATTTCTGCGATACCCCTTGGATACCGCCTGGCCTGGGCGACCGGCAAACACTTGGAGCTTGTGGGCAACGATATTTGGGACGTCCAAGGCTACCCAAAGACGACACTCGAGAAGGTGGTCGTGGAGGGTGATGTGGAGCCTTATAAGGCCTTCCCACCTCAATTTGCCGCATTGATAGAGACAACATTCTTCTAGTTCCAGAGCGTCCAGGAATGGAAACTAGACAGAGGAGCCTGAACTCAATATTAGATACTTTATAAAATAAGATATATAGAGATGAGAACAAAATAAAAGATTCGGAGATGTAGCGGTCCTTACTTATTAGGGCGCTCGCGATATCGTGTGATCAGCCCTCCACTAAACAGCGGAACCAAGTTGATGGTGGCTTTATCCTAACGAGAGCGGCGTCGAGAAAAAATGCCTTTTTTGGCAGTGGCGATTACGAAAATGTAATACTGAAAAGCTACTGTGCAGTTAGCAAGTTCAACAAGGGAGAATAAAAGGCTATCAAGCTAATCTTCTACAAGCGAGAGGGCAAACACGTGAAAACAGACCAGAAGAAAGTCAGCCAACATCGGCAACGAGAATTGACAGCCAACCGGCATGTTCCGAGTGGGCGGGACGACTTTATATCCAGTTCTTGGTAAACAGTAAGACTTATTAGCCGAGTTTAGCGACCTCCAATTTCTAGATTTGCTTATGATCGAAGAGCTGTATAATGTCAGCTTCTAGCCCACAAGGCCGCAAGATCCATTTCTGGATACAATAGTGTTGTTCCCTGAGATGATCTTGATTCGCGCCGTATTCGAGGTCCACATGGCGTGGAAAGCCCTTCGATTGATGAGCGAGAAACAAAGATCTGTCGAGTGGCCTTGGTGGTTTCAGAATCCACCATTGTTACGGCTACCCTGTTGTCGCCGGCACTGGAAGGACAAAGATCTGGAGAGTCAAGCTGTCAAGCGTCACTTGAAGAGAGAAAATTGGACTTTGGCTCACTGCTACTTTGCGAATATGGGCGGTTTTTTGTATGTCGTAAGAAAGAAACGGCTTCTAGTAACCGCTCAGCAGCTGACAGAGGACTCTTTGTACGTACACCCGAAGATCACAAATGAAGACATCGAAGACAAAAGCAAACAGGATTGGTTGGCCAAACTCTTTGTTGCTCTTCAAATATTACAACTCATCCTTTCCATTATTAACGCGGCATATTCAAGGTGTACATTTTTTCGCAGCTTGAGACAATCACACTATTCTTTGCTATTTGCGGCGCGCTGATATACTGCGCTTACTTTCACAAGCCTCGAAAATTTGAACGGGCCATTGAGCTTAAAAATGATAGGCCAGCTTCTCACGACGTACCAAAAACGGAAGCAGATGACACTCAAGGAGCTGCTGCTCGGTTCTTTGTGCTGCAATCTGACAAGACTTATGATGGATTTTGGGCAATCGTGCTAGATAAACAAACTGCGTCTAAGAAAACGGACAGCTCAAAGTGCCAGAAGGCACCCAGAATCCCGAATGATAACATACCGATTTACAAGGGCAACAATGACGTCCACCCTGCAGTGTATATGCTGGCACTGGCTTCTGGCCTTTTTTCGGCGCCATACATGCCATTGCCTGGCATTTTGAGTTTCCTACTGAGATGGAAAACTTCCATGCTTTGGCGAACAGCTACTGGCTTTCCGCGGCGAGTCCGGTCGCTGGCCGACTTGCGATCCCTTTTGCTCAGCTCACGAAGGCCTCTGGGGATCCTGAGCTGTTTGCAAGAAGCTGCCCAAGGCTCATGCAAGAATTCGCCTGGCACGCTTCCAATACGTCCCAGACCAGGAATGCGATCAAACAATTAGAGGATGCCATTGACAATGGCAGATCCAAAAAAAATATTCAGGCATTTTGCTGGCAAGTGGGATGGGATACAATGAGCTCATACTAGATCTTCGAGACTTTCTGGACTTGAAGGGCCGTTATGGAGGGTCACGATCGGAACTATTTGAGTTACACGAGGACAAACAATTTGCCCAAAACTCCCACCGTCCTGTCAATATGTACTGTGAATGGCCAAAAGACAAAGAAAATCGACGATGCAGCTCGGATCAACGCATGGCCCAGACAGCCGCTGCTGCCCCACGGAGTCAATCAGGGTACCTATTTTGTACGTGACCGGGTTTCTTTACTGCGCTTCTCGCCTGGTATTGCTGGAAATTTCGTTTTCTAGCATCCGGAAGATGCCTGGATCTGTTTATTTTGCGAGAGATTGGACACAGCACTTGCTAAAGTTTTGTGCAATGGGTGGATGACAATGGTTATTGGTCATAGCTCCTCTCAATATGAGGCCTCTCGCTCACGGAAAACCTTTGACATTCAACCGAGGTTGACACAATATACCGCAAAACTGGTCCGTGCAAAGAAAATTTTCATTATAACGAAACCCAGACACATGAATTCGGGTTCTAGTCTACGATATGGAGTATGTACGTACTATGTAATTGAACGTGAAGTTACGCTACAGTAGTAATCCAAAATAGTGCCTGAGTACTGGGTTTCGTCATGAGGCTAGTTGATGGTCAAATGCAGAGAACGGAAAGGTATAAGAGAATAGAATGGCTACTGATCGAGGACAGCTCGCCGCCAAGCAAGATTATTTCATATAAAGCCCCAGAAGCCTTTGTAGCGCAGGTAGATCTAACAAGATGGGACAGATTCATCACTGATACCCCCGCCAATCGAGCCAGGGTCATCAACGTCGCGCTCCAAATCTCATCACCGAATCCAAGAACATGAAGACTGAGGTAAGAGCAATCCAATCCGACATGGATAAGCGGAGAATTTCACAAGTTATTGGTAGTTGTCAGCTGCGGCCAGTAAATGAGATAGGTATATATCCATAATCTGGCAAAATTGACCGTTAACCAACATTGTTGAATAACTGCGATGCATGCTGCATGATATCTGTTGTATTGACTAAAAAAGCTCCCGATACGGCTGGTCATTGGGTGTGAAGAGCTTGTGAGCTGCTGTGGTACTTGCTCAGGCATTGCGAGTAGTATATTTGAATCTAGATTAACCTTGAAATCTTGCTAACTTGAGAGGCCTTATTGAATCATATAGATGGTAAGCCAACGCCTGCGCGGTGCGGTTTATATAAGATGGATATGTGTAGAAATAGTCGTAATATGTCTCTGTTATAGGCAATTTAACTAATGTAGGATGATAGGACTATAGATAATAATGTTATTCTTACAGAATGATTCTTTGATCACCACCCCTTTTCGCTTTCGCTCCTGCTCCCATACTTAATATTCTGTGTGACAGATCCCGTCTTGTTCTCCTTCTTTGGTAATCAGCGGAACGGTCTGGTTAATTTGTAAGATAATCGATGAAGCTCCAATTTTCGGGTGCGCATCCTCAGTTTCGATTGCTGTAGACCAGACCTGCATACCGAGCTCCAATCCGACAGTATTATCATGAGCACAGCGCATCAAGCGCATCACTTGCTGCAATGCTTCTCTGCCAAATTCCTCAGTGAGTGCGGTTTTGTCTGGTGTTGCCAACGGAATCACGGAATGATTTTTCTGTGCTAGGAGAATCGTGGCGCCTATTATGCCTAGGAAGATGCCAACCTTTCCAAATACAAGACTTAACAGAATGGCCAAGGCTCCGCTGGCAAGGCCAAGGAGCGCGCCTTCTTGGACACCTTGGTGAATACCCTCAACAAGGCTCTTTGCCTCAGTTATTACCGTCCGAGTGCTTTGGGGGTCGTAATTAGGCAAGTCGGGCGCCAAGACGCCCTGGTGCAATGGTCGATGTGATGTCGCAGACGGAGTGGTGACTTTATAAGAGAGGTCAAAGAACAAGCGACGCTTCTCACGAATAGTGAACCGAAGCTTGTGGTCTACATCGAAATAGACTCTTTTCTGGAATTTGAAGGGCTCTTGTGTGCGGATGCTGGTGACAGCATCCTCCAGCGCGGACCCGATGTACTGCTCGATGGTTTTCCGGTAGGACTGTTGGATTAGGTCTTGTCGGAGAGTATAAGTCACCCTTTCTGAGCCGAGGATGTTGCCAACTACCCTCGTTGAGACGCCCCAGATTGTTGTCACGGCTATGAAACAGGCCTCCCCTGGCGGCAAGAGAGCAGAGATGGCGAAGAAAGACAAGACTACAACCATTCCACCAATCAAAGACGACATGATCATCGCCTTCCTGTTTTTCTTCTCTTCCACAGGTGTCGAGTTTTCATATGTGAAAGAGGTGGCTTGAGACATGTTTGAGCCCGTGATTAATCAATATCGAGTGTATACATGTAGTATGGTGGCGCGGTGTTGGATGTAAGAGGGATCGAGGTGTGAAATGGGATCCAACGCGGCTGCCTGATGTTAGGTACAATCAGTGACCAAAATCGTGCCTTACAGACAAATGACAAGGCTTGATTCCCTGCCTAAGAAATATATTAAAGGATGAGGCTATGCAGCGCTTATTGGCTCAATATTTTCGGTACCGTACCTGTATACCGGTATTTGCAGCAAAATGACGTCTACGCTGCGTGTAGGATGTCAGGCAACGACGCTGAAGAGCCAGTAAGCAGTGTAGAAGACTGCTGAATATTTCATCATGTGGTATGAAGCATGAAATCACGAGTGTTTATCTTATCTGGGCACTGTTTATACCAAGTTGCTCATGTAGAGACGGACGTGTCAGGCAGCCAATGGCCTCACTCCATGACCCTCCCTCCAGCACTCCACCCACTCTGGTCCCCAGACCAGTGAAAAGAAGCTGAATCCAAACTCGTCCATTTCGCTTGGATCACACGATTCCAGTGTTGCGCGGCTGCCCAAGTATGGCAGAAACAAGGGGTCTTCGGTCCGGCAGATGGTCGCCCACTGAGACGAAGTCGACGCGAGCCACAGGGATCGACGCGCGGTAAAGGGAATGCCGCCGGCACATTCACACCAGCCGTCCTTCATTGTGCGGTAGGCCGAGATGGTGGCCATGACGACGAGCCACGTCCGGCGGATGCTCTCGGAGAGAATCCATAGTCTCCAGAGCCGAGGTGTGGAATTACTGCTGTTGGAGTTGTTCTGTTGGTTGTTTTCATTCGCAATAAAGTCCGGTGTGGTTTGAGAGGTTGTGATGCTATCCAAGGTTGCCGAATCCCACATCTGCTGACACCATGAGAGCAGTGTTGGCATGGATTCTTCGGCGCGAGTCTGCTGCCATACGCCCTTGTCGAAGAGGCGGAGAATTTGGTATATGAGCAATGCCTGGACGCGAGCTAGATGCTGAGAAGTGTCGAGTGCAGGCACAGCCATTGACATGAGATTGCTGCTCCCGACTTCGATCCAGTTGTTCTTGATGAGCGAGTTTGCTCGGTCCTGGATGATGCGAGCAGTCAAGTCTTGGTTGTTGCTATTACATGATTGCTGGATGCTGATGGACGAGAATGCGTCCTGCATACAAGATGGGAAGAAGCCATCGGCGTAGAGTTGGCGGTGTATAAAAGGGCATTGGCCATCATGGATCCATTGAATGAGCCAGTCCTGCAGCCGCTGGACAAAGGTTCTGAAAACGGGTATGGGTATTTGGGGAGCTCTGGGGTTGGCCTTTTCAATGTTCCACGTCTCAGGGGTCATGAACCATAGCTTTGAGGAGGCAGAGGCGGATAGACTGGAGACATGGGTGTTGAAGAAGTAAACGTGGCCTGGATACAACAATCACGTTTGAGAATTTGATGTTAGATAGTAGAACACTAAAGACCTCATGATAGACTGGTTCATAATGAAACATGGATTTAAACCACTTGCCTGGAATCTCAGTTGGTTCATCTGATGGGCTTGATTTGGCAACGGCGCGTCGGATCAAGACGGCATACCGGCAGTCCAAGCCCTTGTCTTCACACCGTCGACAGAATGGCCGAGCTTTGTCACACTTCCGCTTCGCAGCAATACAGGAAGTGCACGATTTTTGTCTCTTTTGAGCGACCATGACGTATAAGGAAACCAAGACTAGAAGAAGCAGCTGTTGATGCGAGTTGATGACTTGGAAGAGACGGAGATGCAGCCCGGGCTTAAGATGACTGCGGCAAACTAGCGGAGCTAACGGTGGAAATGAGGCGGGAGGCGGACGGTTTTGGTGGGGATAAGACGGCAATTGCAGCCAATAATGTTTGAAGAGATGACCGAAAGGCGGTAGTACAGTTGACGGATGGGGGAGAGAGGTGGAAATGGAGTGGAAGAAGCAGAGGCAGCGTTTGTAAGCTGGCGATGCTGCCGGGACTGGAGATGCTTGTTGTGTTTTGATGATGGACAGAGTTGAGAGAGACTATAAAAAGATGCTGGAATCGCATTGCTTCACCATGGAATCATTACACATTACAATAACCATTTGCATCGAATAACAGCAGCGCTCTGAGACACCCCAATTCGCCAAAATGGCTCCTAGTCGATCCCAGCTCATCAACACGGCAAACGCCTTCATCGAGGCCTACAACCAATGGACCGTCTCCGACATCCTCTCCATGCAAAGCCCCTCATGCACGCACCGCGTTCTTCCTGGAAATCGACCAGCCAGAACCAGGGCTGAATTCGGAGAATTTCTTGAGCGCACTATTCCCGTCATCCGCAACTTTCGCCTACATGCTGTGGAAACATCGCCGTGGATTGTGGATGTTGAGGCGAGGAGAGTCACGATGCACTTGAAGAGCACGGGGGAGTCGGATATTGGGGCGTATAATAACGAGTACATCTTCATGATTACCATTAGTGAGGATGGGGAAAAGGTGGATGGGATTCTGGAGTTTTTGGATAGTCTGTATTCGTCGGAGTTTGTGGGCAGCTTGGCCAAGCAAACGGGACAGGCATTGGGATAGACGAGTCTATGAAGTCTCAGTATGTGAATTCTAGGTTCGTATTCAAGTTTGTGGGCTCATTATGGGTACCGGGTAGCTGTGAAAACGAATTCCTGGCACAAAGAATTCCCAAATGCTGCGCACGTATCGATTGAACGCAAGATTTCGCATAACCTTCAGTTACGGCATTCTTCAATTGTCATAAACCACGAGGTGCGAAAGAAATTGTATAATATCAGTTGGCTTATTTATCTTAGCACAGAGCACGTGCTTTGATGCCAAAGAGCGAGGAAAATGTGAGCCTGAAATATGAGCCCCCAAGGCTGCGAGATTCACCCCATCCTCACTTCACCTTTAACTCACCTCTGCACTCGGCTCTCTCTTCACTTCAACAACCACAATAACAACTTCAAGAGTCAGCCAACATGATGCGCATCTTTTACTCCAACCACTGCCACTGCAAGCAGCCACCCGATTGCTTTTGGCACCAACGCAACTCTCCGGCTCTCATCCATCTCGAGACTTTCGTCGCTCCCTGCCGATACCCATGGAGATCCTCAACAACGAACCAATAGACCTTCGCGTGGAGATTCCGCCGATAGGCTATCTCGTGGATAAGCCTACCTGGGAGGGAGAAGGCGATCAACCATTTGCTTGTCCTCATCCGAGCTGCGATGGTTTCACCTTCGAAACGGTAGAAGAATGCCGCATCCACGAGGATGACTGGCACAACCCTCCATACTTCTGTTCCGAGTGCGACTCAACTTTTGCTGCGAGACCGGCTTTGAAGAGGCACTTCAAGGCCAGCGGACACTTTAATTGGATCTGCCTCGAAGACAAATGCGATTTGAAAGGCACCTTGTTTGCCAGTCAATCCGAGTTTGTCATCCACGCCTTGAACACTCCAGGCCATGAGCACCTGTTTCCCGAAGAACCTCTCAGCAGCCCAGTTTCCGTGAAAAAGATCAACTATGCTGAGGTTGCCAACCTCATGGAGGGAGAAACTACAGAGGAGTGCCTTTCGGAAGAAGAGGGTGAAAGGTGCACAGAGCCATCCTGTCGCCGGTACCAGCGAGTGTTCTACACTGAAAGCGAATTTACTCGACATAAAGAATCGCACAACCATGTCAACGCCATCAAATACTCCGAGTTTCTTCGAGAATCTGGCAAGTCCATTGTTGACATCATGGCTGAGCAAGAAGCTGCTAGAGAGTTCCGGTGCACCGTCGAGGGCTGTCCCAAATACGGAGAAATGCTCAAGACTAGCCAAAGCTTTCATAGACATATTGCGACCGATCAACATCTTTACCCACGCCCATTATCGGATCCGACTTCCCCAACTTCCGAGATTCGGCTCAAGTTTGCCCAGATCAGTCTTGAGTGCGACGAACCGGAGTGCCCCAAGTTTCAGCACTATTTTCTCAACAAGGGAAATCACACGAAGCATACCAAGTCAGTTGCGCATTGCAAAGCGGTAGAGTATGGAAATTGGAAGAGATCGATGGGTAGCTCCGGTGCTAGAGATCAAGAGAACACAAGGATCCAAACTCCTGAGAAGCAGAAACCAGCTGCTATCGCGGTGCCGCCATCGACTCCTCAAATTTGGACACGAAGTTTGTTTACTCCTATCAGTCCGCCAGCTACCGACTCTGCATATGCCCAGTCTACTCAATTCGTAACCCCTACGAAGCGGCCGGTCCAAGATATTGCGCTCATGACGCCACCGTCCTGGAGGGAGGAGAACTTGAGGAAGAGAAATCGCGAATTGGAGGAGGAGTTGGAGCGCATGAAAGAGAAAATGGACCGGATGAGAGCTGCATACCAGGAGCAGATAAGCTCTTTGTTCCAGACTCTCGGAGAAACCCGAGACCGCAACGGGCGATGAAGTTGTGCGAATTTTTGCCTTTATGGGTTGGAGACTGAGATGACGAGTTGATCTGTAAAGGAGCTGTTTGTCTTTGCTTTGCCCGAACGACTGTGCTGGATGAGAACATGATGGTATAAGCATTTCTGACTGGTGGATTTTATTCACAGACGTTGTACAATAGGGATTTTAGGCAGGAAGCGGTTTAACGTAGGATGTGAACAAGGAGATGCGCTTTGAGTTGCCGGATTGGGTGTTTGACGCAGATTCAAGGCGCTGCCTATGTATGTCCTTTGCTTCTCAATGATACGAGACTGTTACTCATAGATGGAAAGCTTTTATGACCTGAATTAATCTCTTGATGTCTGAATCTTAATGCATGACGAATTATCACGTAAATCTCTGCCGTTTATGGCATTCACTGCCACATCATCACTGATGTGTATTACACGCTGTGTCCATGTAGTCAGCCGAGCGATTGAATGCAGCCACACGCAGCCAGCGCACCCATTGCCTAACTTGTAAACTATTCAAGGTAAATTTACCGATGGCCTCGTACGAGCTCTACTGCTATTGACCGACACGGCGAAAAAGTCCGGCATTAACCAATCGGCAAAGTCGTGCAATTGGATAGTTGAAAATGGCTCAGGACGGTTATTCAAACCGGCAACTCAATCCGAAAAAGGGCTGACAGGATGCACCAATCCTTCTGTCTCGTATTATACGAGTATTGCACCGTCAACTCCGAAAAAAGACTTTGCGTAATTCCACAGCCAATAGCTTTGTAATTCACGCTCACTACCGGGATTAGGCGGGCATTAGCTGGTCTTACATACAATTACACATACAACGCACAACACACAACACACTCCATACTTGGGTACTTGCTCCATACTCTATTTTGATACGCAGGTGAGCTTTGAGCTTCTCCCTACTTGGTAATTTCCTTCGCAGTCCATGCTGGCGGGGCTGTGAAGAGACCCAAAACTCGTCAAAAATAGCTGCAACTCCTCCGCAGTCCCACCGCAACGCCATAACTTTTAGGTTCTTACCGGCGTTTACAAACGGGCAATAATGGTCGACGTGCCTCCTCCCTATAAAGCAGGTAAGTAATATGTGTATAGTCTTTTGCTGTTTCTTCCACCAATCACCAAGGCTCCGCCCTGCCAAGCTACTCGTGTCCCAAAGCAGAACTATCGAATAGACAGCGACATTCCTCCAAGGCTGTGCGAAAACAGACGGCTTGACGGCACTATACCAAGCCAAACGACGCTAGCCTCGTCAGGGGCTCAGCTTAAAGACCTTCCCAACTGGTCATGCTCAAACGACGGTACTAGAAGCCTCGCCGTTGTAATAGGTGGAATATTCCATCAGCTCCGCTGGTTTGATGGAATGGGATTGATCAGGACATCCATGCTGCTGTCTTGCGTACTCGTACATACAGCTAGTATTATGGGCACACTGACTGACGTCGACCCATTGACACAAACAACTTGTATATAAGACGGCCCGGATCGACAGCTGATCATGTCTTGCTTCCTGCTCTCTCTCACAGGCAACTTCAACTCTTGATCAATTGACAAAAGCCTTTCACCAATTAACTCCATAACACCGTCAAGATGCTCGTCAAGTCCGTCCTCGCCACTCTCTCGGCTGCCACCGCCGTCTTTGCTGCCACTCCCCTCGAGAGCGGCAACTGGGTTCCCGCCAGCCCAGGCTTCTCAACCCAGACCTGTGCCGGAGGCAGCGTCAGCGGCAGCACCTTTTCCATCCCCGCGAACCCCAACGGAAGCACCAGCGGCTCCGGCTGCTCCAACGGCCACCTCCGCGCGGAGCGTCGCTACAACGACGACTACACCACCGGCGTCCACCAGTTCGCCGGCACCTTCAAGATCAACTCCCTGGGCGGCAGCCGTATCGCCATCAAGCAGACCTTTAACGGAAACACCGGCCCCTACTTCATCCTGGCCGTCGACACCGGCGGCCGCCTGTACAGCGTCGAGGGCGGTGCTACTCTTGCTACCGGCGTTGCCAACGTCGGATCGAGCGTCACCATCAACACTGTCCACAACGCCGACATCCACAGCTACCGCGTCTATGTCAACGGCCAATTGGCTTTCCGTGACGACAATGCTCCTGGCGGAAGCTTCTATGACAAGTTTGGTGCTTACACCACTGACAGCGGCGTTGGTCCCATGAGCATCACTTGGTCTGATACTGCTTTCTGGACCCGCCAGTAAGCGATTCATCAATTTGAGGGATGAGTTGTTATGAAGGGATGTGCTTGACGGAGAGGTTTTTCGTTGTATATTTGTTGGAGGATTTGTATATGCATACGCTTCTGACTTGAGCGGAATGATGTTTATAGCTCCATATGCTTATTCTGTATATAATCGGCTTCATGACTTAGCGGACGATGAATTCTTTTCTGTCTATACGACTTGCCATATGCGTGATATGATAAGGTTGAATCTATCTGGATCCATCAGGGTGTTTCCAATGTAAACAACTCGTACGAGTACCAGAGGGGGCCACTCGGCCGGCGACTCCGTACGCCAAGTGGACACTCTTCGGAGGAACTAGTCATGAGAACGGAGCTGTAAACAGCTATTCTGGAAACATGTATGACTAGCCCATTCTTTAGGTTCTGACAGTTATACCAATTAAGGCAGTACGTATGTTCCCTTGTCTTGATGCACCAGCAAGGATGAGAATTTACCTCTTTGGTTGAGCAATAAATAACTGTTGTAATTAGAACGTATCGTAGTTAAAATTATCTACCGAAAGAGTTATGGCACTGCTTAGCTATAGTAGCAAGCGAGGGACAGAAAAACCGAGATTGGGGAGATTTCTCGCACCCACGAGTTGAACCATACGCCTACAACAGGAGTAGCTGCTATATCTACATTTCCATCTACAGTTCTCTAGTTACTGCTATTATATCTACAATTTTCTAACAACTGCTACTATATCTATATAATAAAGTCCGGGTGCTGGCTGAATAGGCGTTTTACGTGTTGATTAGGTGCTCATATTACTGAATATATGTACGTATTCATTCTGCGGTCTCGCTTTTTCTGACCTTCGCTTGAGTAGACATTGATTGTACCATTATCAGTTTTATGAAGTTTCAGGGTTGTCGTAGTCGGATGAAGACGCAATAAAGTGCAAGATTGCTCAACCAAGCAGGCAATAAGTAAACACAAAGTGTATTCAGCTGCAATGCTATCCTGATGTTGACCGCAAGCTTTGTTAATGAACAATATTTCCACGCCCTTGTTACGTGCGGCTGAGAGTAAATTTGGGTCCACGTGCCATGTTTTCTCACCGAAATCCTGCAGGTAAAAGACAACGCATTAGTGACACAAGTAATTGACTAAATTTTACAAAGTGCATATGCTCAATGCGTTATTGCATCATCGATATATCGCCCGTTTGAGCCGCATATGTTTGAGCCGCACCCGCAAGTACATACAGAGCATAGTCGTGATCAGACCTAAATATGCGCCTGTCTGCAGATTTCAACAAGGAGACCGTATTCATTATTAATGGCAATAGAGTCTGAAAACTAGATGCATGCATAGCCCCACCAGCCTCGTCCTTGTCGCGAGCCGACATACAATAAAACTAGCTAGGCTATTGGGCATGACGATTCATGACAGTGTTAAAATAACTGGGCATCAATACCCATGACCTATACATAAGTGACACGTAGTTTAGTAGTATTGGTAATTCTCATACCCGCAGTACTGGAAGCGCACATGCGCACATGCATGCAACAAATTAATCCAACAAGAAGCTAAGTTTGGGCACCTTTCCTATATCCATGTAACTCTATGCACATGTACGTTGCGAGATACCCCGAGAATTTCAGCGTAACCATATGAATTCTGACAGTGAGGATAGCTGTGTCATTGTGTGGATAGTGTCAGAAGAGAGTTCTTTGTGAAGAGCGTTACATGTATGTAGATGCTTAGGATTGCATAGCACTATTCAGACCACGGATAAGAATGAGCGAAATTGAATATAAGAAAAGACAAGGAACGTGAACTAAACGTTCAAAGTGACCTATAGTCGTAGAGAGAAAGTTCTACCTTGCATGCTGGCGACGCCTGGGATACTCATCTCTGTCTTCACCAAAACCAAAAACGCCCTTCCAAAGTATTCCCAATAGGGGCAGTATATTCCACCCATTCCATATCTCCTCTGAGGAATGTGCGTGTTGCCCATTGGGAACCCTTTGCCTATTTTGCAAAGCGCTCTTCCCTTTCATGGATCTCAAGCGCTCTTGCGGCATGCCTTTTATTGCAGCGAGTTGCTGTACAGCATTTGTTCTCGGGTTCTGGATCTCACGACCAGTGCTTTGACGCTGTTCAATATGACGAACCCGCCTCTCCAGCTCTTTCATACGGGGTTCAAGAGTTGTATCCGGAATTGATGCTGACGAGAGCTCGACATTAGGCAATTTTGAGTGGAAGCGTGCCGCCACTTGTGCGGCAAGCTGGTCTAGGGAAAGATGCAGTTGAGAGTTGTCGTTCTGGAGCTTGGCCATTCGAGACTCAGCTGCTTCTCTTTCTTTCTTGATGACATCCACTGCTTCCGCGTCTTTCTCAGCAAGCGCCTGCTCAATGCTCTCTTGGAACTCTGCAAGATCCTTCTCATATCTCTCGAGGGCTTCGCGAAAGTTCTTCTGTAAGTAAAGGCCAGCTCCTGTCTCGTCTAGAGGGAGATTTTGGTTCATCATCTCGGTTTGTATCTCCAAGACTACATGAGCTTCCTTTTTAACAAGTTCAGAGATGATGGCATAGGCTGAATCCTTCGAGCCGTCATGCTTCATCATGATACTCCCTTTCTGGAGCATATCGCCCCAAAACTCAGGGCGCTGAAGCTGATTGCAACGCTGGCGCCCAGTCTCGTCTCCGTTTTCAACGCCATCTAGTGCACTCCACATGGTGGTGGCGAGTATAACATAGGGAAACGCTTTTTCGCCACAGAGCTTTTGGAAGATGTTCATATTCTTCAGGCTGGATCCAGAGACTCGCGTGTCCGTAATACGGTGAAGGTAGATAAGCCCGGCCAATCGTACATTCTTGACGTATAAAGCAGCCAGAAAAAGTGCTATTTCCTGCAATATTTCTGAATCAGGGCGATTCGTATCATCGAAGCCAGGTGTATCGATGATGTGAACAGTCTGTTGGCCATTATAACGGAAGCTATAAACGCCCACTTCAGCGGTACCTATATCTTCGTGAGTATCAGAGAACCATGCAGCGCATAGGTGAATCATACATGATTTCAGATCGTGCCCGATTTCAACTTCTTGATCCGTAAGCAAGGAGACGAAAGTACTTTTCCCGGCACCTGTACTCCCCATAACAACGATTGCAACGCTATCTTCACTGTAGGCTGTTGCTCAGTATGGTATATTGTTCTTGTTCAAATAAATCTGACAAACCTGAACCCTGGGTTGTCTCTGGGCTGCTCATTTGGCTTCAATTCCATTGGTCTTGCGCTGGAGTCCACTACCCCTTGGTTCTCGGGTTGGCGAAATTTAATCGTCATTGTGATATCAATGTTATAAAGTAGCAAGCTTTTGGATTTATTGTTCAAAATTGAACAGATTTTAGCAATTCATGTGCCAGCTCTTAGGCAGATAGATAAATGCAGTTAAGGACTCTATCTAGTACATACGGAGCTGTTTTGTTAATCGAGGGAGAGCAAGAAGTAAGGCCTTAGGCATGCATCCATGAGCTGGCCGAGATCATCTTCGAACTAAACTGCCCGAGAAATGGTAGGCAGGAAGCAGACCACGTCACCAGCTCACGCCCATTTTTTTCGGTGACGATAAGAGGCTATAGTGCGGAGCGATGTGTGTGGGCTTGCCTCGTGTGAGACTGACTTGGGTTGGACTGCGTTCAACTTGCAGAACCTGAGTAATGGCCCCATCCCATCGTTAAATCATACAAGTTTAGCCATAGAAAGAAATGCGGCATCCTTAGGCAGCAAATGCCTCTGTTTACCTGGTGGAGGGAAGCGTAGGGTATCACTAGTTAGCTATTGGGCAAACCCAGCCTCAAAATCCCAGCATATTTTGCTCCGAACTCCTAAGCAAGGGTTTCTAGATTTGAGACCGTAGCAAACCATCGTAGGTTTGTGATATTGGCTACTTAATGCATTTCTATATGTAATGGCTTGTAGGTAGAAAAGAAGCTTGGGAAGGGTTCGCCAAACAAACATTTCTGTATAGTAACGAACAAAAGCACATAATTTGTTTTATTCGCTTTGAGAAACTGTTTGTCTTTCCATTTAGTAGAACACGCCTTTCACCAGGCTCTCATTTACACAGTACCTACTGGTTGCTTGATTAGGCACCTGGAGCACATGGTATCATTTGCCTACTTACCTACTTTTCGGTATGTAAGATGCTTACAGAGTAGCATTCAGCCTCAATTCTGTACACGTATGAAGTAAGTACTATAACTCTGCATTAGTTAGTGCCAATAACTGCCCAATTCACGCCCAGTTCCTATCTGCGTGGCCAAGAGGTCAAGTCAGCCGCACTCATAGTTGGCCAATAATTCGAATAGACATGTGAACAATTTGCTCACCGGAAATTTGAGGCGCTATCAGGGCATTCTGCGGCTAAGACCAGAAAATTTAAAACGATTACTATCTGCAAGCCAAATATTGCTGGACTCCTACTTGCAAAAAAGCGCCTAAATAATCTGGAATGGTCCCTCGACCTGCAGCACCTTATGTATTTACAAAATCTCAGCCTTTTTCAAGCATCATGACAGTCAACAATAATTCAATGGTCTTTAGCCGAGCTAGCAGCCCTGCTATATCCTTGGAATCGGATAATGCAAAGTTGGAGCTGCCGACACTTACGTGTGTACCACTTGCTTCATGCCATAGAGCAGTCTACACGAGGAAAAGACTAACAGTGTTTAAACTCCAAGGCCTGATGATACTGTTATTGCGGTGATGGGAATTACCGGCGCTGGAAAGAGTACCTTTATTTCTTACTTTGCGTCAGACGCCAAGATCGGGCATGAACTCCAGTCGTGTATGTTATCAACAATAGGCAGAATACGAGCCGATTCCTGTGGCTAACTTCATCTACTCTATTATAATATAGGCACCTTTGATATCGGTATCCATGCCGCTACTATTGGCGATAAGAAGTGTTACTTAATTGATACCCCTGGCTTTGATGATACCAACAAATCCGACACGGAAATTCTTCGTCAAGTGGCCGACTGGCTTAACCGTTCATACCAAGCCCAGATTCGGCTGGCTGGCATCGTTTATCTTCACCGTATTACGGACAATCGTATGGGCGGAACGGCCTTGAAAAACCTGAGTATCTTTAAGAAACTCTGTGGTGATGAGGGCCTCTCTTGTGTCGTGCTTGCAACAACGATGTGGGGGTTGGTGTCGCGGGAGGAGGGTGAAAGACGTGAGCATGACCTTTCGACAAAGCCAGAATACTGGGCCGGTATGGTAAGTAGGGGAAGCAAGGTCCTCCGACTGGACAAGGATGCCATATCGGCATTTGCTGTCATGGAGCACATTTTCGCTCAAAGACGGCGCATCACCCTGGATATCCAGCAAGAGATGGCCAGCGGTAAGACGCTAGACGAGACAAGTGCGGGCCAGGAAGTGCAAGCAGATCTAGCGGCCCTACGAAGGAAGCACAAACAAGATCTAGCAATGCTTCGCAAGGAAATGGAGCAGGAGTTGAATATGCGTGACAGGCGTGCCAGAGAAGAGTTCACTCAGGTTCGTGCCGAGTTAGAGAAGAAAATTCGGCTCGCCGCCAAGGATAGTGAGCGCTTGCGTGTCGACATGAAGCAACTGCAGACCCAACGCAACGAGGAGCTACAACGACTGCGCGAGGAAGCACACAAGAAAGAGATGGAAGCTCAAAAACAGTTGATGGAGATCAGGATTCAGCTGGATCTAGCCAGACAACGGAATGAGTTTGAAGCTCAATTAATGGAGATGAAGGTGCAAATGGCAAAAAGGAAGCTGAAGCCGCGAAGGAAGAGAAGGAAGATGCGGAAAGGAAGAGGAAAAAGGAAGATGCTTGTGTGATTATGTAGTGAAGGAGGCTCTTCCTAATTTATATGCTTTTTATTATTCGTCTCTGGTATTTTATGACTCTATTAGAAGTGTGCAACTATCAGTACATATGTCTCTAAATTGGAGAAAAACTATTATCACCAAGCCAGCCCCTACTGAACATATGTATCAACATGTTGCTATACACGTCTTGGCACTTCAAGGGAATAAAATTTCATGGCCCCGATTAAAGAGGCCAACCAGGATGACTGTGCCGGGGAAGTAACTGGCAGGATTGATCTTATAGCCCATTTCGCCCATTTCTTAATTTACAATCAATCACCTGTTTAGCTTCTGACGGCGACGCCCATCAATACGATACTCTTCATGATACTCTCTTAGGTGAGGCTATTCCGAAGTCACGTATATGTGCTTCGGTACTTAGAGATGTAATTTGGGAAACATCTATAGAAAGAATCGTAGCTACATAATGGGACTGACAAAGGTGTCAAACTGCATCTATAAGAATACGCAAGCATAGCCGCCTACTTTTGCCACAGAGCTCATTCTCGAGTCATGTGGTGATATAAAATACTATACGAAAAATTTTCGTTACCTGAACTTCCATTTTTTCTTCTCTTTCGTAGGCTACAGCGAGGAAAAGAACTTAGGCATAGATTGTTCCGGGTAATGACTTGGCATCAGCACTCATGACCAGTATGCAGGCGCCACGTAGCTGGTAGCATTCAGCCTTGCCAATTACAGAAGAGCATACGTGCAGGTGTATGCAAAATGCCTGTAAGATGTTGTAATATGCATACATACGGACTAACATGAGGCTGAATTAAAGCTCCCCGCAATATGTAGCTCTGTGCTAGTTACTCCGTTAATCCAGGCGCAGCTGGGAGCTGTTCTTGTATTCGGACGAAGAGTCTGACTTTGACATCCACAGTATTTATTGGGAAATAAAAATCGGAATCGCAAAGGCTTGTGTCGGATTTTCACCACAATTTTCTATCATCGAGATAGTTGTTCTCAACCATTGCATTTCTTCAACAAGAGATAACCATGCTGGCAACGAACAAAGCCTTCTTGCATATCATCCTGGCAGCCTGTTTGCCAACAGCCGTAACAGCATCTTGGTGGGATGATTTTACCAATAATTTGGCAACGGATCTTACACCGCTTATCGCCTTATTTGGCGAACAAGCGACCAAACAATTCCTCAGCGAGTCAACGACCGTCTTGGACAATTTCCTTTTTGCCATGGCGCCTCTTGGGATCTTAACTGGGGTTGTGTCCGCTATTCGGGTTTGCGGAGGACCATCTCTACGAGCATTTATCGGCCGTGCACAAGAGGGAGGAGGAATTGCTGAGGCAGAGTTGTGCTCCTCTACCAGTCGCGACGTGTGTGAGCTCTATCACAACGGTGCCATTGTTAGGGTTTTTGGGCGCCCCAAGATCCTGGAAATTATCTATGACTCCGAATTGGAAAAGAAAGACAACGATGAAAATAACAATAAGTTTGGGATCAGCATTTCTCGAGAGTATTTCCAAACGGCTAAACAAAACGACGTGGGTTGGGAAGAACAGGGAGAAGAGAAACCGTCCCGTGACGCGGAAAGTAGGCCATCGTCAACCAAAAATGCCTTTGACAATTTTGCACCAAATCCTAATCTCTCACTCAATATTGGGATAGTAGAGCGGTCATCCTTTGTGTACATTGGGGCTGCTATCGTGGGATTCCTCGCGCAAAGCTCGGTGTTGGTGCTAAGCGGTATTATTACTTATAGCCTACACTGGAAAAAGAACGGAAATTCTATAGACCCCTGGGCTTTCCCCTTCATATTCGTGGGTACGGTGTGTGTTTGCTTTGGAATGTTCCTTTGCGCCACTTTGGTAAACGACAGCACCAAGGAGAGAGTGTTCGAACGGAAATCTGAACCAAAAAATCGGGCTCTACCCTTTACGTGGTCCAGCCAGGAAACCAGGTGGTCGGAGATCAGACTTTTGATCCTTTTTTATTCTCTAAACCGATAAAGCGTTATATGACATCCTGGAAGGTTGTTCAGACTTCCGATTCAAGTTCCGGAACACGAAAAGATAAACTTTCTTTCAACAAGTTCAAAAATCTCTCTGAAGAAACTTCAGTACTGGTCGCTACTGTTATAACAGTACTTGGGTTTGCTTTGCAGTTTGTTGGTTTGCGAGCAATGCACTCGGTGGTTTCCCTTTTACAGCTTGGTGTCACCCTATTAATGAGCGTGATCCGGGCCTTGTTGAGGACGCAACGTTTAAGTATAGATGAAAATATCCTTCGTGATCGCCCGGATGAAGTTAGCGGCCATGAACTCGATTGGATGGCTCTGCAGATGGCTAGAGATGTGTATGATTCAAGATATTTCTGGAATGTTACTGTACAAGTTCCAACACAACATCCACAACGGAGCGCTGAGAACATGAACAACAAAGCATGGGAATATAGGGCCAGACTTGCTGAGCTTACTAGTCGTTTAGACAATGCTAAATCAAATCTCTCCAATGCATGGGGTAATGATCTTGTGAGTGGAAGATTGCAAGCTCAACAGCTCAAAAAGGCAATCGAAGGTAGTCTTGCCATTCTCGAAAATCACTCCAAAGTTGGGACTGATCTCGCAAACCTGTCTTGGATTTTAGACGTTGCGATAGGGGAATACGGGAAAACATCGTGTCAAATCCAAAGCATAAAAATCGATATCCAGCGGTTAGGTTCAGTCTGGGCTGTGGACCCAAAGCATCTTGAAGCCATTATTGGATTATGGTCTTGGTCCATTATTTCAGACCCACGCACGGAAGAAGTATCCTTTGGACTCAAAACATCGACTGCAGCAGACAAACCAATGTATTGGGCTATAACTGCTGGAACAGAAGATGAAATAGAACGATCATGGAGAGAAATCCAATTCTGGATCGAGAGACCTAACATACCATTATTAAACTTGAATATCAAGAGACCTCGATCGTTGGGTGATCCGAAGATAGATGGAACGATGATATCGGGGCCAGATGAACAGATATTGGCTCATGAAGTTGATTTATCCACGCCAGTATCTATGTCAAATCCATATCATAGACTATTCGGTTTGCATTGCATTGATATTCGCAATGGCCCCCCCGCAATCGCTGCGGCCAGGCTTGAGTCGAAGCACATCCCTATTTTCTGTTCCCAAGACATTTACCAATCTTTCCTAAGCACCATTTCAGGTTATTTAGACTTTGAAAGAAAAACAACGGTAGTTACCGGCAATACCATGCGCTTAGAGCACCGGCTTGTAACCAAACTCATCGACTGCTTCGAAGCGAGTGGTCTAGGATCAAGGCAAGACGCATCTCTAATCATCATTTCGATGCTACAGAACCATTCACTCTTACCACGTACTTCGGAGGCCATCCCGGCTGCTTACAGGGTGGCCGAAAATTTCAGAAAAAGCGATGACTTTAAGGAAGCTGAAGGAGTTCTTCGATGGGTATGGGGAGTCATGACCGAGTTAGGTGAACCCCGAGATATCGTGTTGCTCGAGCTAGGCGAGCTTTATCGGCATGCTCTATTTTCAGAGCGATGGCAAGGATTTGGGAAAACTGGAATAAGTTGGATGAATTTGCAACAAAAATCCTCGGTATTGAGCCCGGAAAGCGAGGTAATAACTCGTTACGTGGAACTAGAAAAGCGACCAAGAGAACCTCGAACTGGGCAACACGTCCTTGAAGCAATATCAAGAAACGATAGGAAGGAGACACTTTGGTCGATTAGCCAGCTTCGCAACAGTGATGGCAGTCTCCCTATTGACAAAGAAAGCGGCCGATCTGTTCTTTCTTTCTTATGTGAGAAAGGATGGCTTGAGCTTGTTAAAATCGCACTGGAGATTAGATCCGTTGTTGACTCTATCGACAGACAAGGACGCACACCATTAAGTTATGCTGCAGATGTTTATTTATTTTATTTATTTATTTATTTTATTATTAACGTCTACTAAGTAAGCTAGTTATATAAGTCCTTATTTAAGTACTAAGACAGTAGGAGCCATTAAGTTTAAATTAAGTATTTATTATATTTTAATATAATAAAAAAAAAAGAAAGATATTAATTTAATTTTATTATATTATTTTATTTAAAGGGTAAGGGTATATATTGTATTTCCTTTATAAGTTTTTAAAAGTTTTATACTTTTTATATTAAAGAGGTATTTAATATAAATAATTCTAAAGTATATTTCCTTTTTAATATATTAAAAAAAAATTAT
>PNRQ01000324.1:0-31861 GCA_003439915.1 Trichoderma atrobrunneum | reverse complement strand
GTCCCAAGGCGACGAGGCGCCGCTGCGTCGTCGAAGAGGCTGGAGGAATTGCGGCCGGACGCTGGCTCTTCGTCGAAAAGGCCGCTGCTTCGGGCTCCTCCGCGACGAGGCGACGAGCCCAAAGCTGGCCCATTGTCGGTGGGCTCATCCCCGAATAGCGACATGCTGTGGTGGCCGGGCGCCGGTTATCGATTCGCTGGAGCTCTCGTGCGACTCGTGACAAAGAGAGATGAGGGGGAATACGGCAGAAAGAAAGCGAAAGAAGGGCGAAAATCTGCTGCGGCCGCGGGGTTGATGCAAAGAGTCTGGAGGAGGCGAGGTTGGGTTGGTTGTCAGTCGCAGTATCAAGTTGGCTTAGTGTTGACGAACTCGTAATGGCGGCGCTAGGAGGTTGGACTAAGGCGGTCACTGTGCGCTCAGCGGCGATTCCTGTTGGCTAGGCGGTCGAATAGCGCTGTAAGACAGTTGGCATGGGGGGTTGCTGTAGATTGGAATGGAAAAGCTGATATAGAGCAATAAGAGGACAAATTGGGCAAATTAGAAGAACAAATAAAAGAAGAAGGAGAAAAGAATCAATTACTACTATTATTGCTGCACGAAAGGTGAGACGGTGAGCCCTTGAGCATCGCTGGCACATGTCAGAAGCTCCCTGATTACCTACATGTACCTACAATGGAGTCGATGACACCGATATTGTCAGTGCTTTGCTGGGGATTTGGTGGAGCAGATAAGCGACTGCGATAGGCCACCTCTTGAAGATGGTATCTGGAGATAAAAAAGATGCATAGGTACCTTATTAAGACATTGGGGATTCTGTTCATAGTCTGTATCGTGGTATGTATAGTGATGTAGAGGTTCTAGACACTTTATAACACACTGGACGAATATACTACTTTGAATCATCATATATTGTACATTTCATATCATACTCCATCATCCTCTGCCAACCTTTTTATTTTATACACGCCATTCCCCTCTATGCACCACAAGATCAACGACCATCATCTTTTACATCACACCACTCCCTCCCTTACCACAGCGTCTCCTCTGCCTTCTTCTTGTCCGTCTTCACCACGCTCTTCACCTTCTGCACACCAGGTACCTTAAAGTACAAACTGGGCGACTGGCCTGGAGCAATCTGGTGGCTGAGGTATCCTCTATGCGCTGGGTCTCGGTAGTACTCAATGTCGGCACGGCTCGTAGGGTCGGGCAATCTGTATCGGAATGGGCCCTTTCTTGCCTCTGCCAGGATCCCTTCCACATGTTCCAGGCCAACGGGTAGGGGCTTGTCTGTATTGGCCGACTCGCCCGTCAAGAGTCGCTGAATAGCCAGCTTTGTGTAGTATCTGGTAAGGACC
This sequence comes from Trichoderma atrobrunneum, assembly GCA_003439915.1. Taxonomy (NCBI): domain Eukaryota; kingdom Fungi; phylum Ascomycota; class Sordariomycetes; order Hypocreales; family Hypocreaceae; genus Trichoderma; species Trichoderma atrobrunneum. The sequence goes on along the minus strand of PNRQ01000324.1, from coordinate 30,503 downwards.
GTGCCTCCGGCAGCCTCGATGGCGGCGATTGCTCCCGAGGAGACCCTGGAAACCATGACGTTGATTGGCTGCTTGAGGTTCTCGCCGCCGCGAGAGAGAATCTTTACGCCATCCTTGACGCTGCCAATCAGCTTGCTCTCGATCAGCTCCTTTGGCGTGATTTGCTTCGTGGGGTCGAGTCGGCCTTGGTCGATCCAGTTCTGGATCTGGTCCAGGTTCACTTCGGAGATCTCAGGGGCCCGGCTGATGGTAGTTAGCATTGCTTCAATATTCTCATCTCGACATATGGCGGGGGCGCAGAAAACACCTGCCCCGCCATCGTCCAGAGACTCACAAGTTGTCAAAGCCCTTTCTGCCGTGCTTCACAATCAACGGCGTCTGACCACCCTGGAACCAGGGCTTCACCTTGCCATGCTGTCCCTGACCCTTGTGACCCCTTCCGGAAGTCTTTCCGTGGCCCGAGGAGGGACCGCGACCGACTCTCTTCTTCTTGTGAACAGCGCCGGGATTGTTGGCCAAGCTGCCTAGGATCGAGGCATTGCGGGTTTGCTGGAGGGTGAGGCGGGCGAGACAGGCGGTCAATGAGGTCGCGGGATTGCTGAGAGCCGCTCTACAGCACAGCGAAGCGCTGGGAAATGGTATCCGGGGGGGCATCGTGGGATAATGGGCCAATCTATCGCAATGCGGGTAGACTTGACGGACCTTGAAGTTTTTGGATTGGCACAATTCGATGGTGTTGCCTGAGGCCTAAAGCGGAGCTAGCGTGGTGGTACGTACCCGCTCTTAGATCAGGTACAGGTATACCAGACTCGTGCCTCATAAACTGATCGAAAGACGCGCCCAACGAAGGGCTTGAGATTTCATTACGAGGAAAGATATGATAAAGAGAAAGAAAAATGAGTAAGAAAAAAAAAGAAAGCATCTGCCAGATCACGTAAAAATACAAACGGTGCTGGGTTTCACTTAGCTCCTTCACATAAAGCTTCACATGGAATGTACCAATAATGAATAGACGCAACACGATATCCCACGATTGAACATACTATGAATTAACAGATGCTTCGATTAAAGACATCAGATAAAGTGTATATAATAGTATAGATCTAAATATTTGATGTAGCAGTCAACATTTGGGTTTCAGCCTGTTTCGAGAATAATACTTACCGGGTAGAGCGGTATTGGCAAACAACCAAAGTGAAAACATATGCAGGCTTATCATGGCCGGATTTCTCTGTAACGCTAACAAGCAGTAGTTGTACGACTGCATCTGCACGTCTCATTACAAATGGTAGCACTTGTGGCGTGGGTAACTCGTATCTTTTTAAAGAGACTATGATCATTGAATGCATCTCCTGCTGCAAATGAATGTATGCATTCTATGTACATCTTTTCAAGCATTGAATCCTATATATCCAGGAGAAAAATTTAAAGAAACTACACAATTACATTAGAGCTCCTTGGCTCTCTGCTCTCTTTGTTCCAATGCCTGTATCAACCTTCGAGTTCTTGATCCTTTTACTTTTCGAGCTATTCGTGGTAAAACTGGCAGCCATGCTTTGTGGTTAAGGGCCTCTATCGCACTTGGACGATTACAGGGATCCCAGGCTAGCATTTCCTGCAGTAGCTCAAATAGCGGTTCTGGAACACGGCCCTTGTCCCTTCGAGACTTTAAAGTCGTCTGCAGATGTTTATAGGAATGCCGTGTTACCATAAGATCTGCCGGTGGCCTTAAACACGTAAAGAGCCATGATATAGCAAGCGCCCAGATATCCAGTTTTGTCTCATCCAGCTCTCGGTACTTGTCTAGCCAGACCTCTGGCGCAGCGCAGATGCTTGTGTCGTATGCGTCTGGCCGCTGCATGCATAGAGATATATAGGCTCGTTGCTCATATATTAGTAATGATCCAGGCTGAATATTTCCGTGAACGATTCCTTGGCCATGGAGCTCGGCCAATCCACATAAAGTCTGGTATAAATATTTGAGATGAGTGTTAGTGTCTAGCTTTCTCCAGCGCTTATGGAGAAAATTCTGCTCAGCTAGAGGCATGGAAAAGTAGGTAGTTCGGCATTGTATGACTGCGCTACTCGGCTTCAACAAACATGGAGGAGATGTCCAGTGCTCACACCAAACGTCGAGTATGCCAAGGATACCGTTATCTGCTTTGTCTCTGTACCGAGAAGCGAGCTTAATCTGATCAATCATGTATCTTCGCCCTCGGATTTTATTGTGCAGCGTCTTTACTGCCACCGGTTGTCCGGTATAAATGTGAACCCCGGTCTGTAGTGAAGATGAGTTCGGAACTTTACGATGCAGCCATACATTCCAGAGAGTTTCGATATCTGTGCTAGGAATGAAGCTGAAAAGCTTATGATGGCGATGATGAAGAGATCTGTCGATGGTTTTGCTGAATCTTCCTCGATCTTGATGGCTGACGGTGAACTCGAGAAGGAAGCGATATGGGCCGAATTGAAGGTAGTTTTTCCTTCGCCGCAGAACGCAAGACTTGACCTTGCTGTCTGGCCCCCCACATATTTCTACATCCTGATCGTTTATGTCTCCTTGCTCATAGATGATGGGCTTATTGGACCGTGATCTGAGTACCAGAGCTCCTGACTGTGGATGGAGAAAAAGAACGGCGTGAATGTGCTTGATGTATGCACGAACCGTCTTGGAGCTTGGCGTTTGTGATGTATCCTGCGGACAGAGAAGAATTTCCGGGACAAAGATATCCCCCATCTTGGCGATGGATGGCGAGGGACCAGCGCCAACCCTCCACTTGTAGCAAACTTCGTCCTGGCGCGAGTTGTGAGAAGGGATGGATATGCGGTAGCCAATTGTCTCCTCACCGCTATGGAGAGTCGGTGGTGATGATTTGGACTGGATTTCCGATAGAAGATGAATGGCGGCCGGATTCGCTGCGGAGAGGACGAAATAGTTCAAATCTCGTACCAGCGGGTTCGATGTTGATGTCATAATTGGGATTCAGTGCCAATAGCATGAAAATCACCGACGCGGGACGCACCATATACGATGTAGATTCAAGGATGAGATCGCACGGCCGAGGTATCTGGACGCGTTCAGGTATATATAACCAAACTACCCCACGGAGTATAAAGTACAATTATCCATTTTGTATAAACTCAACCCGGCGTTTTTCTACGATACATTGCATATAGAAATGGGTTGTAATAAGCTTGGAAAGTGATATGTGAATAAAACCAAGATCTCTGCCGTGCAGGCTTACACCACGTATAAAGTAGTGGAGCATGCATTCGGTCGGGCAGCGACGGTGTGTGCTGTCGGCTCACTTTAGCCATCACTGCAACATTCTATTGAGTACCTTAGTCCAAGGCAATGATACTTTCGATTTCATCTCTATTAAGATCTAAGGTCAAGGGAAGAAATAGTGAAAATGAACGGCTTTGCCGAGGAAAACGGTCAAGCTGCATCAGCCCACTTAGGTATCTATTCCCTAAGGGCGGCTCTACTCTCACCGACGGCATCAACACAGGTATATTAGCAGGAATGCCTCCTTAATGGCAGGAAAGCGAAAGAGGAGCGAATACTTGTCTCAAGCGCCAGATAGGATGAAAGTATAGAGCCCAAGAAATTTTACCGTTTCGTAAGGCAATTTGCCGCCCTGCCCCAAGTCTGCATGTGACCTTGGCGGGAAGAAGCCCGAGACGAATTAGAAGAGTTCTTGCAACAGCTGGAGAACAAAAAGCCTGGGATAATATCAATGACCGGGACTCAACATGTGGAATTCCATACGACGATGGAGACGAACCGGAATTCGCCGAGAACTGCTACACGTACTCGTAAGGTCGCCAACGAAACCCCCTGTAAACGCCCGGGACCTTCTGATGACGGCGACGATGAGTTGGCGACTGTGAAATACGGCTGCCGACTCCACCAGTCCCGCATTCGCCGTCTACAGCACAAGAAGCTTTCTCCACGCTGTATGTACCATCCCGTCCTGATTGAAGAGGATCCTCCAATAGCAGGTTAAAGCCACGTAGGAGACGCAAGGAAGCGATGACAGACGTCAATTACGGAATCGGGAATTAACTTTACCCTCTGCATGTTATAGGAGAGATTCGGCGGCCAAAGCTGTCGAATCAAACCCCAGTACCAGTTATTACGGTGCTTGGAAGTGATGTTGCAGCATGCCTGGTCCAATTTGAGCGATAAAACCGATATTTCTAACAGAATTTGGAACAATGTTAGTATACATTCGACCTGGAGAGCGTCTTTGTTAATTGGCTTGGCTGAGGGTAGCAGTGTACTCTCAGATGGGTCAAGATGGAAGAAATTCTCCTGCCTTGTTACAGCATAGACACTGGACAAGTATTTCATTTTGAGATGCTCTGAAATAATTTCTTATAAATTCATTCTCATATCTCCTTTTGTATTTTTATCTCAGGTTTACTTTATCAATGGATGTCAATCTATCTTTCGAACCATAGCTACTCTTTTTCTCAACCAATCTCTAGATAATATTCGACAAGCTATTGCCGCCATGTCATCTTCTCAATTTACCGCCAATGCAATGAGCCTCATCTCCATCATAAAAAGGCTATGATGGGGGTGGCCCGGAAAATCTGATCTCCATATCAGTACTCGCACCTGCGGAAATGGAGATGCCAAGAGGAGACGTGTTGATGGAATCATGTAAAGAAAGTGGACGATAAGTGACTGGCAGCCAGAGAATCTTTTTCTCATTCCAAGTAATCCAGCTCCTATCGACGCTCAAACCGTATCCTTCAAAGCGAAGTTGCTCTTCGGTTATGGTTTTGTAACTGTCCGGTGTCTCGTCTCCAATTCGAAGGTCCTTAATGTTGATGAAACCACGCGCCGTTCCAATATACGATTCCCTAGATCCAAAGGTTGACGAAGTAATGCTTCCGAGAATGAGTCTGGTTCTTTTCTCTCCCATGGTAGATATCCAGATCTCCCCCCCGAAAGGACTTCTGACAAGCGCTTGCTTGCCATTGTTGGAGATGGCGATGACTGATGAATCACCGCCTGTGTAAGGGCGTTCAGAGGAGATGTCGCATTTGCACCATTCTTCGCCATCATAATTTTCGCAAATATGATCTTTGACATACATGACGTTATCGCCAGTCGTGATATCCCATACTACCAGTTTCCGGTCTGTTAATAAAAGGCTGAAGTACTGTGCATTATTGGAGAATGCCATATCAGCAATACCCCGGTGAAAGACTGTAGACTGGAAGATCACTTCCCCTGTTGACGTCTTCCATATCGTAATGTCGTCCGTAACTGCGGCGAAATATCCGCCATTATTCGAAAATGCAATGTCATTGCATGGCTCATACCCCCAAAAATCCCAATATCCAGCCCCTTGCAGTCCCGAAGTTATGACCCCTGATTCGACATTTTGCTCTCCGTTGTCTGCATCTGAAGGATTGGGGTCTGGCGGAAAGTTTACTTTGTTAACAAGATCCTTTTTCATAAATTCCGCTACATCTCTATCGGTAGATATATCCCAAACTTTCATATGGCCTGTTTGTGAAATTGTAGCCACGATGTTGGGATTATGTGAGAATGTGATCTTTGAGAGGTCCAAGTAGTCATCATTTGCGTCATTAGTGCTTTGAACATCCCCCGTCTCTGCAGAAGTGGCCATGTCCCATATTGTGATATTTTCAAAGTTTGTTGATGCCAGAATTTTAGAGTTTGGAGACCAGGCGAGGCCGTACGGTTGCTGCCCTCTAGTGTCTAGATGTGTCTGCATGGTGCCGGTTTTCACGTTCCAAATCCAAATGTTACCCCAGCATCCTCCAGCCACGAGCTTAGAGTCGGCTGAGAACTCGAGTGATGAGAAAGACACGCTGGTATAATGGCCTTCTCTGCGAAGGATGCGAAGGATCTGAATTTCCCTTTCCGTAGCCAAATCCCAGATTTGAACAGCGCCCGACTCCCATGCCATGAGTTCGGAATCAGTTGAAAAACAGACTTGCCTGTGACGTCCTCCTAATGTGTTGAGACGCATATGCTCCTTGTGTGCAGCCACGTCCCATATGGTTATCTCATCCCAGCCAAATGCCAGAAACTTGGCGTTATTCGATAGTTTCACTAATTGTTTGTTCTTTTCCCCCTGGTAATCATAATTGTCGTTCACAAGAGATACTTGTGCTCCTGTAGCCACGTTTTGAATCTGTATGGTACTATCAGATGTGTGTGAGGCCAAAAACATGCCATCCCGGGAGAGAGATCCATGGTAACCAGGAGACCATGCTTGACGATGTAAAGCACCGGACTCTACGTCCCATGAAAGAACAGGGCCGTTTTGCGCTGCCAAAATGCGTTTAGAATGGCAAGAAAAGATGAGCTGGCTGATTATTCCGTTACATTTGAGTGTCTGAATTTGCGTTCCTGAAGCAATATCCCAGATTTTTACCTCAAAGGTGTCATAATCGTACACTGCGATCTTATTGTCGCTTGAGATTGCGGCTGGGATTAGCAAGGACTTGACCTCGAGTGTTTGTAGAAGAAGACTCCAATGACGTCCAACGAGCGGCTTAGTTGTAATCCAAGATAGTAGCTCTTCTTCGAAAAGAGTTCTCACGATACTAAGCTTAGGGCTAAATAGAATCCCAGAGAGGTATATTTGAAGCGGGGCATTATAGATGATCCATGAGTTGTGCTGTGTAAACCGACGAATGTCGTAAATCAGTCTTGAGAGTTCGCTGTTAGAGGAGTGTGTCTCAAGCAAGCCCCCAAAACGGCTGATGTATGGAATGCCACCCAGTGGATTTCGCATCAAGCTCATGACTTCGAGCCAATGAAGGATGTGTTTTTCAGAAATGTTAATATCTTGGCATCGTTTAGAATAACTTGGTTAGGCGTGTGCTCCAAATTGGAGATTGAGTCGCAGATATGTTGAAGCCAATGGGCACAAGGATATCTCAGAGAGATCAATGGGTCGGGCTCAGGTGTCTTAATATCGGCAAGAAGGATTGCGTGGTCATTCAAATTGTAAATATTTCGGCATAGCTTTTGCTCCATAGCGTTGATCGAATGCATGGCCATTTTGTGGTGAATCTCCTTGACGCCATTTGGGAATAGGGTAGACTGTGCCGCGTTGTTGCTGGTCAAATATTCCTTAGACGATTGATGTATAAAGTAGACGATTTCGTCCTTGACTGTTAAAAAAGACCCGCAGTTATGTATAAGGCTTTGAAGCGTGGATGGTCGAGTGAGGTTTCCTTTGAAGCTTGCCAGAGTCGCTAGCTCTTGAAGACGCAAAGGCTGATAAGCCAGTACGACGATTCCAAGGATAGATTCGCATAACTCAGACTCTCTCTTTTCTAGACGTCCGATTTGATGCAACATTCTATCATAGAGCTCAGTAAGATCCCTTGGTAGTCCGCTCAATCGCTCCAACACAGATTCGCGGTCATCATAATGGATATTCATATGTTGCAATTCTTGGAAAACGATTGCCACCCAAAGGAAAGTTCCATTGGCCTTTTCTCGTACTAAGTTGCACACCTCCTCTGTTAACTCAGCGTCTTGCTTCAAGAGTGGTATCTTTGATGCTTTATAGGAAATGTATGTATCCACAGCAGCTGCCACAACGGTGGCGTTCACCTCAAGGCTGAGATTCACACCCTCAGTACCGGCATCCTCAAGGCTTTCTCGAATGTTTGCCCAGTTTCGGCTGGAGAGTATCCACTTGACATTTCTAGAAGGCAAGACTTCTTTAATAAGTGCAAGTAGCTCATTCAGACCGGTAGTACATTCATCGAGGCCATCAATGATCAAATATGCCGTGGTCAACCTCTCATCTTGTAGAATGCTGCGAAAAATGTTCGCCAAACTGTACCATGCGTTGGGTCCTTCAAATAGTTCATTGCCGATAGGATCATATTTTTCTCTAATATGAGAAATGAGAGATGGCTGTTGTTCAACAAGCAACCATATGAGGCCACGTAAAACAGCAAGATGGTTGTTGATTGTTGGGATGGTGGCCTGACAGAAAAAGAATGAGATGGCGTTTGCGTGCGATACACTCCGTTTGATTTCGTCGACTATGCCACACAAAAGCATTGTTTTCCCCTTGCCCGGATCACCCTTTACCCAAAGCAACCGTTTGTCATCGTCATGCAGCCAGGTTTTGAACTCTGAATTGTCAAGAATCCAACGGTAGGAGTCTTGAATCAAGCCTCCTTTGGTTGATTCAATTCTGCTCTTGTCCATTCGTGGATCAGTGATGTACAAATCTCTCAGACATTTCTTGTCATCGTCTGTCTTTCGGTATTCCTGTTCATCTTTTGCATGAGCAACGAGCTGCTTGACGTCTTGTCCTAGATCAACACTTTGAAACACGCGAACATGCTCGTTGAAGAAGGCCTCGGCGTCTTGAACAGCCTTGAGACTTCCCTCCCAATCATCAAGCTTGATAAGATCGCCCAGAAAGATCAGCGCTCGATGACGGTAGTAAGAGCATATACTTTTGAGTTCGAACGAAAGTAGCTTCTTGTACAGATCGAGGAGTTTTGCCTGCAGCTCCTGTTGGATTCCGGCGGTGGCACCACCGGCGTTTTCGCTGAAAAGAAGCACAGCTAGCTCGCAGTACCAATTCATTTGCTCTACCACGTGCCTGATTCCTTTACAATTGGCTTCAGTCTCCGAGATGGGATTTGTTAATAGCTATAAAGAGGCTGCGTCAGTAGATGTTACTAATTGACAGAGTACTGCCGTCTTACCTCAAGTGAAAGGCAGACCGCGGCCCATGGGATTGCAGCTTGTGGCACATCCTTGACTACTTCGCTGACGATATTTTGGGAGAGATTGACCGTTTGTAAAACTGAGCCGACGAATGACTTGACCTTTGTTTCCTGCGAAATCTTGCCCAAGCCGTCTTTGACTAGCTGATGCATTTGACTTCGTCTCCTCTCCTTGTCATGTTGGTTGATGACGTTGACATCGGCCGCGACTTTTGTGTTTTGAAGCTTGCTCGATAGAATCCTCTCATATGCTTGTACCAATGCGGCATCCTCGGTCTTCAATGCATCGTATGCACGATCCCATATTGTCTCAGGTACTAATTGTGCCGACTTCTCTTTCTCGCTACGAGCATCTAGTGCCGGATCTAAAGTAGAGTCTTGGGCGGGATCTTGAACTTCTAACTCTCGTGAAGTTGCTGGTTTGGTGATTTCTAAGATGGGCAAGGACTGTCGGCTTTGTGAAACCTGCGTAGCAGGGGCCGATGATATGTCACTCGGGGTAGGTATGCTTGCTTGAACATCCTGAACACTTGGCTGAGGACCCTCTCTCAATGACGGGCTGCGAGATCTGCTGTGATGGCGAGGGAGCTTTTCCTTTACTTTGGAAGACAGATGTTTTAAGAACATTGCGCAAATCGCTCAGAGTCAAACAACGCAACTTCATTTGATGTATCCAGGATGAAATCTAAAGACTCACGGCCTGCCTCCAAATGGGTGGCTGGGGCATTGGCGGGGTTGTCAACTGGCTAGTAGAATTGTAGGAGCAAATCCGCATAAGCGCATCTGAACTGATCATGTTATCCTTGATCTGTGATGACTGATAGTCTTCCTTGACCATTGGTTATTGGCGTTGAGTGCAAACTATTTCAGTCGTAACTACGCCTTTTATTAATATACACAATTACGAACCATCTTCTGTTGCGGTGGACAGCGTATATCCTCGCTTACCTTACTCGTATTTGGAACTAATGAGACCCAAACTAGCTGCCACGATGCATGCCCTAGGCGATAATACGCTGACCATTAAAATGTAATCTTTCGGCGAAGCAAGTGATCAACTTCATCCCGATCTACTGACTTAATGCTATGTACATGTAGGCTATTTACCATCATCTCTAAACGAGCAACGCAAGTAAACAAGCAACGCATTATGCCATGACCAAATTTCCTTGAATCATCTGAGCCTGACCTTCGCCCTCCACCGTGAGCGCCATCCACAAAAGCATCGATAAATCGTCCACTCTCTCAACCCATTCAGACAGCTCTTTTGCAAGCTCATCTTTTCCAGTCCCTTTTATGTCGTCGCCGCGCGATAAAGACCGTCTGAGTAAAAATAAGTTGCCCATGGTTAAACTTCCTCTTCCCTTCTCAATCTTGGAGCTTATCTCTTGATTATATCGCTTTTTCCATTCTCTGTCCGATATAGGCTGCCACAGATCTCGTGTGCAAGGCAAGGGAAAGTTTATAAACTCTGGACATTTGCCTTTCGAAGGGCTTTCGGCATTGTTGTGAAGTAATAGGTCGACCAGGTACAACAGCAATCCGGTTCTAAGAAAGTTGGCAATAATTCTTCATCTTAAGCGATCCATGCTTAAAGAACATACCTTCTCATGCTCTCTGCGAAAACCCAGCCACTTCGGGAGGATTGTATGTATTCTATGTCTATAGCCCACGAAGACATGCTGAATAACCTTCGGGCCATTGCCTATGCGGTCCAAGTTAGTGACGAAGACGACCATTTAGAATACCACATCGGGTACAGTAACATACCTCCACAGACAAGACCAACCACCCAGAATCTTCACTCCCGACTGACTCGGTGCATTGTGATCGCAGCAAGCCGTAGATGATAGCTGCTTGTATAGCATGTAGTAAGCTTTGTTTGTCATAACTTCTGAACTATAACGACATAAGCAAGCTGACCGTGCTGGCTTTTATTGAGAGCCGGGTTAATAAAGAACTTACCTCGGCATGCATCTGACGTAGATGAGAGTATATCTGATCCCATATGAAGCCGTTGGTTTCCGGAGTGCGCGAATAAAACATTTGCGTCAAGGTCCTGCATATCGCCAGGGTTTTAGGCAGACAGGTATGGGGTGTATCTGGGGGGCATTCATTGTCTTGGTTGAGAAAACAAGGCGGATGTATAAAGGGCGGCAAGGTTTTGCCCTCGGCCATTCGGTGCGTGTAGTCGATCATCTGGCTCAATAACATTTTCCCTGTCAAGTAACCCTGCTGAAACGACCTCTCCCGTGTGGAAAGGTAGGGTTTGCGTAAAACATTGCTTGAGAAAGCCGCTTCAGTCAGCAGCTCTGGACTGCTAAAGTCAATGGAAGCTAGTACAGGGGAAGATGCACTACCGAGCCCAGTCACGAAAGGATAGGGAAAGTTGAAAGGATTATAAGTTGACAGAGGATCCACATAATAAGGATACATGGACCCATTGACAGAAGATCCTAGGCTCTTAGACTCGGGAGTTGCTGCATGTGATAAACTCGAAGTGCCGGATAGGTCGAAAAGGGACGGGGTGTCGCTGTGACAGATGGTTAGATCCGGCGTTTTGGCACTTGGATCAACCAATTTGGCAATATCAGCAAAATCAGTATCCTCTGGTATAGTGGCAGAGCTAGGAAAGGAAATCTCCGCCGCTGTCGATAGTGTGGCTGGTAGAATAGCCTCAGAAGCCTTGATCATAGACGTTAGGTGGTCCATGTGTGGGTCGCCATCGCTGGTGATGTTTTCAGCAGTTCCCAAATCAGTCGTAACTGGCAGTATCGGTCTAAATTCCTTTTTCCACCGCTGAGGATTAGAGGTCCGACTGCGAGAAGACGCATAGTGACATTCCAGGCCTCGCTTGGCGCATCGTGAGCACGGAGTTGCCAAAGAACAGCGTGTCTTGGCCACGCGGCAGTGATCGCAGGATTTCGCTCGACTGATAGGCATCCCGGAGTTACGGTGTCTCTGGCAAATCGGATAAATGAGAAGGAAACAAAATAAGAAAGGAGGATGGTTGAGTTATCGCCATTTTCAGCGACTGCTAGACATCCCTAAAACATCACCGGAGTTGTGAGCCAATGACGTGTCGCCTCCGGAGATTGCAGCCAATCATGTTTGGCGTTTGGAGCCATCAATTCAAGCTGACTGCTCCGGAGCAAAGAGGCGGACGGCGGGGCCGGCACTAGCATTCGGCACGTTAAGATGTTACGGAGTAGAATTGGGTGTTAATGGGAGTGAAAGTCCGTAGTTGATAGTACCATATGTCCGTAGAGTCTCGAAATAATTGTATATAAAGGCTTGTATCAGTTTGTTTGAAGTTGGGATGCATCTCCAATCGCAGTCCATCAGCCATCTTCTCAGATCCTAAGACATTTTTATTACTATCATTACAATGGCTATTACAAGAAAGACCTGTCTCGTTACAGGCTGCTCCGCCGGTGGAGTTGGTCCGGCTTTCGCAGAGGCCTTCCGAAACAAAGGCTACCACGTCTTTGTCACAGCTCGCACACCCTCCAAGGTACCGGAAAGCCTACGCGAAGCAGCTAATATCACTGTGATTGCACTCGACGTGACAAACCTGGAATCCATTGCATCAGCTGCGGAGGAAGTTCGAAAGCACACAGACAGACTCGATGTTTTGATCAACAACGCTGGTCTTGGCTTAAATATGCCGGGTCTAGACACTTCGATTGAGGAAGCCAAGAAATTGTTCGATCTCAATTTCTTTGGCGTTCTTGCCATGATGCAAGCATTTGGCCCCATGCTGGTTGCAGCTCGGGGTTGTGTGGTTAACAATTCCTCTGTGGGAAGTGTTTTCCCCTTTGCTTTCTCAAGTAGGTACCATGAACATTTCCATCTCACTACAACTGGTCAGACTAATTTATACAACTAGGCATCTATAATGCTACCAAGGCAGCTCTCAATCAAGCAAGCGAGACTTGGCGCCTCGAAATGGCCCCTCTTGGAGTTCGCGTCATCACACTTGTCACCGGTGGCATTGCGACAAAGTTCTTTGTCAACCTGCAAACGCTGACTTTTCCGGAAAACTCGTACTATAATTGCGTCAAAGACATTATTGAAGACAATCCAGAGGAGAATCCTTATGGTGTGAAACCAGAGGTATTTGCCCAGGACGTTTTGAATCGGGTTGAAAAGGGAGCCACTGGCAAACAATGGGTTGGAGGCGGTGCCAGTATTGGGAGATTCGCTTTGTGGTTGCTGCCCCAAGGTGTCATCGTGAGTATTTCATTACAATATGGCTTTGCAATCTCGGTTGGGACTAACAAAAGCGACTTGACAGGATATGCTCATTCTGAGTCAAAAACCATGGTCGAAGAAGTTGGCGCAAGAGCATCTCAAGACCGAATAAATGCGATCGCTGCGATCTGCTTTCCTTTATATGTAATACTATGCGATTATTCCCTTCTTTTGCAATTAGCATTTAAATTTGTATCACCCACTCCGGACATAATTCACATTATAGAGTTCCTTTGTACTAAGTCATACAACTCAGAAAGTTGGAACTTCAGATCACTGAGGTCATAATATACAAGCATTTTCTAGCCGAATGTGGTCTACAAGAATATTGGTGATGCATTAATTTCTAGTGATATGTCGGACTTTTTATTTCCTCAAGTCGTCCGCCTGGCCTTTGGCCTGTTTGGTGAGGAATCCATGCCTTTGTTGTACGTCGCAAGTAGAGGAACGATAACCCCCGTTGGATAATATTCCCCGATGAAAGCCGCATTCGGGGCTCAAATGCTACATGAGCGTATTAATAATGATATAAGAAGCTTTTGGTCATAAATTTATTCTCTCTTAGTGAAGACGAGAGGGCATTCATCCTAGAGTACAGTTAGCTCAGATATCCATCAAAGGTCTCTATTGTCAGATAGAGACACTGCAGGCATTCAACGTACCATGGGAAACAAAGTGGCAAACACTCGAATCTCTTCTGATCGAGGTGTCGCGTGGTGCACCCAATCAAGCTCCAATGAGGCCTTGCCAATCATAGCCGCCATAGTAAGCGGCACGTATCGTCGTGCAAGACAGTCATGCGCACCAGCACCAAACACCAACCAGTTCTTGGTCTTAGTCTCGGCATCGCCTGTGATCCACCGCTCGGGGTCGAAACTGTCGGGATTCGGGTAAGCTACCGGGTCATGGAGAGCCGGGTAACAAGAGGGGATAATCATGGCATTCTTCGGCACGGTATAATCGGGAGTAACCGGGAACGCCTTGGTAGCAAGATAAGGCACAAAGATGACCGGTGGACGATAGCGAAGAAGCTCCTTAATCACAGCGTTGGTGTAAGTCAGCGACTCAAACATCTCAAGCTCAAATGGTTTGTTCTTATCGCCGCCTCGTGCTGCCAGATTCTCAGCTCGCAGGCGGTCCAAAACATCGGGTCTCTGAGCCAGAACCTGGAAAAGCCATGTGGTGGCACTGCTAGATGCGTCTTGAGAGGCAAAGAGGAACGTGAAGAGGGTCTGGGCAATCTCTTCATTTGTGAACTCGCGGATAAGATTTGTGGGCTTCTCGATTCCCTCTTTGCCCGCAGCAATATCCTCGTTGTATTTCTTTGACTCATACATGTGTTGAACCCACTGGTCGACAATACACGTGGCTTGAGCCCCAGAGGCCATGTTGGCCTTGCACGCAGCTGCACATCTTGTGAACTCAGCTAGTACGGCATCCGCCGTTCGCTTCCCTCGCCAGCACTTGGTGCCTGGGATATGGATGGAGAGTGGGATGTTGACAAGCTCGAGTGCGTCGGTGACGAGGTAGAAATCGTCTGCGATTCTCTTGACTGCCTCCTGGGAAATGTAGTCTCCAAAGAAAGTACGGCACGACAACGCGCAGTTGATCTCCCTGAACCAGCCCATGAACTTGGTAGGCTTTCCTCCGTTGGCTTTGCTATGCTCGACAAATCTGTTGAAGTAATCTGAATAGACCTTTTCTTGGACAGGCAGATAGGTGCTGAGAGCTCTGTTTGTGAACAACCCGGTCAAGCCTCTTCGGAACTCGGCATGCGCCTTTCCATTGAGGAACACCCATGCGGTTGGACGCATAATGTTGATCGCCATGGGAACGAGGCATGGTCTAACGAATGTAGGAGACTTGAAGACTTTGTGTGCCAGGTCGCGGTCCGAGGCTAAGACAACAAACCTATGAAGAGATTAGCCCATATCGTAAACATCACGCAAGGGCGAGACCTAGATGTATGCAGGAAACTTACTTGTGAAACACCGATACGCAGCTGAGGGGACCACTGGCCCATTGAGCAAGATATGCTTCAAACTTGGGGTGGATGGCTTGCAGAAACGGTCCCATGATCGGGATCTTGAAGGCAGGTCCAGCTATGGATCCCTTTTGCCAAAGGTACAACACTGTAATTGTATCAGCGAGCCATTACCGCATCAAACTTTTGACACAACATACACTGGTCATAGACGACGAGAGATAGAAGGGCTGTGATGGCAATCTGCCAGCCTGAGTAACTTGACAGAAAGCCGCCAGCCAGTTTTGAGGCGCCATGTTGAGTCACGTTGGCTGTAGTCTCAACAGAGAGCGGCAGACTGCCTTCGACGATGGTAGCCATGGTGTCGTTAGAGCTCGTCAACCACAAGCTATGTTGCTAAATAGTCACGAAAGCGTCTGAACAGCGAACAACTTTCTGGGCGACGGGTGTTTTTTAACTGTTTGCTGGTGGCCGACATCTTCGTCTTCACGTAATCATTGTGGGTGAATTGGCCAATGGCAGGAAGTTTCAGGCCAGAGAAAGTGGCCAGATGTTGACCGCAATCTGAGCAAACGGCACGATCCGTATCCGCGAAATGTGTCGATTGCCCTTCGTACTCGTATTATCACCACATCTCGACATTTCTCAGCGAGTGGTAGCCGTTTGTGTACTAAACCCCGAGGGAGAATGATGAGTGAGACACAAGACACACACAACTGTGGGATAGCCAATAACGAAGCTAATTGCTCCGGAACTACCGCCGTGAATTAGACATTCGGAGTCTAGTCCTAATTAGTTCTAGACTCCGAATTCATGGGATGTCCTTGTGGAGTCGAGCATGACAAGATTTTGGCATGATCCTTGTTGTGCCCCGAGCTTCGATTGGGTGTCATGATGAGAATCGAAAGAGCCCATGGTTTGATTGGATGACTTCCGTGAAACCCGCAACTTGCTAACCTCCTTTTGCAGCCATCTTAAACACTTCCTCCCACTCCTGGCGGAAAAGTTCCTCTTGTGGCACCCTGACCCAAAGGATGCTCTGCAGATGCGTGAGAACATCCTCCCATGTCTTCAAGCCGAGAGCTGCTGCAGCCACGCTCGCTTGATCTGTGAACCATTCGCGGTTCCTGGTGCCAACGGTGGCCACCATGCCGACGGAAATAGCCCAGATCCCTAGTGGACCGCTGATATGATCATTTCTTAGCAGGGCCGCTAGATGGCCCTTGAGCTGAAGAATGATGGCATTGGCTAAGCCAACGTGGGAATAATATGTGGTGCCATGTAAGATTAGCATATAAAGTGCGGTCGCGTATCGGAGACATTCAGAGGCGGCCGATTGTACGGGGTTTGCATCTGCATCCAGGAACGGAGGCAGCAACAATAATTTGTGCATAACAAAACAGGTTAGATCATGCAGCTGCGTGTTGGTCAAGCTCGAATGCCATGAATGATGAAAGATGTTCCTGAGTCGAGACAATATGTTGCTCATTGCTGGGGTGAGATTCATTTTATCCAGATTCGCGTCTTGTGTCTCCGCGTCTGTCGAAGCCAGCTGCCACTGCGGTATTGCGCTGATCCCATCTCCATGGCCAGAGTCGTCTTTAATTGGGAATTGAGGTGCTTCCATGACAAGCATAGATACCCTGCAGAATGTTATTCACCAGTCATTCCCGCCATTCATGCATGCAGTACTCACCATGAAACCATTCTCGCCGTGAGCGGACTTCTCTGTTTTAGCTCATCGATTCCGCCCCTGATGCCAACCATTCTTTTGACACCATCAATGTGCATTCTACTGGCTTCGATATTGCCCTTTCCATGCTATCGGTACACTGTGTCAGCGAGGAAAGGTGTGTCGGAAGGAAGGGGATATATTACCTCAATAGCAGCCAACGTTACCACAGAGTCTAGAGTCTCATCTTGAAATGCTAATGATGAATCTTCAATTCTTCGTCTCACCAAAGCAATCGAATCAACCATGAGGAGGTCTGAAATCGGGAACCCCTTCTGCGCCTGCAGCTCCTCGTAAAGAGATGCGGTCTGTAATGACACATGAAACAATGCTTGGTCCGCAAGTGCAAGAGGCCACCAAGAAACAATGAATGGATTGGATTCCATATTGAGGTCTAGTGGATAGTACTGAAACGCAATGCTGGACAGAACTGTCAGGGTCCATATGTCAGCCAGATATTAACTTTGTCATAGGAAGAGGGGAAGCTACATACACCGGTGGATTAGGCGTTGAACATGTAGCCTAGGAAGTCTTGTCGGCGGATATGAATCAAATGGATCGAAAGAGGCGGTTGCTGGGTTTCGTAACCAAGCCGGATTTTCCGAAAATTGAGATATTGTCTCTCCATCTTGGGGCAGTACAGAAATCACCTCCCCAACAATATCGACAGCCGGTGGACTGTAGCTAGTCACCTCTGTAGATGAGCCGTATGCATCTAGAGGTGAGTTTAGCGGTTTATTTGCATATACGCATTTGGAGTTTCTCTTGATACACCGAGAGCACTGGGGGATTCGGAGATCACAGCCGAGCTTCGCTTTTGCGCACGCGTTGCAGGACCTCCGAAGGGTTGTGCGCATTTTCCAGTTGCAAGTCTAACGAAACTAAACATCGAAATATTCTCATGTGAAGAGAAGAACGAATGTGAGTGTAAAATGCAGCCGCTGAGTTATGATGATATAAATTGAATAAGTTGGTGTATGAATGTAAATTAAGGCGCACGGCTCAAGCATTTGGCGTTGTAGAATGGATGACTAATGGAGGCCGGATTTCGGCCGGGCTTTGAGACCAAGGGATGACATATTCAAATAGAACAGCTTAAAGCATTTAATGTTATAAGCATAAATTGCCCACAAAATATCGGCACAATCTCATTTTTACATCATATTTCTACAAGTATATACTAAGTAATTTCGAGCATGTTTTTTCTCTTGTTCATTCTACTACCGTGTCCATTTGAAGCGTTAAAAGCGCTGATATATGTCTGACTAGCTGACGGGTAATCAACCGCCGGGTAATCGGATTTAACAACTGAAACACCGCTCAGTGTGGAGATGAGGCATGTTCAAGACTGATATGTTATTCATTCTGAGAGAAGATGAGACCCAAAAATTGATACCTAAACCTAACCAGATAAAACGAGCGTAAACATCATATAAAACTCCCTTAGATAGACCATAGCCTCTGAGACTTCCGCTTAGCTCCATAGCTCCGTTTCCTTTCATCTTCCATAAGTTCCTTTCCCAGATAAAGCCTTGCTTAACGAGCTAGACATCATATTTTCATTTCAAAACAACCGCTAATAAACAAAGAAAACAAAGATTGGCTTTAAGTTATGTCAAATCAGTTGCCTCCTTTCATTTCAAAGATTGGTGCCAAGATTTTCCCAAGAGAATCTCTCTCGTTAGTCAACGGCGTGGCTTTGAAGATTTTCTCTTCCGATCCCTCTGTTGCCTCGACTGACATTGGTCGCTGGCCGCAAAAGATCCATTTCAAATTTGGTAAGATCGTTGCATATTGCTCTGCTTCCTTGAGCATACGATAAAGATGAGCACGCTCCCAGACCATGTCGTTAGGAGCAAAATTACCGACATCCACATGGACGTTGATTTCGTAGTCTTCTCTTTCAAAGCCGTAGTCGTCGAAATCATCGTCATTAACCGAATCAGCCGCGCGGGCACCATGTCGTTGTCTAAGTCTCAAACGACCTTGGTTGGCTGGACCGAAATGCGGGAGTGATAAAGCGTCATCGAACTCTGCCTGTGTCACCCACCGGTCATCGTAGTAACTTTCAATATCCCGAAATGGTATCTCATCCGGAATCTTATATGTATCTCTTGAGAAGGCAAGCTTTTGAAGATTGTCCAAGCCTTGGAGTCGCAGCCGCAAGTCATCATGGTCGGGGAGCCAATACTGACGCCAGCCAGCAGCCTCACCAATAGCCTCACCAGCGCTGAGGCAAAGCTGCTCTAATGACTTGATACGAGTAATGGCGGTTAGCGATTCTGCGGCGATGTGGGTATAGGCTTGCTCGGTGTCTGAAGATGTGATATTTGCTGGATATCGCCATGATATTGAAAGGGAAGTGAGGTTCGACCATTGTTCGTTGGCCAAGGCTGGAAGAATGTGCTGATCTAGAAGATATGGTGTGCTATTTTGGATAGAGAGTTTGCTGACATGAGAATGCTGCAAGACAAAATCCGCGATTGGCTTTGCCAATTCCATGTCCATAGAGAGAGACGGCACAACCAGCGTTTCAAGGTCTTGAAAGGTTGGGCAATCGGACATGTATTGTTTGGAAGTGCTCAGACCATTGAGAGGGAGTGACAGGTGTCTTAGCGGTGCAGACAAGAATGACGACCAAGCTGCCAAGTCGGGATAGCTCGTGCCAGAGGCAAGGTCGAGATAGCGAAGACGAGGAAACGTCATTGCCTCATGGCCTCGGAATTTTTCAGCCTTTTTGCCGGAGGATTTAATTGTGAGGCTCTCCAGCGATTCGCAGTTATGTTGAAGGAAGCGTGATATGAGTGAAGACAGTTTCTTAGATTTCTTTGGCTTGCCTTCCGCATGCATGGTCTCTTTGCATGAGCTGATGCCCAGAGAAAGTGATTGCAACTTTGTGGCGTGTGAGACCAACGGAGATTCTAGAGCAAATGGTACTCCGACATAGGCTTTGGAAAACTCGAGATTCTGCAAGGGCAGACGCGCCAATGTTCTCATGGCCTCGATGTCGAGGCACATCTCATCATTCCACGAGAGGCTATCAAGATGGGGCATTGCTTCGGCCAAAACCTTGAGGATAGGTTGGCGGTACTTGATGAGGTACTTGTATGCTGCGTTGTTACGCAGCTCATCCATTTGTTGCTGTGATAGAATACAGTTAGGATCTCCCGAGCTGGCCGCCCAGAGATCTTTGTGCGCAGCAGCAACGTGTCGTGGCTCAGGTTGAACTTTGACTTGACGAATACAAGAGCCAATAAATAGAGGAGCTGGAGTGCCACTGGCAGCATCCGCTCTTATTTGTGCTTCATCCACAAGCCGCTGTAAAAGCCTTCTTGATCGCGGTCCATAATCAAAGCAAACCTCGACAAATTGATAAGAGCGAGCTAGCTGTCTACAATCGCTGTTTACTAAAGCGAGAGCAGATAGGGCAGCTTTGTCGTTGGCAATCAAGGCCATGATCTCTGTCAGAATTTCTGGGGGCAACGCCAGAAATTGACTTCGCGATGTAATCGGGCGGCCTTCCATGGCCTGTGAGAGTAGGAGGGGTAGCTTCGCAGCTTCTTTTACGTCATTTTCCTTTTTCCGGGTTGACCACTGACCGGTCATGAGTTTTGAAATGTCGTGTTGCATGATGAAAATAGACGCGTCCCAGAGACGGTACTGTTGATCTCTGGCTTTGAGTTGGAGTCCTGTTCTTTGGTGTTGGTGTTTTTTTCTTTTGGAAAATTTTATTTATCGGTAGCGGGATCTCGCCCCAGAGATCGTGAGATGCGGAGAAAGCAGTGAAATGAGGAGTAAAGGTAACATTGACTCGGAATACCACTCCTCTTATGTCCGGGGGGCATGCTGCATACCAACTCAGCGGTCAGCCTGTCTGAACGAGCTGGGGGCCGTTCACCGGATGAATAGCCGAATTGATTGGCTCTCAACTCGGCTGCAAATTGAGTGCATACTAAGTATGCAAGGGAGAATCAGGTGTCCAGGCGTTCAGGCGTCAAAGGTATGACGAATGTCGCATCCCTCTCAGTGACAAATAAATGCCTTTCACGCTGGTAATTCCCTACGCATTGTTCCGTTTTACAAACCGCCTGCTTAAACGTGTATCGATGCTGAGGGTATAGAGCAGCGAGTCGTAATCTACGGTTAAAATTGTCTACTAGCGCTGAGCAAGGATGAAGAGACTAAATCCGAGAATTGAAGATTGGTAAATGATATCATGGAGATGATGTAGCATCGACCTAAGCACCTTTTTTAGCATGATCCTACGATCCCAACATCTGATCCATGTCAACCCCGCAGATGCCCAGCGAAATCTGTCAGCATCAGCCCTTTCTTGTTTTGACTTGGTATTATCGCCGATTCGGCGATAAATAGATGGTCTGAGGGGTATTCGCAGGAATACAAGAGGAATATGAAGTTCGGCCATTTAATGCGGGGTGCGTAATAGGAGGAGTGCTTGAAATAGCTTCTCGACAGTACGGGCCGCAGGACGAAACTAATGAGATACATGAGAAACTTGGTTCTGTCAAATTAGAAAGTAAGCCTATTGAAGAAATATCTTCAATTTGAAGGCTATCAACAACAAAGGCAGACTACCCACACAGTTAATAGGCACAAAAATGTAATAACGTATTCGTTCTATCTTCTATGGCGCGAATATTAATATAGTCCAACCTCCGAGTCAGGTTCGTAACCGAGCAAACGCCGGCTTTCGAGTTTTGCACTCTGAAGTGTATGGGTGTTATTTCAGATGATAGTCTCAGCTTTACGTCTTACAGAAGATCTACAATCTTCAAGTAGCTGCGCTAGATTGATGAAAAGAGTAAAATGGGTAAAAGAGTTCAATTCTTCCTGGAAAAGCCATATTAATATCCTTTCGATCCATCTATCGAGAGACTTTCTGCAATCCGCATGAAACAAATTAGATATAAAACAACCTGGAATCCGAAAGACTTTTCTCTTAATGTCTTTAATAGGTTAGAACCGATACACCTACAATCTGATACATCCCAGATATACCTTTGCAGGGTGTAGCTAGAATACTATTCAATCGCCGCTTTGACTTCATCACTCTTCTCTATGAGTTTTCAGATTTCTGACGGCAGCTAACTTCCAGCAGCTTATACAGCAAGGAGCTCTCTTTTCTAGTTAAGCTAAGGGTTGTTCTTTGAACTGAGTTGAGATTCTTAACCAAAGTACCTAGGTCAGCTTAGATGGCCGTGTACTCATCTTTTCAAGAAGATGTAGATTAGGTTGAAATAGACTCCGACTATTATCTAATACGCCTGTAACCCAGTATTACCTGGTTAGCGCTAGTTTAAAAATCTTGAGCAACGTGTTTACTGGGTAGATATTTCTATATAACAGGTGATGCTCTGTTGTTGAGAGCGTAAAAGAGTAGAGTACATATAGCATGCAAGGATAATATTTCTCGTTGGATTCCATCAGTTCCGGTTATCTAACAAAGGTTCGGTCTCGCCACCTGTGAAGCTCTGCCCGCGATGCAGTACGGCAACAGCCAGCAACGCTGCCTGTACCAACGCAAACGCGATATGATCCACGGCGACGAATCCAACAAGTTGATACCATGTCATTCCATAACTAACAGAAGGGAACACAAGGCGCCATGCCCATGCTAATGCCAGCACCGCAAACACGACCGCCTGCACGGCTAAACCAACGAGACTGAGCGACGAAGAGGCCGTGCCTGGCGGGTGCTGCAAAATCTCGGCGCGCTGGGAGAAAAAGGATGCCAATATTAGGATAGTGACGATGGGATTGATCAACATTGTGTGGATGCCGTGGAACAGCGCTAGTGCCCACTCGTGGGAAGACGCATCTTGTGAAGGCCAGGCGGCGTCCACGACAACCGGTATGAGTGATATGAGGAGAAATGCCAAGTATATAGACAGCACGGTGGGTGCGGTGGAGTTGCGGACGCCGGGAGCTCTATCGCGGCTTTCTGATGGAAGCAGCAGCACGGTAGCGAATCTAGATCCCATTAAAAGAGAAAGCAACAACGGTCAGTAGATAAAACGGTTGATGGTAGCGCACATGGGCTCAGAGAGGCCAAGAGACATATACAAATAAACACAACAGAAAGACCACGGAGAGGAGAGAGGAAGCTTACACGACTAGCCACAACACCCAGACCAAGGCCATCTGCGCCAAATTCAGATAGTCCCCCAGCTCTGGTGGGTTGTGTGTAAAGAAGTCAGGGCCTGGAGGCGTCTGTATGCTGTTGACCACATAGTAAAATGCAAGCGCAAATAGTTCCGTCGCGCCGATGAGCTGGAAGAGCACATAGTAGGGCGAGATGCCGCAAGCATTTCGCCGTAGCCAGAACTCACGCAGCTGCGGGAGGAACGAGATCAGGCTCAGGGCCAGCAGAAGACTAGATTATACGAGAGGTAATTGTCAGTTCCATTACTGAACCGCTTGGGGAAATAGATAAGGCAGGTTTAGGAGGGTGTTGCAGACATTCTGATCCAGTTGGGCAATGAGGCTGCCATTGTTGCGATTGATCTATAGGGCGATGAAGTTTGGTTCCAAAAAAGCAAAAATCTCCCCTCTATATGAGTCTTGGAGTTAGAATTCGTTGCCACATGCAACTATAGTATTTTTTCGTTAATTCCCATAAACCGAGATGAATAACCACTCCTTGATTAAGAAACAATGGGCGGAGGGCAAAAGGAAGAAGAGATATGATGTCAGCTGTTGATGGAGACGGCCAAAAGCCACCATTCCCTAGAGCCGGAACACTAGCTGGGATGATTGAGCCTTATTATCGGGCAAAAACCGAAAATACAAGTGCACATGTAAGCTCTGCCAAGGTTGTAGCAACGTTCATTCCGAGTCTAAAGACTAATCACCCTATCTAACCGGTATCAAGAAACCAGGAACGAAAAATAAAATAAAATCGGGCGCTGCGACTGTGAAGAATAAGAACAATAGCAGAATTTACTTGTCGATTTCAATTCTTGCATGTGAATGATTACAGCCTCGTATGTTCTAAAAGTTTCCGGATGTCCTGCTCTCTCCCCCTTGTTTTTTTTGTTAATAGTGCTTACCTATCGGTCCTACCACATCTTCTTTCTCCGTCGCTATCGTTAAATCTCAATCTCTCAACTATCTTCCAAACGGCCTTTCCAAACGGCGTTTATCACGGGCATAAGCCACACATTGTAAACTCCATAGCCTATAATCTACGGCCCGCGTCGCTTAAATGGTATGACTGGAGCTATAGATAGACCTTTTAACAAAAGGCCTTCGAATTGTACAGAGCGGGCGCAAGTGAAGCGGGCTAAGTGGGCGCCAGGCACAGGCGTCAGCAGAGTTCGGACGTGATGCTCCAAGATTTGCATGTGGAAAGAAAATAAGCAGAGTTTGAATGTGGTGATCGTGAGATTTACGTGGGGGAGGAGAGATGTAACATGCGAGTCGCAAACTACTATTTGCTTTAAGGGACTTGAATATGTAAATTTTCAGGAAATGTATAGGGAAATGAAGAAAATGGTTACGGGAAATCATAAGTTGTGTCTCCCATTTTTACTCCATGTTACAAACTGCCTTCTTAAACGAGAATTTAATGGTTTGTATTACAGAGAATATCCCAAGTTGTTCCAGTGTTTGTAGATGTGTGTCTCCTGTTTTTCTTCATTCCTTAGTCTCCCTCCGTAGGATTTAGGAACGGATAGGCTATTACATTTCCACTAATAGGAACACGAAACTCCCAGTCAACACATTTCTCCGTCCGGCCAATTAAGGTCGGGTTTTAAGCTTGGCCGATACTCCTTGTATTACTGAACTAGCGGTTTCTTATCTTAGTCTATAGTCGTCCCCATCGTAGAATACCAGCTTTCTCATGACTCAGGCCTGAGTAACACAAGCGATGGCTACCAGGGTTTATTTTCTCCAATCTCTGTTTCAATGCTATATATAGAAGTCTATAGCGACTGTAGTATTATGATAATGAGAGAACGTATTATTTGCCAGTTAAAACTCTGCGAATGACCAAGACCAGAATTCGTCTGTTGACAAAATTACAAATGGTTGGTAAACCGGAGATGCTTCCTACATAGCGTTACTTGTAAGGTTATGAACAAGGTAAACACCTAATTCAGCAGCACTAGGGTTAGCCAGGGACCTGACAGGACCTTTGGAGCGTCCTCAATGGCTCGGTTAGACTGAGATTTAAAGATCTGATTTAAGCACTATTCACTGGGCTAGCGTTGTTGCGTCTTATGATATTTCGGTGTTAATATTTCCGATAGTCTGAGACTGGGAATATTTACATCTTTTTTGGTCGTTAGGTCTGATATCTTGACTGCTAGTAATGGGACGATTACAATTTGATGTCAGCAGCATGCCTGATGTACTCAGCATGCCTGGTATGCTCTCTCATGAGAGGTTTTTCCGTATCTCTTCTTTGCCTAGTTCTAGTTCTGGTCAAGGGAAGAGGGTCTCTGTATTTACAGACGAAATAGGTGAAGAAATGAGGCTTGTATATAAGAAGAGCTGTCCTCACCTTCAGCAAGCTTTGAAATGCTTATAGCATGCAGATACTATAGCTTCTCGCTCATCTCTTTTGCCAGAGACGAAGCATCATGAAGCTATTCGACACTATGGGCCTCTTGACGGCGCTGGTGCTGGTGCCCTGCCAGGTACAAGCAGCCGCCGTCTTTGCCCATTTCATGGTGGGCAACGTGCCAACATGGGGAGTCAACGACTGGGAGTCCAACATGAGGCTAGCACAGGCGTCACATATCGACGCTTTCGCGCTCAACATGGCATCTGGGTGGCCGCAAAACGACGCATCAGTCGCCCAGGCATTCCAAGCCGCCGAGGCCGTGGGCTTCCAGCTCTTCTTCTCCTTTGACTACGCCGGCAATGGGTCCTGGCCCATGGATGTTGTGACGAGAATGCTCAACCAATATGGCGGCTCCAGCGCACACTTCAAGTACCAGGGCAAGCCGTTTGCCTCGACGTTTGAAGGGCCGGCCAACGCCGACGACTGGAACACTATCAAGGCCAACACGGGATGCTTCTTCGTGCCCAACTACTCGTCACTGGGGGCTGGCCCGGCTGTAGCAGCCGGCGGAGGCGTTGCCGATGGACTCTTTAGCTGGGCAGCGTGGCCGTATGGGCCGAATAACATGACGACGTACGTGGACGCTTCGTACCGGCAGGCGCTGGGAGACAAGCCTTACATGATGGGTGTGTCGCCGTGGTTCTTCACCAACCTGCCGGGTTATGACAAGAATTGGTTGTGGCATGGTGACGACCTATGGTACCACCGCTGGCAGCAGGTCATAACGGTGCAGCCCGAGTTCATCGAGATCATCACATGGAACGACTTTGGCGAGTCGCACTACATCGGTCCGCTCGACGACCGGCAGTACGGCCCCTTTGACGTGGGCAAGGCGCCCTTCAACTACGTCGAGAACATGCCTCATGACGGCTTCCGAGCACATCTCCCCTTCCTCATCGACATGTACAAGGGCGGCCAGCCAGCCATTGGCCAGGAGTCGCTCGTCGTCTACTACCGCAACACCCCCGGGGCGGCATGTGCATCAGGAGGCACAACGGGCAACACTGCCAGTCAACTGCAAATCGAGTTCGAGCCGTCTGCCATCATGGAGGACAACATCTTCTTCACGGCGCTTCTCGAGTCCCCGGCCTATGTCGAGGTGACCAATGACAAAAACCAGTTACTTATCATCATCCAGCCTGAGGAGTGGGACTATGTGCCCATGGGCGGCGTCGGTATCTACCACCACAGCGTGCCCATGGGCCTGATTGTGGACGACTTGGCCAACTACCAGGCCAAACTATATCGTCCGCCGAATACCGCGAGCGACATCTTCGTCAACATGGACATGGCCATCACCAGCAAGTGCCCCAGCGTCATTAGCAACTGGAACGTCTTTGTGGCCTCGGGCACCGGCAAGAGCAGCAGCGCGAAGCAGCCCGCGCCCATTTCGCAGCAGGTATGCACATCAGGCTTCGCCATCTCACAGGGAGGCGCCTTCGATGAGCTCTGCCGCTTCACCTGCTCCCACGGCTACTGTCCCCTGGGTGCCTGTGTCTGCACCAACACGGGCGCCCAGCCTGACATGCCACCGGCCACAAGCCAGCCGGGCTTTCCAGCCAACGGCGATGCCAACTACGGAGGCCTGTGCAGTTTCGCATGTAATTTCGGTTTTTGTCCGTCTGACGCTTGTTCCAGCACGCCGCAGCCGCCCTTTGTCCCCCAATTCTCCCCCTTTTCAGACCCAGCAGCCACGGCGGGTGTTGCGGCGTTTGACAATGAGTGGAATGATCTCTGCACCTTCACTTGCAGCTTCGGCTTCTGTCCGATGGCCCGCTGCCGGGTCACGTCGACGGGCTTCCTCAATGTCCCGCCGGCGCCGAACCCTGATACCCCTGGCGAGGCTCCCGACGGTGATGATTTTGGGCTCTGTGCCTTTGCCTGCTCTCGGGGTCACTGTGTAGACCCGTGTGTTCGAGTCTTTGCCATCTCCTACAACTTCGACCACTGCGACCTCCCGAAGAGAGTAGCCATCGCAAAGGAGCTGGCTGTTGCTGTCGATATGGCCGACATGGCGGCTGCCCAGCCCGACTTTGGCAACTATTACAACGCCTTCTTCCCTCAGTCACTCCGAGATCAGAGTGACTTCCGGCAGCAGACTGCAGACAAGTTCACCAGAATGAGCAAAATGCTCTCGGGACAGCAGAGCGACTACCCCATCAGTATAGATTGTGATGACACCACTGATTTTTGTAAGAAGAAGTATGTGGCGCATATGAATGACAAGACCAAGACGATGAACTTTTGTAAAGCCTTCTTCAACCCCTCGACTGATCTAAATGCAAAGTCAGCTACGTATACGGCAGAGTTCCTCACGGGACAGTGCGCCAACATCAATCTGCGCAATGCACAGCGCGCTGGTGCTGCCACGTTGATCCATGAGATCACTCACACTTCGACGGCCATGCTCGGCGGGAAAAGGACGCTCGACTATGCCTATGGTTTCAACGGTTGCTCGTGGCTCTCCCAGAACGTGTTCAAGCGTACCTGCATGCCCTACCACAGACAAGGCGGTACAACCTATACCATTAATCGCGACAGTGATGGGAATGAGCTGCCTCAGGACCCGAATCTTGCGGCACGCAACGCTGATACATACTCCCACATTGCAGCGGGCATCTACTTTGAGAAGACGTGCAACAGGGCGCCCCCTTTCCCCGACCTGCCGAATCCGCCGTCGCTCGCACCCGATGCCTGCCCATATGTGGACGACGCACTCGTCATTGATGACAGCGCCGAAGATGACGATCCCACCGAGGCTGCCAAGAGCCACGTCGAGGGCATGGTGCACTTTGGCGACTCGTATGCGTCGGGCATGGGCACGGGCACAACGTCGGGCGACTCGTGTCGTGTGGGCTCCAACAACTATGGCGTCCTCGTGCGCCAGACGTTCCTCAATGCATTCTCAGACTCCATTGATTACCAGGGCATGTCGTGTTCGGGAGACACTGTCGATGGCTTCAACTCGCAGATCGACCGCTGGAGCAACGCCGACAAGGCGCGCATCGGTACCGTCACCATAGGCGGCAACGACCTGAACTTCAGTGATCTCGTCTATTACTGCGTCATCACTCCCAACACGGCCCGCCTCGGCAGCACGAACCGAAATAGCTGCGTCGAAGTTGAGAATCAGGCGCGCCAGTATATGGAGGACACAAGCAGTGACGGGCTGCGCGCGAAGCTGACGGCGGCGTACCTCAAGGCCATCAACAAGAGCCCGCGAACTGATTTCCAGCTGTACGTGACAAGTTACCCGCCCTTCTTCAACGCCGACACAACAACTTGTGAGGACTCGTCCTTCCACTACTGGTGGGGTGCCTACAAGCCGATTTCAGACTTCCCTACCAACCGCATCGTCTATCTGACACAGGACCTGCGAACCGAGCTTAACGGACTTGTCGCCCAGCTGAATGGCCTCATCCTGGGAGCTGTTCAGGACGCCAACAACCAGCATGGCGGCAATCGAGTGCACTTTGTCGATGTCGTGCCCTCCTTTGATAATCACCACTGGTGCGAGGGCAGCACTCAGGAGCCCGATCCGAGCAACCCCAACACTTGGTTCTTCCTCAGCGGTTGGCCCGACCTCGGCTTCGACTCAGCGTCAGAGGAGAACGATGAACTCAAGGCCCGTATCGCCGCGGGTCCAATCATCCTGCCCGACGCCAGCAATTGCGAAGCTGAGCTCGGCTCCCAGCCCGACCCGTTCGTCAAAGCCATGTGCCGCATCAGCCAGGAGATTCACGACGACCCTCAGGGGCCGCAAGCCTTGCGCTTCGCCCAGGCTAACGCTGATATTGCCGCTGGCGACGTTAGCAGCCAGAGCATTCCCTGGTACTTGCTCACCCGCACGGTCAAGACATTTCACCCGCGAAGCCCGGGCATGGCCGCCTTTGCCGCCGCTGTCGTTGATGCCATTGAGACGGAAGGCCAGTTGAACTAGACTTGGAATTCAGTTGTCTGTAGATATACAGGGGTTTGAATGATTTCTCTCTCTGTTGAGATTTTGATCATCCCGGCTGTAGATGGTGAATTAGTATCTCTAGTATATACTGTAAGATAGATGTTACAAAAGCGCGTTACCGGGAAGAAAGCGCAGATCAAGGTTGTAAAAAACCTCCCAGATAGAATAGAAGAAAATTGTAGCCGTGTCTTGCAAATCATTGGTGTAAAGTCAAGGTCAGCGCCGTTCAAGCTTTGTGTGATGTAGTTTGTATGTCAACTTTGAGAGGTGAAAGGGGAGAAGCTTGTGTGTTGGGTTTGGGATTGCCAGGGAGCAACGACGTCAACAGCGATTTATGTTTGATGACTAAGCTTCCACAGTGCATTCTCAGCTGTCTGACAAGCTGTAACCTTGTATTGAAGTCCGCCGTAAATAAACGCAATGTCCAGTACTGAAATACTATCCATCCATGTCTACCCTGCTTGATCCGCAGCCTTAGCTACATGTATTTATTCAATGTAATATTTTAGTGTTCATATAAGCTCAATATGGCAGTATATGAGTTGGAGGCTTTCTCTTCTTTTTTGTTTCTGCTCCGACAGACATTTCTACTTACAGCGATCTCGTTGACTTCTATTGCAACCATAGAGCTACAAGTTACATGTAATGGCGTATATATAAATGACCCCTACTATTAACAGTACCCCCAGGACAAATACATGTGCTAACATTCTATTCTCCTTCAATACTAGTGACACCACTGCAGTCCCGAAGCTGGTTTTGGACGTGCACGCCAGCCCGAGGCTATCATTGACTCTGCCATATGACATCGAGTTCACCCTCCGCCGTATAGATGACAACTCAGGCCGCCCCTGCATTGTCCGATGGAGCCCCGGCGTAGAAGCTTTCTCAGCTGCAGGTCTCGAGCTCTGGCGCCACACAAATCGTGCGAATGACAGCTCAGATTCTCTCGTACGAGTCGAAGTCGACTACTCTGGCAGCGCGAGGCTGGCTGAAGCCTCCCCGCGCCTCGTCGTCCAGGGCTGGGAACCATTTCTGTGGGAGCTTTGGCCCGGAGGACACGTCCGCTTCACAGCCCCGTTGCATGAGCGCTACCACAAGGGACTTGATGAGGGCAAGCGCTATGATCTGGTCTGGCCGGGCGGCGAAGTGGCCATGTGGGATTGGGGCACCAAGCGCGAGCACGTTGGCCGAGAACTGCGGGTCGACGCCGGCCAACCGCCGC